>CM076571.1:71827591-72158581 GCA_034641835.2 Pinus albicaulis | reverse complement strand
TACCATGACATAAAGTGGTGTCAAAAGAATTTGAGTGACATCTAGTGCGTAAGTACCGTAACTATCTGCATATATACATTTAGACAAAAATGGAGTTCTTGTACATCTCCTTTTTTGGAGAAACGTACCGATATATTTTCAAAGTTGATAAAAAATGTAAACAAAAGAAAAAATACTTTGGATATGTGAATCCTTAACAGTAGAAGGGTGGAAAGGGCATGCCCAAACACAGAAAAAAGGATGGAACTATTGTGGACCACCCCAAGACAACCCATTAAAAATGAAAATAAAGAATGGTAATGGGAATAAAAATAAAGACATGAGAAAGTGGTGTGAGTTCCATAGAATCCCAATTCATAACACAAATTAATGTTGCACAAATCAATTGTCAGTGGCCAAGCTAAAATATTCAGAGTCAAACATAGGTTATGACTCTAAATTAGACCTATAAAAGGGGAAATGGATCATTGATGTGAAACCTAGTGCCATTATTTCCACCACCAAGATCCAACAAAGTGAGCCTGAAGATACGTAGGAATATGTGTGTCTCTTTCACTTACAAATTTGGGTGAAGGGTGCTCCACTACATTTCATTGTCGTTAGTGGAATTCAAAGGAAGCTCATGTCAGAAAAGGTCATTAAGCAGTTGGACCTGCCAATAGCACCACACTCACAACCATATAGCATCAAGTGGCTCCACCAAGGGCGATATATTCACGTAGATCCACAATGTTTCCTACCCTAAAGCATCAAGCCTTCAATGGATGAGGCATTATATGATGTTTCTCCCCTTTAATATTTTGATGCTTTTTTAGGCCAACAATTCTTGTGGAAGCGTCATGTTGTGTATGATTCCAAACCTCATAGTGTTATTATTAATTTCATCATAAAACTATATAGGATACAAGAGGTAGCCTCGACTATTTCCATTTCTTTGATCTTTACTTAGTAACGAAGTAAGATCATCTCTCGAACTAGGAAATTTTTCTTCTTCCTAATTTTCTCTCAGAGTAAGGAGAATATCACGGCCACATATGTGGCCTCCACACAAGGCTCCTCTGCATAGGAAATGAAAGTGGATAAGTTCATGGAATTGTATAAAGAATTCTTCTCCTCACCCACGAGGATACCTTTGCACTATTAGGTCAAGAATTCAATTGATCTAACCTTTGGTGAACACTTTCCCAATGGGGAAATTTACCACCACTCTCTTCTAGAAATTGAAGAAATCAAGTGGTAGATCCATGAGTTGTTACAGAAATGGCACATCCAACATGGTTCCTAACCGTTTGGGAGCCCAATTATCCTCTTGTTGATAATGTATGGGACCTGGAGATTCTACATTGATATCAAGCTTTGAACAAAACCACAGTCAGTAACATGTACTTGCTTCCCTAAATTGACGCCCTACTTGACCAGCTCAAGGAGGAAAAGTACTTCAACAAGATTGATCTTAAGTACTTTTATCACCAAGTTCCAATAGAACTATTTGATGTGTGGAATACCACTTTCAAGACCAAGGAGAATTATTTTTTAATGGTTGGTCATGCCCTTTATTTTAACAAATGCCCTGACAAATTTCAGGAGGTTAATGGATGACATATTGTGGAATTTCACCAACTCTTTCATGGTTGTATATCTGGATGATATCCTAATCTTTAGCAAGACTTGGGAAGAGCATGCAGCATATATGGCAAGTCCTTCACATTATGCGGCAACACAAGCAATGTGCTAATTTTGAAAAATGATCCTTTGGCATGGCGAAGGGACAATCTCTAGGTTACATTATTAATGAGAAAGGTATGCATCTGGTTCCAGCTAAGATCCAAATAATCAAGATTAGCTATCCCTGACAACTATAACAGAGCTCCGTAGCTTCTTGGGTCTTGCTAGTTTCTACCAAAGATTCATGTTGGGTTTCTCTTATATCACTTGGACCATAATTCAAGTTACAAAGGGTGGAGAAAAAGTAAGGTTTTTTTTTTGTGTCACAATAGAAGGAATTAAATTAACTAAAACACTGGCTTTACTCTATACCATTCCTCACCCTAATAGAGTTTCAACAACCATTTGATATTGAAACGGATGCCTATGATAATTATGTTATTGGTGTAGTCCTCATTCAGCAAGGACATATGGTGGCCTATTATAGTGAGACATATTCGGTGAATGTGAGTCTATTCCGGACTTGACATTCGTTGTTAGCAGTTGTATTCCTCGGATATATCTTTCTAACAATGTGTAATGTGCTTCAAACGGAGATAGGATTCCAAATTTACAACCCTGGGAAATTGATGTACCAATTTACCCTGACGGGGCCCATACTATGGCGTTTCATCTCATAGGGTTAGGTTTTTGGATGTTTAGGGTTTTCCATTGTTTCTCAATAATATATAGGCCTTTGGACCTCATTGTAACACAGATTTTAGAGGCCTATAGCCACCACATCTATTCTCATAGATAAGCTACCAGCGCCCTAGTTAGTTTACTTCCATCCTGTCTGTAAGAAAATTTTAGTTATTTGACATTAATGAAATGAAGTGTTATTTTCATTGCATATTTGTATTTATGGTTATATGTGTATTCTATTGCGTTCCTGCATAAATTTGGATCAGTGGTATCAGAGCGGTTTGCTCTTTTTCGATCCTTCTTTGCATGTCCCAAACAAGGTTGAAGTATAAGGATTTAGGACTCGATCTGGTTGAACCTTTGCAAGATCATCCTCGCAAACCCCGACAGCTGCCCATGGGGGACGAAAAGAAAGACAAGGGAGCAGGACATTCTCGAGGAGGCCCTTGAAAAAAAAAGGAACGCGATGACGAGATAACTTTGCCCAGATCCTTCAACGATTGCCCATTGGCGGCGCATCTGCATCCAGCAGCCACTCTAGAGTCGCAACCCCTTTTAAGGTATAAGTAAACTTTGACATTCCCATATTTGATGGCCAAATAGATGCAGACGTCGTAGATAGATGGTTGAATCTATTAGAAGGATATTTCTTGGTTCATGACTTTTCCGATCGGGAGAAGATTATTTTTTCACTGCTCAAAGTCGGCCCCATGTCAAATACTGGTGGGAAACCTACTGTGAGAAAAAGGATGAGGGGGAACCCTCTCTGTTCTTGGTTGTACCCACTTGGAATTATTTCTGAGATGCCATCAAGGAACAATATTATCCTGTGCAGAGCTATGAGGACAAGTACATATAATGGACTACGTTGTGGCAACAAAGCGATCAAGATGTGCATGAGCTGACGTATCTATTCCATACCTTGCTCACAAAGTTGGGTATCAAAGATTCAGAGAAAAATTTGGTGTCATAGTATCGCAATTGTCTGCACATATACATTCAGGAGGAAATGGAGTTCCTCGACATCTCTTTGCTTGGTACGACATACCGGTATGCTACCAATATTGAGCAGAAATTCAAACAAAAGAAGCGAGACTTTAGATATGTGAATCAAAAGCAAGCAAAAGGTGCCCCCAAACCATAGAAAAAAGAACAAATCCAAGGCATGGCGGCCCAAGAAAACCTACTAAAGCCGCAAGCAAATAACAACACCATGAAGCCGAATAAGGACACGGGAAAGTGGTGTGAGTTCCATAAGACAACACAAGTGAGTGTCGGGTGTGAGTTCCACGACACAAGTGAGTGTCAAGCCAAGTAGTCACTGGTGGCCGAGATGAAAGCTTCTGAATTAGATGCATGCTCTGACACTAAATTAGAAACTGAGAAGGGGAATGACAGAGGGAAGCAGATTATCAATGTGGAGCCCAATGCCATTGTTGCCACCATGAAGATCCAAAAGGAAGAACCAGAAGATCTAGAGGAGGAGGAGCATCTCTTCCACTCCGAGATGTGGGTAAAGGGTTCCCCACTACAGTTCATTGTCGATAGTGGGAGCCAAAATAACCTTATTTTAGTAGAGGTCCTAAAGCGGTTGGGCTTGCAGACCACATCACACCCACAACCGTACACCATCGGGTGGCTTCACCAAGGACGGGATCTCTGCATTAGCCAGTAGTGTCTCCTTCCCTACAACATCAAGCCCTTCACCAATGAGGTATTATGTGACATTGCTCCTATTGATGTTCGTGATGTATTATTAAGCCAACCATACTTGTGGAAGCGACATGTTGTGTATCAGTCCCGGCCTCGCGTTGTTATTGTTAATTTGGGAAATATGTTGTACAGGATACCAGAGGTACCACCGCCTGCCGCTATCTCTTTGGTTACTGCAAAACAATGCAGTAAGCTCATTTCCAAAACCAGGAAAAATTTTTTCCTGATAATTCGCCATCAAGGAAAGAAGAATATTATGGCCATGACTTCCCGACAGGGCTCCTTCGCATGACAAAAATAAATGGACAAGGTTGTGGAGGAGTATTGGGACATCTTCACCTCACCCACAGGGGTGCCTCTGCATTCTCAGGTCAAGCACCCCATCGATTTTACCTTAGGTGCATCGCTACCCAATGGACCAATCTATCGTTGCTCTGTTCTGGAGAACAATGAAATCAAGAGGCAGATTCAGCGGCTTCTACAGAAAGGTCACATCCGGCCAATTTCATTACCCTGTGGGAACTCAATCATGTTGTTGCAAAAGAAGGATAGGACGTGGAGACTCTGTATTGACTATCGAGCGCTGAACAAGATCACTGTCCGGAATAGGTACCCGATCCCACGGATTGATGACCTTCTGAACCAACTCAAAGGGGCAAAATATTTCAGCAAGATTGACTTGAAGTCTAGGTATCACTAGGTATCAATTGAACCGTCCGATGTGTGGAAGACTGACTTCAAATACAAGGAGGGCATGTTTGAATGGTTGGTCATGCCTTTCGGGTTGACAAATGATCCTGCAACCTGCATGAGGCCGATGGACGACATCTTGCAGTCATTCACCAACTCATTTATAGTATTGTACTTGGATGACATCTTGATCTTCAGCCAGACTTGGGAAGAGCACCTCCACCACATCCGACAGGTCCTCCAAACACTGCGAAAACACAAGTTGTGTGCCAATTTAGAGAATTTATCTTTTGGCATGACCTAGGTTTAGTATCTGGGATACATTATTGATGAGTGGGGGATGCATGTGGATCCAACCAATATCCAAGTCAATCAGGATTGGCCAGCCCCAATCACTCTAACAGAGCTTCGCAGATTTCTAGGTCTTGTTAATTTCTACCACAGGTTCATGACATATTAGACAGAGCCAATGCTAAGTACCAGCAGCGGCATGATCAGCATTGGGTGCAACACAACTTCCAGGTGAGCGACAAAGTGTGGCTACATTTGTAGAAGGAGCGCCTCGTTGGACCCCATCGTAAGCTTCACCTGCTCCGATATGGTCCATACACCATCACCCAGGCTATAGGGGACAATGCCTTCAAGCTCAGTATTCCACCATTCCTTTGCCTGCACCTAGTGTTCAATGTCAACCGCCTTCGGTCCTACCTCCACCTCCACTGGACACATCTGACATGACCGAACAACTCACACCAATAGAGTTAAACCCAAACTGCATGGAACAAGCCACAACTAATTAGATTATGGACACACATATAAAGAACACCCGCTAGCAGAGGATCCAACTATATTGAGTTGTCAAAGCAGGCCAACTCCTTCACCAGGGCAAGTGGCTCAATAGAGACGAAGTTCAGCAGACGTTTCCTCATCTCATGGAGGAACTCAACGCAATGGGGACCATTGCTTCCTAAGGGGGGAGGAATGATCCAGGTGGATATTGGTGGCCACCTACCTATTCCACTTGGACCCCCACCATTGTTTCTTTCAGCTTTTTAATTTCCTTAATTGTAGCACAATTTACTATTTTTGGTAGTTTTTCGGGTCTTAAACTTCCGAAGCCATTTTGAGGCCCTAAATGACGTTTTTTGGGCGTCAAACCTTTGGCCAATGTGAGTCAGTTCCGAATCAGGAGATGAGCTAAGGAGTAATTCATTTTCATTTGCATGTTCTATTTTTTTTCTTTTCTTAGAACAACATTATTTTTCTTCGTTGTTGGTCTGTGTAGAACATTAAACATATGTGAATTAATAGATTGTTTGAAACATGTTATCTAATATTTTTAAGTATATTATTAACGAAAATTCAAAAAAGAAATTCATATTGGATCGATAGTATTTTTTCACTCACCTGATTCATCCTTCTGAAATTTTTCCATCGATAGTATTTTTTCATTCACTTGATTCATCTTTCTGAAATTTTTCCATCAAGATTTTACGCTCTTCTGGTCTTAGATCATAAATAATAATATCGAGCTTCATCATTTTTTGGCTCTGCATGATACATAGTAAACAATAAATATTAGTTAAACTTACATATATTTCAAAAATTATAATTTTTGTAAAGAATTTACATAGAACTTGCCTTTTTTGTTTTTCCTAATGTGCTATTAGTATTTTTGTTACTTGATCTCTTGTCAGCCATTTCTTTATCAATATGAAACATGTACCATACCATTCATTAATATATTTTATAAATAAATTACAAATTTTTCAGGTAAAAAAAAATCAAGAAAACAGTGCGTCTTTCAAACACTACACACCGAAGACGGTGCAGAATGTTCTTATCAACGCACCGCCAAAACAGTAGAAATATCGTACGTTGCTCTCTGTCAATAAGGAGACCCTGTGTGTTAAATGTTAACCAGTGCACCGATTAACACATACATAAATTAATAAAAAATTACTTTTATCAAGCAGTACGCTTCTGGTGCGCTATTTTACACAGGACACACTGATTAAAAAAATATGTTTTTTTTTAACATGCAAGGGCCGACATGGATTGGGATCTGACTCTACAAGTGGTCCCGCGGGTTAGATGTCATACGCCTATATATATAGTAATACAAACCCTATAAATATAAAATGAAAAGCCCTGATTGTGAAGTCATAGAAACAAGAAGAAGCAAGGGTTTAACATAAAAATGGATTTTTTTTATTTTTATTTTGTTTTTGAAAATGCACAGTAAAATTTAAAAAAATTTCTATGCATGTATTAAATCCAACAGAAACTGTAAAAAAAAAATTATTACAGTGAAATTTAACATTTTTACTATACTATAGGGTTTTTGTGCGAATCACCAGATGTTTCAAATTTTGATTCTCTGAATAGTGTTGTTGTTCGAAAGTATTTTGTGGCTCTGCAATGCTCTCATGCTCTCTTGCTACAGGTATGTCTCTCGTGCAAATCCCTCCATGATTTTTTTTGCTAAAATAATGAACTAATGAATAACTGAATAACTTTTACTATTTAAAGAATTTTTTTATGAAATTAGAATTTCGAAAATAATTTGCCGCCCATTTTTCAATTTACCGCATTTTTTTCACTTAGCAAAAAAAAGTTGTGCCTTTTTTCTTTCTTTTTTATTCTTTTTTTTTTTCTTTTTTTAGGATATTCGGTGCGTTTGTTAACTAACTAAACCGGTGTGTCAGTTAATAACACGGCACCAGTGCGGTTAATTGTACATTAGCACCGATAACAATAAGTGCATTTTTAAGGCACTGAAATTACTTTTAGGTATGTACACCAAAATTTATTGTTGATTTTGCTCAAATGTAGGGAGAAAATCTCATAATTATATCAAATAGACAATTCTTCAAAATCCAGCTTATTCCACAATGCTCCATGCTCTCATGCTCTCTTGCTCTAGGTATGTCTCTCGTGCAAATCCCTCTGTGAAATTTTTTGCAATAATAATGAAATAATGAATAGCTTTTACTATTTAAAGAACTTTTTTATGAAATTATATTTTCGAAAATCATTTGCCGCTCATTTTTTCAGTTTATTTCTTTTTTCACTTAAAAAAAATAAATTTGCGTTCGCCCCCACCCCCCTGATATTCAGTGCATTTGTTAACTAACATCACTAGTGTGTCCGGTAATAAAACCGCACTGGTGCGGTTAACAGTACATTAGCACCGATAAAAATTACTCCTTTTGAAGGCACCAAAATCACTTTTAGGTATGTACACCAAAATTCATTGTTGATTTTGCTCAAATGCAAGGAGAAAATCTTATAATATATCAAATGGTTAATTCTTCAAAATCCAGCTCGTTCCATTATATTTCTCAAAGTCAATCGCGGAGTTCTCCCTATCCATCTCCAAACGTAATTACTTTAGTTTTTATTTATATTTTCATTATCTAATTGAATTTATTAATTTTATCCATCTCAATCAGCTGAATAAAATTAATGTATACAAATTTGCAGGATCATGCAGATTCATAATCGAGTTCATATGCACAAAATATTCAAACAGTTCCAAAACGTCGGAAGCTCTTATGAGGAGAAGCATATCGCAAGGCGAAGTTGGTAGATGAAAATGAACAGTCGCTTCACCCTGCCAGTTGTAACATTGCATCTTCTAGCCACAATCCTGGGACAATGATGGTAATAAGAATTGTTTGTTATATTAATAATGTAATTATTTCAACATCAAACCAATTAATCATGCATTGTCGGCGTGCTTACTAATTGATATCATCGATTTTGTACTAATCATGTTCAAATATATTATTTGAATGATTAGGATTCTATTGATGATAAGCGACCTACCTACCATATTCCTTTGCACCCAATGACAATGTCAAATCGAGAGAAATCTAAATCAAGAGAAAAACTCAAAGAGGAACGATACCAAGAATGGTTGAATCAACCATCTATTCAATTCCCACTATGTCCAGATTCACCAATTAAGAATGACTACAGCAATAGTAGTTCTTCACAAGCTGGCAATGGAGGCAATCAAATAGAGGTTTGTATGGATGATTACTTAAGGGATATGACTGCCATGGAGACAATGTTGTTAGATGCATTCTAGAACGATGATCAGCTAGGGGATGGTGCTCATATCGTTAATACCTTTTTCGAAAGCCTTAAATTTTATTCCACCACCCCTGCCTTTGGACCCAACAGTCAATGAAATTCTACCCAGTTAGGGGTTACTTTACAACTTGAAAGCAAATTTTGGCTTTTCGAATGCATGTTTCTCAGAAATTTTGAGGTAATTGACCATCAAGTCCTCCCTTATATTTTGAGAAATATAATCACACAATGAACATTACAAATGGTCAATTTTATGAATATTAATAATTATATCGGCATTAATATACATTTAATATTTTCCATGACCAACTATAGTTTATTCAAAGATAAGGTTCTTCCGAGTGATAATGTCTTTCCCGGTAGCTGCGAAGAGGCAAAGAAATTGATGAAAATGTTGGGTGTTGAGTACATATCATATCATGCATGCCAAAATGATTGTATTATATATAGAGGAGATATGCAGACAAAGAGATATGTCTGAAATGTGGGCATGACAGGTATGATAAATAAAAAAAAGAAGGGTAAATCACATGGTCCCCCTTTTAAGAAATTGAGGCACATGCCTATAATCCCAAGAATTCAAAGGCTCTTTCGTTGCAAAGAATTAGCTATGTTGTAGGGATGACATGCCTCACACAAAAGTGAGTTGGGAGTTATGTGAATCCCAACAGATTCAATAGCTATGAAGCATATAGAGGATACATGGCCCGAAAAATTCAGGGATGAAGTACGAAGTCTACGATTCAGCATAGCCATGGATGGCGCCAACCCATATTCCCTCCAGAATACCAACTATTCTATTTTTCCTGTAGTAGCGATCAATAAAAATATCCCCCCATGGTTGTCCGTGAAGAATGAACATCTTATGTTGACTCTCATAGTCCCTGGTAGAAGACAAGTGAAGAATATGGATGTCTAATTACAACCACTGGTAGATGAATTGAAGGAATTATGGGATGGGATAAATGTATATGATGTATCAAGACCCATCGCAACAGAGAGGAGTTTTACATTGTATGGCATATGTGCTTACACGACACATGATTATCCAAGCTTAGGAGTTTGATTTGGTAAATTACATGTTTATTGATTTGTTTATATACGTAACAATATTATTTCACATATTAGTTATTTAATTCGTTGTAATTGTTCTGATCTTCAATATGATATTCTTTAACGTGTCATGCATATTGTATACAATAATTTCGCAGGTCTTGTAACAAAAGGGTATTTTGGATGTAAATGTTGTGGACCTTCTCTAAAAGTTAGATGGTCCAACGACCTACGAAAGCCAGTTTATGACTGCTCCAGGGTATTCCTCCCAGAAGAACACCCTTACAGAAGAGCAACATCCACTTTCAATGGTAAATGAGAGAGAACCCAAAGGCCTCCAATAACGACACAAGTTGAATGGCTTAGAGCATATGAGAGAGAGAAGGAGAAGGAGTTCATATAAATGTTCGATTCAAATGGGGAGCCTATGTTCGATGATCCAGAATTCTTCGACACCTATGTTGAGAAATTTCCCATTGGGATGAAAAGGAAATCTATCCTTTGCAACCTCTCATATTGGGAGCATCTTAAGGTTACCCACTTATTAGATCCCATGCGTACTATATAAATTTATGGGCTAAATTGTGAAGTTGGGTTACACTTTTGTGAGAATCGAGGGAGGAAAAAAAATTTTGGCAACAATTCGGGCGAAATTTTGATAAAGTTCGGCCGAACTTCATGAAAAAGTTCGGTCGAACTCATTCTGTTGTTTAGATTGACGACACACTGACAGCGTGGGCAAACAGAATTTTTTGCCGGAGATGGGAAAATCGGCAACAACAGTTCGGCTGAACTTTTACTATTAACATAGTTCGGCCGAACTATTTATTATAAATATATCGCCCGCGAACCTTTTTCTTTTCCCGCGTATTTATTTGTTCACTTTTGCTTCGCACGCCTGCTGCTCTCTGGTCTGTTGTTGGTGCGTCTCCTGCTCTCTGGTCTCTGGATGGCGCATCTCCTACTCTTGCTTCGCGCGTCTTCTGCACACTTTCTATTGCCAAGGTAAGAAAGAAACCAGATTTCTCTCATCTCATATCAATGTCAAACTGCTATTCTTTTGTATCATTGTATCTAATTTCGATTTAGATGCAAATTGATTTTGATACCATTTTGGAAATTGTTGTAATCAGAGTTTGACTTGTTTAGCTTAGATACTAGTTCGAACGCAAATTTGGTCGGTGGAATTTTCTAGAGATATGTTTCCTGAAATTTCCCTGCCCTGTTAGCTTTTAAGCTCAAAATCTTATCAATTCAAAAAAAACTACCCTTTAGAGCCATCTGCAAATCATCACCGTAAAGAATTTAAGGACATTAGAAGACATCATCGAAATTTGTCCAACTTAAATCTCTTTATCATATGTCACCTAAAAGTTTTACTCTGCAACTCTACTTTTTTAATACACAATTGAAGCTCTTTAGTTGTACTGGGTGGAGCACAGGGCTCTGTTTTGACCAAAAAGAAGATAACTGTTAAAACTGTCCTGATTAAAATGCTATGCATCTGCTTCCTGTTTGTTTTATGTTATTCCAATTCTATTTATTGAACAATTATGAGGTTTGCCCTCTCAAAATGTAATCTGGAAATGATGATGAACAACTGAAGAATGAAAACTTTTTTTTCTCTAGTACATGAATATAAACCAGCTGTATTTTTCCTGCATCTTTGTTTGTTAACTTTTGCTTCTCGCGTCTGCTGCTCTCTGGTCTGTTGCTGGCACGTCTCCTGCTCTCTGGTCTCTTGCTAGCACATCTCCTGCTCTTGCTTTGCGCGTCTTCTGCACACTTCTCTATTGTCAAGGTAAGAAAGAAATCAGATTTCTCTCATCTCATATCAATGTCAAACATTCTGCTATTCTATTATATCATTGTATCTAATTTCGATTTAGATGCAAATTGCCTTTGATACCATTTTGGAAATTGTTGTAATTACAAAACACTAATCACTCATGTGAGCCTAGTGTCATGACCATTAGAGTTTGACTTGTTTAGCTTAGATACTAGTTCGAACGCAAATTTTGTCGGTGGACTTTTCTAGAGATATGTTTGCTGAAATTTCCCTGCCCTGTTAGTTTTTAAGCTCAAAATCTTATCAATTCAAAAAAAACTGCCCTTTAGAGCCATCTGCAAATCACCATGGCAAGGAATTTAACGACATTAGAAGACATCATTGAAATTTTTCCAACTTAAATCTCTCTATCATATGTCGCCTATAAGTTTTACTCTGTAACTCTGCTTTTTTAATACATAGTTGAAGCTCTTTAGTTGTACTGGGTGGAGCACAGGGCTTTATTTTGACCAAAAAAAAGATAACTGTTAAAATTGTCCTGATTAAAATGCAATGTATCTGCTTCCTGTTTGTTTTATGTTATTCCAATTCTATTTATTGAACAAGTATGAGGTTTGCCCTCTCAAAATGTAATCTAGAAATGATGATGAACAACTGAAGAATGAAAGCTTTTTTTGCTCTGGTACATGAATATAAACCAGCTGTATTTTTCCCACGTCTTTGTTTGTTCACTTTTGCTTCGTGCATCTGCTGCTCTCTGGTCTGTCACTGGCGCATCTCCTGCTCTCTGGTCTCTTGCTGGCGCATCTCCTGCTCTTGCTTCACGCGTCTTCTGCACACTTCTCTGTTGCCGAGGTAAGAAAGAAACCAGATTTCTCTCATCTCATATCAATGTCAAACAGCAGCTTTCTACAGTTGTGTTACATTAAATGAAACTAGCTTTCGATCTTACAGGCACTAGATATGCGCCTCCTTAAGCTCGGTGCAACCTACATCTCATTTAAATGTGCAACAGCAGGATTCTACTATTCTGTTGTATCATTGTATCTAATTTCGATTTAGATGTAAATTACTTTTGATACCATTTTGGAAATTGTTGTAATTACAAAATAGAATCTATGTAACAGTTAATAGAGAATCTGAAAGGGCATTACGAGAAAGAAACCAGATTTCTCTCATCTCATATCAATGTCAAACAGCAGCTTTCTACAGTTGTGTTATATTAAATGAAACTAGCTTTCGATCTTACAGGCACTATATATGTGCCTCCTTAAGCTCAGTGCAATCTACATCTCATTTAAATGTGCAACAGCAGGATTCTTCTATTCTGTTGTATCATTGTATCTAATTTCGATTTAGATGCAAATTTCTTTTGATGCCATTTTGTAAATTGTTGTAATTACAAAACAGAATCTATGTAACAGTTAATAGAGAACCTAGAAGGGCATTACGAGAAAGAAACTAGATTTCTCTCATCTCATATCAATGTCAAACAGCAGCTTTCTATAGTTGTGTTATATTAAATGAAACTAGCTTTCGTTCTTACAGGCACTATATATGTGCCTCCTTAAGCTCGGCGCAACCTACATCTCATTTAAATGTGCAACAGCAGGATTCTGCTATTCTGTTGTATCATTGAATCTAATTTCGATTTAGATGAAAATTGCTTTTGATACCATTTTGGAAATTGTTGTAATTACAAAACAGAATCTATGTAACAGTTTGACTTCTGGTTATGTTCCTGTATACTTAATATAAAAACTGGTTGTATTAGCATTTGGTGAATGGTTGATTAATATGTTAAATTATTAGTAGCAGATGAACTGAGTCCCATTTAAAATTTACCTTGATATATAATAGAAATTTATGTTTGTTCATCTCTTGCTTCACGCGTCTTCTGCTCTCTGGTCTGTTGTTGATAGCTCACATTTGACAATTTTTTTCCATTTCTCAATTCAATACATCATAGCCCCAAAGATTGAGAAAGAAGTGAGAAGCTTATAGTGTGGGATGAATAATGCAACATTGTTCATTGAATAGGAACTAGTCCTTGGGGTTGGGGAACCCATTCCCAGTTGTGCATATAGACTTAATTATCATAATGTACAATGATTCATTCCATATTATTCATAGATCAAATGTCATGTCATTTAAATACAAGATTTATCATAATGTACAATGATTCATTCCATATTATTCATAGATCAAATGTCATGTCATTTAAATACTTGAGATTTATCATAATGTACAATGATTCATTCCATATTATTCATAGATCAAATGTCATGTCATTTAAATACTTGAGATTTATCATAATGTACAATGATTCATTCCATATTATTCATAGATCAAATCTGATTTAAATACTTGAGATTTATCATAATGTACAATGATTCATTCCATATTATTCATAGATCAAATGTCATTTTAAATACAAGATTAATAATAATGTACAATGATTCATTCCATATTCATTTTTAGATTCAGGATAATAATGTACAATGATTCATGTTCCATATTCATTTTTAGACAAACATAATTTAATGTATTATGACATAATTTAATACATTAATTCATTCCATATTCATTTTTAGGTTCAAGATAATAATGTACAATGATTCATGTTTCATATTCATTTTTAGACAAACATAATTTTACGTATTATGTCATAATTTAATGTATTGGGACATGCTCCTTTAGGCTTGGTGGAATTACCTTTACTTTTTATTTCTCTCTTACACACACACACATATATATGAAGAGATGATCCCATTTTCTTTTTTATTCATAGATCAAATGTCATTTAAATGCAAGATTTATCATAATTTACAGTGATTCATTCCATATTATTCATATATCAAATGTCATTTAAATACAAGATTAAAATATTCAATGTAAAACACATGCACATTCTTATACACCCTTATGCCTACGTAAAGTAGTTTGAGTGATGAAAGACCCCCCAAGAGACCCCCAAATTGGAACCGAAGGCCCCAATTAGGACCAAAGGCTCCTAAGGCCCACATAGAAGGCCCTATTGCCCCTTATAGCTACACTTAGAGATCCTATATGGAGAGACGCCCATTAGGATATATCATCCTCTATGCCCCTTAAGGACGTCTATAAGGAACTTCTATGTCAATGCCTCCAACGTGCCTTAAACGGTCCTTAAAGGCCATCTCAGGAGGCCTAGATGGTCCAACCCCTCAAGTCTAGGTAACTGGAATGATCCCCCCCAACCCTCAGGAGGTCACCATCGCCAGCAGACCGATGCCCTCAAGTTAGGTCTCAATCATTGTTTTAGCATTCCAGTGATGCCCTCAGGAGGTAACATTGCCATCAATGCCTCCAACGTGCCTTAAACGGTCCTCTATGGCCCTCTCAGGAAAAATCCTATTGAGTCTACCCCTCAAGTTAGGTCAGCTATCCAGTAGGATATGCCCCTCAGGAGGTCACCATCGTTTTAACAGTCGGCAATGCCCTCAAGTTAGATCATTGTTCTCAGCGGCCCAGCCCTCAGGAGGTAAGTGGAATCCGTGTAGCACACCCCTGTGGAGAAGAGGGGCCATTAGCATATCATTGAAGGCCTTATTGCCTCCTTATAGCTACACTTAGAGATCCTATGGTCCACCCAACCATTAGGATAATAAGCCTCTATGCCCCCTTAAGGGGGTCTATAAGGTCCTTCAGTATGTCATGGAAGGCCCTCCCATTACTGATGGGAGACTATGCCCTCGTAGGGCCATTCAAGGTCCTTGTAGTTGATTAATGCGATGATATGATCTGATTATTATCAATCATATCAGGCCATATCACCCATATGATGGGACCCCATGCCCTTATAGGGCCATTACTGATGGGACCCCATGCCCTCATAGGGCCATATAACCATATGTATGGGACCCTATGCCCTTATAGGGCCATTAAGGATCAACCATAGGAAGGAATGGGTGGAACCCGTCCTAAAGGATCTACAACCAACGATTGAAGATCATTAAACCAAAGGTTTAAGGATGAAGGACAACTAAAGGTTAAAGGATCAACCATAGGAAAGAATGGGTGGAACCTGTCCTAAAGGATCTACAACCTTCAGTTAAAGATCATTAAACCAATGATTTAAGGATGAAGGACAACCAAAGGTTGAAGGATCTACAACCAACGGTTGAAGATCATTAAACCAAAGGTTTAAGGATGAAGGACAACCAAAGGTTGAAGGATCAACCATAGGAAGGAATGGGTGGAACCCTTCCTAAAGGATCTACAACCAACGATTGAATATCATTAAACCAAAGGTTTAAGGAAGGTTAGGCTTGCCCAATGAGTAAATTCAAAGACCTTTGCATTAAACCAAAAGTTTAAGGATCAACAACCAAAGGTTGAAGGATGAAGGTCCCTTGACCTTCAAAGTACAACCAAAGGTTGAAAGGTTTAAGGAGAAACAACCAAAGGTTGAACCCATAACAACAACCAAAGGTTGAATACCATTAAACCAAAGGTTTAAGGATGAAGGACAACCAAAGGTTTAAGATCATTAAACCAAAGGTTTAAGGAAAGATCAACCAAAGGTTGAAGGATGAAGGTCAAGGACCTTCAAAGTACAACCAAAGGTTGAAGGATCTACAACCAAAAGTTGAAGATCATTAAACCAAAGGTTTAATAAGACAACCTTGAGTAATTCCATGGGTCCTCTACACCCTTCACACGGTAAAATTGGGATAGGTAGTGTTAACTTCTACAAGTTTTATAGGCGGAGTCTGTAAAGGGCCAAGTAGCCTCTGGATCTCATCTTTTATGAAAGGTGACATATCTAGTAAATTCCCCTACAGTCAATCTCTGGAATGGATCTAAATAGAAGTTCTTCATTTTAATATCCATAAAGCAGAACCACTTTAAGGTAAATTGTGTACATGTGTCATTTCTCCCACAAACTAAAGGCTTCCTCTAATATCCATAAAACACAACCACTTTAAGGTAAATCGTGTAGATGTGTCATTTCTCCCACAAACTAAAGGCTTCCTCCCATTAATTTTAGATGTGAACTCCACCATAAACTTTTTAAGTCAAACTTTAAGATAAACAATGCACATGTCATTTACCTCATGATCTTGTGTCATTTCTCTCATACATTTGCAATAAATGTCGATTTATATATATTTTTTTATTGAATTTGTTTTTATTTTTTTATTTTATTTTTATTTTATTTTTCAGGGATAAGAAAAGCATTAAATATGGTTGAAAAATGGAAATTATGCATAGAAGTTTCTTTCTATCCCAATCTAGGGAAAGCAGTGATTACATATGTGCTTTCCAATATTGTGACTAGCAAAGTTGTCCAAAAGGAAAATGAATATACCGGGAAGAACAACAAACAACGAGGCATATTATATTGGATTGATAGAAGGCTTGGGAACAGCGATGGAGTATCGATCAAATGGAATTGTAGTTTTCACCAATTATGAACTTGTGTGCAACCAGATGAATGACGTGTGCCAAGTTAAGAAGGAGAGGCTGAAAGAACTGCATGGAATAGCAAACAATATTGTTAGCGAATTTCAATTTTTTAGTATAAGGCATTGTACAAATGTGAATAAGGTGTCTACTGATCTATTGCGTGGCGCAATGCCAATTCATGATTCATCTATCAAATATGAATTAGAATTATACAGATCAATGTCAATGCAAGATTCATCTCTCAAAGATGAATTGGTTTTGAGATGCTCTTCTTCAAAAATTCAAGATTCATCTCTCAAAGATGAATTAGTGTTGAGACGCTCTCCTTCAAAATTTATTGATGGACATTGTAACATATCTTAGATATGTGTGTGTTGTGTACTTATAAATGCGTATTTTTTAATGACCATGTGTTTTTTTCAATTATATACCAAGTGTGCTCCCACCACACCATGTAAAGCGCAACTTGGTGAACTTCACATTTGCAACAAGTGAACTTCACGTTTTTATAAAATTAAAATGCAGGGACTTCAAGAAATTTTTGTTTAAATGGAGTTTGTTTAAATAGAGTTTCACGCTTCTTTTTTAATGACCGTGTGTTTTTTTCAATTTTATACCAAGTGTGCTCCCACCATGTAAAGCGCAATTTGGTGAGCTTATCATTTTTATAATTTCTTTTTTGCTTAAATTGAGTTTCACACATCAATTATCGCTTTGAAAGTTGTGTTCTACATAATTTGTGTACACTAAATTACAAATTGATTTTCTGAAATCTATTTTGTGTAAATGTCCACCAATAGATATATATATCATGGAGGATGAACGATGAAGATCAATCGAATCCCATATGGGGGTTCAGGGATTGGGGGATGTTCACGGTATTTAAATATAATCTTAAATCTCCATACATGTGTGTACATATGGAATTGATTTTTTATTAACTTTGTGAGTTAAATTAGTTGTTAATAAGTTTCATTTTTTAATTTTTAGGAGCTAAGAAGAGAAGGGTCTCTACTCCATCCATGGAGCGTGCCCATGGTTCACCCAGTCATGGTATGGTTCATGCAATTTAATCAATGAATATGTACATGTATTTATATGTACACATGAATGTATTTTTCAATTGATTATAAATTTGTATTTGTTTATGAAGCTTCTCTCTCGTCTCGAGAGGTTGGTGGTGGTTCAAATCCACTTAGAGGGCCATCAATGAGTGGTAGCAGGTTGCGTGAAGGGGGTGATATTTATTCCCCCGAAGGCCAATCAACGACTGCTGGTGCTGGTTCTCAGCAGGGTCGTTTTGGGTCTGGTTCTCAGCAGGGTCATTTTGGGTCTTAAGTTTAGTTTCATGGTGGAGAAGATGCTAACTAACCACGTCAAGGTTGCCATCAATTTCAATATTTTTTTCATTGAATTTGTACAAATTTTTTTACATGTGTTTTTTCTAATATACGAAATTATATATATATATTGATGCAGAGGCTGAAAATGTTCCAAATATTGGTCAATATAAACGCAAGGCAGAATGCTACATTCAAGAAGAAGGTTGTCTACCCACCACAACTTATTCGGCCGACATTTCTGATATACCATCGGAAACAAACATATCGCAATGCACCTTACAAAGGTGTGAAAAACTTCATGCAAAATTACGGAGAGATCTCGTGGCTTTGACTCTACCTGCTGAGAGTCGAAAAAGCCGCGAAATAGTTACACATTCATTGGGCAAACTTGTAAATGTGTACAAAACTCTTGGGCCAACGACTGATACATTTGTAGAAGTGATGAGAAAGAGAAAGGAAACAGTAATGGGTCCAGATAAATGGGAGGATGTAAAACAAAGAGTTACAAAAGATATGGCGAAGTCAATGTTTAATTTCAAGGAAGGGCCAAAAAGAAAAATGCTGAAGGTGCAATATTTCAAGCACCCAAATATAGCTTACTATTTTTATGATAGGCATCTTGCGGCCTATGGAAGGTTCCCATGGAACGATGAGGTTCCTGTTTATTTTGCACAATTGTTTTATGCAGAATTTTTTTTGGATATGAAACCCAACTACAATGACCTTCCGTCAGAATTTTTTGGTCTGGGGAAAGGTCGATTGTATGACCGTAAGGGCACTAAGTGAGATGTGGAGTTGCCTCGCCCTGAGCCACCATTGGTGAGTCGACCTTTTCGGGTCGAAAATCTGCGGTTAGAGATGGATGCGACTTCTCAAATAAGTCGAGAAGCAAGGGATGTCATGATCGACAATGTTTACAACGGATTGGGTGGAGTCGATGTTTGTCTAAATCGACAAAGAGCACGTGAAAATGCATGTGCCAATTTTGTGTATTGTACAGATGAAGAGATTGACAACATGAATGTTGAAGATCTCCGAATATATGAAAAAAATTGTCGCAATGGTTTTCAAGACCTAATTATTCATGAGGAAGAGGGCACGGGAATGGTATGTGTTAATGACCTTAGGGTTCAATTATTTTAACATATATACATGTGTACAATTTGTAATAAATACATGTGTATGTACATGTATACATTTATTTGTATGTACATTAATCTAAAAAAAATGTATCATTATATGTTAAAACACCATTTGCAGTTGTCATGCATGATGAATGACGAAAATGTTAATATCACGTTCGGGACCTCTGGTTCAAACAATGCAGATGGGTCTCACCATCAAGATATGTTGGCAAATGTTAGTGTTTTTTAAGTGATATTTTAAAATAAATAATTGTGCACACATGTACATGTATGTATATATAATGATAAAATGTTTTAAAAGATTCTGATTCCGTCCGATGTTTTTGGGATGGCAGTACCTTCTTCTTCCTTGGGAGATGTACCTTCTACTTCCTTAGGAGATGAGCCACAAGTATGGACAATTTTTCACTTTTAAAATTTATGTTTAAGTTATATATATATATTCCACCTCAAAAAATTCCATTAAAAATTGAGATATATATATATATATATTTTGAGTTATTTTAAATTTTTTGATTTTAGGTTCCTATAGAATATTTCTTTAATCCACGGACTCTAGAGACAGATATAGGAATATTCACACCATTTCAACCATTTGAACAAGTTGTCTAACTTTTTTTTTAATATTATTGAAAATAAGTTTATATATGTACACGTGCATTTTCATTTGAAATTTTTTAATATATATATATATATATAATTGTACATGTATATTGTACAGTTTACCGTTGCAGATGTTCCCATGGGGGCGGAACTTGTTGCGGATTATCAAACGGAGAGGGAACTTGATGAGGTATTGCATGATTTTTTGTTATATTTTGTTTTTTACATGAAGTTCTATATATATTCTTACTCATTTTTAAAACATCAAATTTTAATGTTCATGTACATGTGCATTGTGTATGTAGTTTTCCCATGCTTCACATGATAGTGCTCGGATTGAGACCCTGATAGGAAAGACGCTAGATCTATCTCTATTTGATGGACATGATTTGTAGATTTGATTTCAAGATTTATATAGTCTTAAATTTTCTTTTTTATATATTATCTAGATGCACTGTCATATATATATAACTTGATACAGTTTGATACTTGTGAGATCTACAATTTTTGGACATATTTTATTACAGTGTTAATATAATTTGTTTTGTTCCAAAAAGTTAATTTTTGGATGGTTTTAGTACTTTTGGCATGTGAATGTGAAGTAATGTTGTTATATAATTTGTTTGGTTTTTAAAACTTTTAAGTTTTCGATAATTGAACTATAAAAAAAAATGTTGTCATCTATAAATTAATGTTGTCATCTGAACTACATTTGGCATGTTATGCAATGATGTGGTATAATTTGTTTTGTTTTTTAAATTTAAGTTTTGTTTTGCTTCTGAACTACATTTGGCATGTTATATAATGATGTGTTATAATTTGTTTTGTTTTTAATATTTAAGTTTTGGATGCTTGAAGTACATTTGGCATGTGAAGTAATGTTGTGATCTATAATTTTTTGTTAAATTAAAAGTTAAGTTTTGGATGGTTTCAATCTACGTTTGACATGTGATATAATATTAAATGTTTTTATTGGATAGTTGAACTATAATTGGCATGGCATGTGAAGTAATGTTATGTATGATATAATCAAAAAGTTTTTAAAACTCAAGTTTTGGATGGTTTCAATCTACATTTCGCATGTGATATTTAATGTTTTAATGTTGTATGATATATAATCAAAAAGTTTTTAAAACTTAGGTTTTGGATGGTTTCAATCTACATTTGGCACATGTGGTATAATGTTAAATGTTTCTATTGGATAGTCGAACTATAATTGGCATGGCATGTGAAGTAATGTTGCACGATATATAATCAAAAAGTTTTTAAAACTTAAGTTTTGGATGGTTTCAATCTACATTTGGCACATGTGATATAATATTAAATGTTTTTATTGGATAGTTGAACTACAATTGGATGGCATGTCAAGTAATGTTGTGATATAATCAAAAAGTTTTTAAAACTCAAGTTTTGGATGGTTGAAGTACATTAATCATGTGAAGTAATGTTGTGATATAATCAAAAAAAAATTAAAACTAAGTTTTGGATACCATTTTAATCTACATTTAATGTAAATCCCTTTAATTTTGATTTAATGTTAAATGTTTTAAATGTAAATTTCCCTTTAATTTTGATTTAATTCTAAATGTTTTAAATGTTTTGATATAATGTTAAATTTTTTTATCTAAGTTTTTGATGGTTTCAATCTACATTTGGCCTATGGAAGACCCCATGTGTAGACAACGGATGCGTTGCAAAAGGGGAGGTGGGGATAGGGATGGAGGGGGCAGGAGTGCTGGCTCTCGCCCTCCTCTTTCCATCCATGACACAGGTAGCCACCCTCCTCCAGCAAACAATGAAGCACAATTTCACTTCACCAGCGCTATGGTCAGACCGCGAATTACGGCGACCATTTGCATCTCTTTTCAGGAGGAGCCGCAAGATGAAGGTGCTTCTAGTTCCAGGAAGAGGTGGAGAAAGTCCACCATCCCAACCCATCAGCCCCAGGACACCAGGAACTCGGCATCTCTTCTAGTCGAATATGGCTTGATGAGCTCCAGCAGCGATGGCACAAGTAGCGACAACTCCTCCCAGCACTCCAAGGGAGTAGATGATGATCCAGAGGAAAATGGTTGTCCAATTGTGGAGGATAATCCTCCTACACACATCGATAGCTAGCCTGATGTCAGCTCCTTTTTAAATTTTTCCCAGTTATGGGCAGCCCCTTTTCTATTTTTTTTATTCAGACTCCCTCTGGTGTTGGCTAGTTAGGCAACCCAGGAGACGGGTCTCGCTATGTACATTATGTTCATTACAATTATATATATGTAAATCCTTTAATTTTGATTTAATGTTAAATGTTAAATGTTTTGATATAATTTTAAATGTTTTGATCTAAGTTTTGGATGGTTTCAATCTACATTTGGCCTAGATGGAAGACTCCCATGTGAAGTATTGTTTTGATTGAATCAAAAAGAGTAAAGAAGTAGTTGTATATGTAAATCTCTTTAATTGTGATTTAATGTTAAATGTTAAATGTTTTGATCTAAGTTTTGGATGGTTTCAATCTACATTTGGCCTAGATGGAAGATACTCCTATTTGAAGTATTTTTTTGATATATCCAAAAAGATTAAAGTAGTTATATGTAAATCCCTTTAATTTTGATTTAATGTTAAATGTTAAATGTTTCAAGATATAACATGTTAAATGTTTTGATTTAAGTTTTGGATGGTTTCAATCTACATTTTGCCTAGATGGAAGACTCCCATGTGAAGTATTGTTTTGATTTAATCAAAAAGAGTAAAGAAGTAGTTATATGTAAATCCCTTTAATTTTGATTTAATGTTAAATGTTAAATGTTTTGATATAATGTTAAATGTTTTGATCCAAGTTTTGGATGGTTTCAATCTACATTTGGTTTAGATAGAAGACTCCTATGTGACTTGTATTGTTTTGATTTAATCAAAAAGTTTTTAAAACTCAAGTTTTGGATGGTTGAAGTACATTTGGCATCTTAAGATTGCTTTTGATCTCTACATAGTCTTGTTTGAGTGAAAAAATTTCCAATAGGAAGAACATAGCTTTTCAATGCAACTAACCATGTATCAAGTGAACTCTAATTGAAAAAAGAGTTTAAAGAAGTAGATATACGTAAATTATCCCTTTAATTTTGATTGGAAATATAAGAAGTACATATATGTTTGTTGAATTTGGATCAATGTCATTAATGCACTCATATAGGTAGCCTTGTTGATTTGTAATTTGGTAAATTGATGACATTCAGTTAATTGCATTCTAGAACATAGAACATATCCAACCATTGGACAGACAAATTTTGTACTAGATTTTCAATCAGGAATAGAGATGTGGGTCAAATCCCACCAAAAGTCGGAGAAGTGCTCCGAGTCTCTTGTCTGAAAGGAATCTTCGTACAAAACTATACTGTGGATGATTTATTTACATTGCATGGATACTTTTTACCAGAAAAGCTCACAAGAAAAATTGGGCACATTCAATTCGTGTATATATCCAATACGATTTTTCATCAATGCACATAGTAAAACTACTTGAACAATTAATTTCATTCTAGAACATATATATCCAATATGTAAGTAACATTTTTCATCAATGCACATTGAACATATCCGACTATTGGACAAACAAATTTTGTACTAGATTTTCAATCAGGAATAGAGATGTGGGTCAAATCCCACCAAAAGTCGGAGAAGTGCTCCGAGTCTCTTGTCTGAAAGGAATCTTCGTACAAAACTATACTGCGGATGATTTATTTACATTGTGGATACTTTTTACTAGAAAATCCAACTAGTTTTTCATCAATGCACATAAGAAAAACTAGTTCCAGTTAATTGCATTCTAGAACATATATATTGAGTACGTGAATCATTTTTCATCAATGCACATAGTAAAACTACTTGAACAATTAATTGCATTCTAGAACATATATATATATATCCAATACATGTAACATTTTTCATCAATGCACATGTATAGAAAAGCTACTTTCAGTTGATACTAGAGCATGTGCATGTACCAAAACAATTTGTACATGTGCAAACACTTGCACAAAGAACATAAGCAGCTCAATTTTTAGTTGAGTACTGGAAGTTCTAAAACATATTTAATCCAAAGAGAATAAATTTTTGGGCAGTTCAATCAAAAAAATTCCAATGGAATGCCATCTTCAATAATCCGTTCATGATCGGATTTTGACATTTTCCATTTCTTAATTTTTGTTTTTTTCTTTGATTGAACCTCTATCAACTTTATGCGTGCTGCACACACCAAGTGACTATATTGAAAACTTATGGAATCAGGTTCATAGTCTTAAAAGTAAACAAAGTCCCCACTTTGATTAGTTTGTCTGAAAAAATAACCTTTCAGTATAATAGATCCTCTTGTCATATTGAAATCCATGATCATTATAGTTTTGTAATAATTTCATTTTTCGTTCAATGCAACACATCAAATAATACTTAACATTTTCATCGTTGTCAATAGGTGCAATTATAGCAAAAACATCTCCTGCACAATAAAGCAAACTTAACAAAATTATACATATTTAAATTTATTGCTGAATCTTTAAATCATTAGAAAGCAATTCAAATGTTACCTTCTCTAACAAGATCAGAAACTCGATCACCATCGGATGATATTGTAGTTTCCTCTGATTTCATTTCTTCAAACATTGCAACAGAAATTTTTCCCTTTGTATTTAGCTTTGTATGTTTCCAATCTTTTACATACATTTTGTTTTCACAAACGTCATTGTATTTTGTGTTGTCTATGCAAACATCACAAAAACAAGAATATTTTCTTTTATCCAATGCAAACACATTTCTGGATGACTTTGTTTTAATTGAATGCAATTTTTGAGTCCCTTTTATTGTTTCAATGTCATTTCCAATTGATCTATCTACGTCTTCAATCCCAATATGCCAGAAAAGCCTTTATATGGAAAATTAAAAGAAGAATTTGTAAATATGATATCAAAATACAATCAAAGATAATCATTGCACGATAAATGTACAATGTTTAAAATTAAATTTCCAATAAAAATTAAATTGAATGTACCTTCGCACTTCCCTTGATGGGTTAGTCTCATGGCTTAGAGCAGCGATGCACCATTGAACAACTTCTTTAGCGTTCACAAGTCGGCTTGTAGAGGGGTTCATTTGATATCTTCGAAGTGCTCATTTTATGCATGCTCCTGCACCGTCATGTTCTCCTTTTCCATGGCCAGTCTCAAAGAAATTCCAACAATGTTTAATGCAGGTTTTCTTTTGAAGACAACACAACCAAAAGAATGATCATGCAGATTTGAATTGACCTGCGCATCCGTCTGACCATATCCAATGTTCATTGAATGTTATTCCACTATTTTTCAAGGAATCATAAATTTTTCCAAAACAATGTTGTACAAAATATGTATCATGTGTATGATCGTCACTAATATAAAAGTGATATTCTTTAATGATATGTCGATTTTCACTCGTGATTTCTATATGATCGACGTTTTGTTCAGCATGTCTATAGAGAATATGGATGAGCATGGAGATTTGGTCAGAATGATAGTATTCACTCTGAATTTCTTTTTGTGGAACAAATGTGTAGTTTTCTGCAAAATAAATCACTGACAAAACGGTCCCTGGTGGAAAAAATTCACGAGATTTTTGAATTGCAAGTCTTGCCATCGAGCTCTATGGGAATGCTTGGTGTATTTATAAATTTCTGCCTCAAACTTTCTCAAAAAGTCTATCACAAAAATTTCGTCTTCTAGTAATTCAATTCTTTTAACACTTTTGCACCTTGAATCGATGTATCGATATATTCATATCTCTTCCATTTCACTTTCATGTTGGAAAATAATTGATCATTTATATCAGTACGATATTTGTTTTGAAATTTAGTCAAATTTCCACAATCATCGCATTTTTACCACCAACACATTTCTTTTTGTAAAATAGTTCATCGCTTTCTCTTTCACATAGAATTTGAGATATGAAATCACGGATAATGGAAGGAAGAGGTGAATCATTCCATGATGTTCTACCAAAATCAAGGAATGTGTCATAATATAACTCAAATTCCACATGATAACAGCAACAACAAGTGTCGCATACGGTGATAGGTTTACATACCATGGTTTTTGTTGAACAAAAGCATTGATTGAAACATGAATTTGACGATTCTCTTCTTTGAACTTGTTGAATAACTCTATCTGAGTGGTTTCCAAGAAATACTTTTCATGTTCTTCGTACTGATTTCGTGCTATTCTTCTTCGCATCACATGCCTTGTAGTTGGCGAAGCACGCGAATTGTTCTTCCAATATTCATATATTATTTTTTTAACATTTTCTCCAAGTCTATCTTTGTATGGTTACCTACAAATAGCTCTCCAACAAGCGAGTTCATCATTTACATCTACTTGCAGCCGAAATTTCCGATGTTTGTGCAAAGTTTTTCGCGAGGTTCCTAATGCTCGTGCCATAGATGTTACCAAACGATTCTCTTTAGTACTTGATGAAACCATTTCCATATGTATTACTCTACGTACATTTGAAACATTTTTCTCTCTAGATCTCTTAATTGAATTTATAGCACTACTTATATTTTGTATCACATCTTCCTTCATTTTTTTATCTTTGGTTGATTTTCGAATACCCAGTAGTGTCGTAGCTTCTTTTAATTTCCTTAATGATAGGAGACCTTTCAACATTTGAGCTTGAACTATCACCCACTCATTTAAGAAATACTTTTCAAAAATGCAGTTAACACGATATCGTATAACATGGTCAGGTTTTTTATCTCGATATGTGTGAGTGTCAACATTTTCTAACATCTCATCATCGACACTGATTTCATCTGTACATATTCGAAAAAATAGTACATAATAAGTTTACATATGAACAATAAATAACTAAATTAATAAATATATGTATAATTTCAATAATACGTGCATGTGTTCAATATATATATACCTTGTGATTCAATTTCTTCATTTGAATTTCTTTCAATATTTTCACCATCTTCAATCATTGGTTCAATATCTCTTTCACTTTCTCTTTCAAAATTTTGTATCTCATCATCAATGTTTTGAGGAATATCTCTCTGTGTTTACATTAAACAAAATGTTTTTCAAATTATTTCATTAAATAAAAATTAAGCTTCACATTTTACACTAGGAAAATTTTAAATATATCAATAGATCATAATATTTACATTTACATACCTGCTTCAATTTCTGCTTGAGGTTGATTTTCCCCTTCAATATTTGAGAGAGCTTCTATTTTTCTTTTGCGAGATTGTCTCGTCTCTTCTCTACATTCCTCAGGGTCTCTTTTTCGATCATATTTTCTCGCACAAGTCCTTCAATTTCCCATGATAATAGAGTATGAAGTTCAAAAAATTTCCTTCAAAAAATTAGACAATAACTCAATTAGAAAAAGCATCACAAAAGATTTAATTTAAAATTTAAAAAAAAAAAAAAGAAGAAGAAGAAGAAGTCATTTTAAATTTTTTGTAAAAAATACATACTGCAATCCAAAATACTTACTATAAAAAATTCGAGAAAAAATGTCTTATAAAAATGAAACGAAGCTCAAAATATTTACTTCAACTCAAAACACATACTCTAAAAAAATGTCACTTCAAAAAATGCCTCCAACTTAAAAAAACAAAACAAAAAACAAAACCGTCACTTTAAAGAATACTTCAAAAAATACTTCCAGAAAATGTCTTTTCGAAATTAAGCCCAACTCCATACTTTCAAAAAAAATGAAGCACAAAAAAATCCAAAAAAATGTATTACATACCTCCAAGAAATGTCCTTTGAATGTATGTCCAAGAAAATTCCTTAAACCCAAAACAATTCTTTGCAAAATCAGGCCACCTCCAAGAAATGTCCTCCAAGAAAAGTCTTTAAACCCAAAACAATTCTTTGCAAAATCAGACCATCTCCAAGAATTCGAAATTAAGCACAAATCCATACTTTAAAAAAAAAAATGAACAAAAAACATCCAAAAAAATGTATCACATACCTCCAAGAAATGTCCTTTGAATGTACATCCAAGAAAATTCCTTAAACCCAAAACAATTTTTTGAAAAATCAAACCGTCTCCAAGAAAAGTTTTTAAACCCAAAACAATTATTTGCAAAATTAGTCCACCTCCAAGAAATGCCCTTAAACCCAAACCTCCAAGAAAAGTCTTTAAACCCAAACCAGGACCTTTATAAAATCAGACCAAATGTGTGAAATGTGTGAAAATTATGAATGATTTCGCGGCAATTTATATTGTTGCGAAATGTGTTTTAGGAGGAGCGCCGTGAAATTTTCCGGCCGACAAAAAATTAGATTAAAGTTCGGCCGAACTATTAAGTCGTTAGACTTAACGGGTCGTCGGCGCAAAAAATAGTTCGGCTGAACTTTTAATCAAATTTCGGCCAAACTAACGCGTCACCAGTTACGCAGCTTGACATTTCTGCAACTTTAGACTGATTAAACTCCATGAAACATTATGAATTAACTGTCGAAACCAAGACAAGCATTTTCAGAATTGAATCTACTTTCAGGAAATATAACTTTTATGGAATTTCATAAAAAATTACTAATTTTAATTAATTTTCTAATAAAATGGGTGCAAACAATTTCTGAGGGTCATTGTGATTCAGTGAAATCAAAATTCTGTATCTCCCAAAATACATTGGAAAAAAAAAATTGAAAAAATTATGGGGCATTACATTGGTCCGTTGTCTCTAATGGGTAGCTTTTAGATTTTTAGTTTATAACTTATATGTTAAGAAATTTGTTGCGTCGCGAAACATATCCAAAATATGCAGTTTTTTCATATTGGACTAGTTCAAAAAATTCTAGTAATTATGATATGCATCCATTGGCTTTGTAAATATGACGAAACCGAAGTAGACTTTGTCTAGATTGTTGTAACACATTTTGTTTTCTTAAAAACACAAATTTTCAATGAATACAACATTGTGTATTAACATGACTTCTTATGAATCCTTTGATTGTTAAGAAACACACACTCAAAGAAACGCTAAGTTGACATATCAAATCTGCATAAAAAAAATTTCAAAAAATAAGTAATAGAAAGCTAACAAAATTTCTAACAACTACTTGATTGATTTCAATGTGTGTGAATGATATCTTTATTTTTGGTATGTAAGATCATAATAAAATAATGATAATTCTAAAGTACGTGAATTTATTTGCATTATTTTCTAAACTTTATTATGTTACAAAAATTCATATTATTCTAGATTTATTATTTTACAATTATTTATATTCATACAAATTCACAATTTTACAATTTTACAATTATGGTAATTTAACAATATTTACGGTATACATTTTACTTAGGGTAGTTATGGCTCAAAATTGACAATTAATTTACAAATTTTAATAAAATTGAATGATGACAATACATACAATTACAATTACAATTTCACGATACAATTACAATTAGAATTACAATTTTACAGACAATTACAATTAAAATTTTACAAATATTTTATATACAATTACAATTACAATTACAATTTTACAATTTCACATACAATTACAATTACAATCATTTCACAATACATTAACTAGCGATTGCACAACATGTTGCAAAGGAAACACCGTAAGACAGTAGTGTAGGAAAGATTAGCATTAAATTGTTACTATTCCATGATGACATTGAAAGTGTCAGCAAATGTTGCCAACGTTTGCCAACGGGTGTAAGTAGAATTTTTCATCTTAGTTAAAGAGGGGGTTCTTAGGAATTGCACCATTGACATGACAAGAGTATCCATAGTATCAAGTTATCTCTTTTTCATTATTTAGTGTATTTTTCAAAGAATGCACTGTTAGAAATCATTGACCAAAAATCCTTGATTTTGTCTTTTGGCTAAACATCGATCTCCTGTCATGTCAATGATGCAATTCCTAAGAAGCCCCTCTTTAACTAAGATACAAAATTATACTCTACAAATTTGTATAGAAAGTAAATTGGACATGGCTTTTGTATGCCATTCAAGGTTATTTAAGCCAAAAAAAAAACTCAAATGTTGAGTGTTCAATCTAAACTTATATTTTATAAATCTTTTTCTATTAATGATTTTATATATATATATATATATATATATATATATATATATATATATATATATATATATACAACTTGAGTGGGTCTAATGGTTAAGAGCATGTGTTTCCTTTTAAGAGGTCGACCTGATGGTTAAGAGCATGTGTTTCCTCTTAAGAGGGCGTAGGTTCAAAACGAGATGGGGCTAGAGTATGTATGCGTTCGTAGACATAGAAGTCAAATCACTACTCATAGGTGGATCCGTTGTCCCACAAACGAGGGGGTCTCATATACCAATTTGGTATTTGGCTTGGCTGTGACCTTAAAAGCATTCAAAGTAAAGAAATTAAATCACATCTAATACACATGTTGGATTAACTATAAGATTATTTATGAAGTTTCATGTAGAAAATGATTAAATAATTATTGGATTATTTTATAAAATAATTTTTACTTAAATATATAGAAAATGATGGAAGATAGAATATGATATAATATTACTCATTATATTTTATTAATTTTTCTAACATTTTATTTAGTAATATAAGAGTTATATTATTATTATTTTGTAAAGTAATTTTTTCCAAAAAAATGAATATTAAAATTTAGCTTTTTAAAATTCTAATCAAAACTCTATACCTATTTTATAAATTAACTAAAATCAAAATTTAAAACAAAAATAATTACAATATATAACTTATAAAATTAAAATATAATAAAATTTATAAAATTATAAAATTATGTACAAAGCACTCATGTATAAATCCCGGTATTGACTTCATAAGATCTCAATTATATAAACATTGTCAATGCTCGATGGACCATTCACTCTAGCCAACCCGAAACGAAGATGGCTTTAAAATTCTTAAAAGTAATCTTTTTTTGGGTAACTATTGACTTCTTTGTTTACAAGTCACGCACTACTTTAATAAATCACAGAAGATTTGACTTTTTTTTATTTAGAAGTCACCCACTGCTTTAAGCAATTGCGTAATATTCTACAATGTTTGATCTCGAATTTTGGGACTTTCAAAATGTAAGAAATTCCAACCATTTATCTGTAAGTAAAAATAAAAGCTGAAAACAGTAAGGGCATGGAAGATTTTACAATGTTTCATATCGAATTTGGGGACTTTCAGAACATAAGAAATTCCAACCATTTATTTGTAAGTGAAAATACAAACTGAAAACAGTAAGGGAGTTCACAAACACGAAAGATTTTGCAATGTTTCATCTAGAATTTTGGGACTTTGAAAACGTAAGAAACTCCAACCTTTTATCTGTAACTGAAAATACAAACTGAAAACAGTAAGCGCGTTCGAAATCATGAAATATTTTTCAATGTTTCATCTCGAATTTTGGGACTTTCACAACGTAAGAAATTCCAACCATTTTATCTGTAAGTGAAAATACAAACTGAAAACAGTAAGCGCGTTCGCAATCCCGAAATATTTTGCAATGTTTCATCTCGAATTTTGGGACTTTCAAAACGTAAGAATTTCCAACCATTTATCTGTAAGTGAAACTACAAACTGAAAACAGTAAAGGTGTTCATATTGAGTGCTAAAAATCATTCTTAAAACAAACCTTTGATGACCAAAATGACTCCATGCGGGATCAATCTGACGGCATACGATATTTATATCATCTAACACCGAAGGCGCACAGTGGTATAGGAAGAATTCATCCAAAGAAACGCCTTATGGCAACAACATGATGCAAATATGCAAAACGGAGAACCCAACATCCACACCTTCAGCCTTTTCTTTCCAATCAAAAATGCTCGCTGGATCTCCTCTGTCATGCAGCCATTAATCTAAGCTCACATTCTCCACAAAGTTGTACACAAGTAAGCTCACATTCTCCACAAAGTTGTACACAAGTAATCGTTATTCCCTAATTTACAATAACCCAAAATCTCGACCAAATGATTATGTTGGATTTTCGGATTTTCGCCAGAGTCTCCATTTCTGATTGGAATTCCTCATCCTTTGCAGCATCCATACCCAACTTCTTCACAGCCGCCACCACTTTCCAAGATGAATTTTCCACAGTGGCCTGAAAGGATGCATAGGAGGTGTCCTATTGTGACCAAATTTTTGGCCTTACTAATGCGTGTGACCTTGGCCTTTTCTCCGAGATGCCCTTCCGCGGCCTTTTCCTTTTCTCCGAGAGGCCCTTCCGCCTTACCAATAGGAGCGACTCGGGTCTTTTCTGTCATAAGCCTATCTCGGTTTGCTCTCCAGATCTAGGTGCCCAAAATGGGTTGAAAAGTACGATGCCATGTCAAATACAGCAGTCAAATATGAACCGTTTCTAGATCAATTAGTTAGTTATAATCATCCAGCGGCAGAAAATTTTCTAATCGTCTAACATACAAATCGATGGCCTACAAATTGACACGATGACAACTTGGAGATTTGTTTTCAAATAAATATGCCTTACGGTGTAATTACAATTACAATTAAAATTTTACAAATATTTTACATACAGTTAAAATTAAAATTACAATTACAATTTTACATACAATTAAAATTAAAATTTCAATTACAATCATGACATAATATTTAACAAATATCATGATTTAATATTAAAAATAAACATCACGATCATGATAACTATTGTATAAACATCATATTCGACTAAAATACACATTCAAATTCGATAACATTATCTAATCATCGTGCTCATGATCATCTAATAAAACATAAGCATTGTATAACATCATCACAACACAAACATAAAATATACATCTCATGTCAAATAAATGTTATCACATACACATCTATCTACAAGCTTCACATTAAATGAACATATCTAACATGACCTAACAATATAGACATCATGATGAACACCAACATGTAAGTTAAGTACATCTGGAACATGAACATAAAATACATGGACTATATATATATATATGTCAAATATTTGGTGGTACATCAATACTAGTACGAGTCGAGGTCTGCTCAGTCGATGGTGTGGCCTCGACGTGCTCAGACAAATGATCACGTATATGTTGATCCGGAGGTGCCTGTTGATCAGGAACTGCCTGCTGATGACTCGTGGATGGTCCAGCCTGCTCATTGGATGGTGCATCGGCCTCCTCAGTCGATGGACCTGCCTCCTCAAGATCAAGTGCCTGCTCAAGACTAGAACGTGTCTGCTGAGATGGTGCAGACTGCTTAGACGATGCCCGCTGATGATGACTAGATGTTGGCCGCTCATCATGATCTCCGGTGCGAGGTGGAGGAGGAGGTGTAGTACTAGAATGATGATCACTCCCCTCGTGATCATGATCATCAGATGATGTGCTACTCTGTCGTGCATCTCCACGACGCCTACCCCTCCTAGCCCGCGCCAGTGCTTTGGTAGCTACAATGATATGACGCATGAGGGTCAACATATCGCAGGGCATGCCTCTCCAAATCTATGTTAGCCTACGATCAGCCTATATCTCTCTAATCGTAGTGGGTCGGACTCCCTCCTCAACTAGGAGTCGACAGAGTTGGTCGCCCAACTCCATCCTAAATCGAGTGTCCGACCTACGCTTCACACCTGCGAGTATCTGCGCTCAATCAAGATCAGGTATGTCACCTAGATCCTCTACCTCTGCCATCTCCTCGTCAACATGATCTAAAACTGGATCATTTGGTGGCGGTGGAATCTCATCACCAACGAATGTCCCAATATCTACAAAATATATATAAGTACACAACAATAATTAGACATTTTCATTAAACAATTTAATAAAACAAGTTAAATAACATGTTAGAATAAATTTGATAATTCTAATTAATTAATTAAGACAATAAAATAAAACTATATTAATTGAAGAAAACACTAATATTACCTCTCACATCCGGCAACTCATCTTGTGTGAAGAGGATGTTGGTACACCCTCGCCAATCCAAAGCAGCATACAGACATGGCACCAGAACGAAGGAGCGATCATCAATACTGGATAGCAACTCCGGTGCATCAGGAGATATTCTTGTGGGAAATTTAGATTGGCCCCTCTTGGGCATCATCTGGCCCCACATCTCCATCCGTACATGCAACATCAGCCTACGACTCCGCCGAACAAAAGTAGGCCTCGTCTTTGGAAACCTCTCAAAAAATAAACAAAACAACTCTGAAGCAAAAGGGAGGGTCAACCTCCCACGTGCCTGAGAATGTCATCTATCTAATGTTGTACAAAATTGTCGTAAAAAAATTGCAAACCATCTCACAAGTCATGGAGCCTAGAATAAAGAATCAACATTAAATAAAAGCGGGCAACTAACGCATTTCCCGTCACTGGTATGGTGTGCAATGGTCATCAGCAGTAGTGAGAGGCACCTCACCCTCTCTGCACCAAACAAAGAAATATGTAATTGACCACCGAAAACCTGAAAATTTGCAAGAGAAACTATATCATCCCTAATGTATCTCTGGGAGTATGCCAACTGACTCCTTGCTACATAGCCGGCGGGGACTTTTGGGAATTGAGGAAAATCCTACCCTCTCCTAGATAGGCCAGTAATAAAATATATGTCCTCCTCGGTGGGCGCAAACCACTGGCCAGGACCGACCTAGAGATCCTGTAGGTGGGCATCCCACCTGAAGATGAGTTGCCCCAATAACCCACCATGGCCCTTTAGGGATGTAGCCTCCTCATAGAACTTAAGGAAGCATACCTCCCTTAGGAGCAACTGGGTGGCTGTCGTAATAGGGCGAGGGTACATAAGTCTCTCCCTCTCTCGTGTCTCCCATAGGTGAATCACGTTATAATGGTCCTCCATATGTTCCTATTGTTCCATTTGTTCTCTCAGTTCACGTCGCTGAATGATTCACATATTAAATACATTTTTTGTATTAAATGATACATGTATTTAAAAATATATATCTATCATTAAAAATAAAAATAAAACAGTAGGTACGCCCAAAAAACAATCACGCACCGGTATTGGTGTGCATGTTTTTATTGGTCACCACGCTCGATGCGCATCATAATGGTTTGCGCACCGGAAAACACAAAAAGTTTTGTCTTCGCGGTGCGTTGACAAATCCCTCTGCCCCGAGGCGTATATTTAATTCAATCCACTGGCCAACATTATACATGGTAAACGGTGTGGTCCTGTAAACGACCACATTGTTGACAATGTACTGTTATTGGGCGGGCGGTGTGCTAACCAAAAGATCTACCCTAGGCTGGACCTTTTAGTAAATGCACCGCCCAACAGAATTACATGGTCAACAGCGCAGTCCTTTAAAAGACTGCACCGTTGACTATGTAATGTTATGAGGCAGCCAGTGCGTTGTCCTAACTATCTGCCCAAGGGCAGATGGTTTGGTCAACACACCGCCCTCCCGACACTGGTCATAGTCAACGGTGCGGTCGTTTAAATGACTGCACCGCCATGTTCATTTTAAAATTATACATGGTGCGTGTTTTTTCGATACTGCACTGGAACTCAGTATAGTTTTTGTTAGCACAGTTCGCAGTGTGGCTTGTAAATTTACACGCAGCACCACAAACGGTGCGAGCCGAACGGGCTCGAGCGAATCGCACAGATTTATTTATTTTTATTTTTTTAACAGTTAATTTTTAGGTTTTTTAGAAATCTTATCCGCTAAAGCTTTAAATTATTGAGAAAAAAGTAAAATACATGTACATTTGCACGTCAAGGAGGAATATTTGCTGAGGAATTGGAGAAACCAAATTTTCCCACCGTTTTCAAAAATTCAAACTCCACAAGGTGCACAATGGACGACAGCAGTGCATAATGGGAGCACTAATGGTAGGGCGCCTCACACAAGACAAATTCACACCAGTGCTTGAGAGGTCTGGAGCACTGAAGAAGTGAAAATGATGTTTTTATGGCCGGTATTTTTCTTTTATATTTAACCCTGTTTCGGTGTACGGCTTTTGAGACACACCGGGCGGTATTTTCAATGGCACACCACACGCCGTTATGGTGCGTTGGATTACTTAGACGCATCGGGCATGTTTCTGCGTAGAGCACCGGTGTGCTACAGTACTTAGACACATTGGGCAGGTTTTTACGGAGAGCACGGTGTCTTGGTGTGCCAATTTTTAGTACGCACCGACATGTTGTGAGGAAAACGCATCGGTGCGGTTTGGGATGCGAAATGCACTGGACAAAAAAAATCCGTAAAAACCTCCACCTGCCAACCTCCTCTGGATACCTCTGCTAAAAATGGATATCTGGGCTATTTTTATAAGGATTTCCTCAAAAAGATCCGTTAGAGGGTCTTTTCCTTGTAGTGTACATTGGGGATTACATCCATGTAATTCCTAGTTTGGGTTGTTTTCTCTGGATTTTGGGTTCCCTCACTGATCTGATCACTTTCTCAGTGTTATTTTTCTTTACCCATCCAGGCAAAAGCCCTGATATTTTGGAACAGACTTGGATTTTTTATTTTTCTTTGATGTCTTTTCCATACACATTTTTTAGTGCACATAGTCACATATACATCCATTCTAGTCAAAAGAAACACACCAATATGTGAGTTTCCTTAGACACATACGCGTATTCACGCATGTTGCACACTGCCAACCTGCGTATGGCCAGTTTCAAATGAAAATTTGATTTTTGGAGCCCTGTAAGTTCTTTTTTCCTGTTTTTGGTCACTGTTGTAGAACCTTCGATGTGTCTGGATAGTATTTATGTTTGTTGTGTATCAATTTCTCTCTTTCTTGCTTGAAAACCTAGTCAGCCTAGGGTTTTCCTTGCTTGGTGAAGTTTAAGTTTTGGTTGTTGCATCAGGACTTCTTTATGAGGTTATTGGTTGTTCTGACATTTCAGAACAGTGAGTTTGTGTCAATTTTCTCATGCTTAGCCTTGTCATTGCTTCACTTTTTGTTTTTTGGCTTATTGGCTTGTTTGGTTTTCTTGGTTTCGTGATATTAGTTTTTCTGGAAAATCTTGAAGTTGTCCACTTGATTTCTTGAAGTTTCTGTGATTGCTGAAGTTTTTTGTTGTTGTTTCAAGTCATTTTCTTGGGTTAGTTACTTCATTCCACTTACTAAGTCCCGTCATGAAAGTGACATGGTTGGCTTAAGGAATTTGGAGTTGTTTGTTGGCTCAACTTGTTGATTTGAAGTATTTAGTATTTTGTGCTTGTCTCAAAGAGATTTTATTGTTTCCTTAAAAATCAAAAGGCTCAAAAAATATCGGTGTTTTCCATTGCTTTTTCTTTTGGTTTTCTTTTCATGGTTGTCATCATTTTTGGATCAAGTTTGTAGTTTGTCATTTTGGTCCGGTTGCTTGGTTTTGAGAGAAGTTTTGTTGTGAGCTTGTCTCCTTTTGTATCAAGTTATTTTTGGCATTTGTCTGCAAAGAAGTTATTGTTTTGGGCTTCTCTCTGCCTTTGTGTCAAAGTGATCTGACCTGTCTTGTTGAGAAACTCCTTTGCTTCCTTTTTTAAGTAGTCCTATAATATGCATTTGTCATTGGTAGTTTTGCATTAGTGTAAAGCATATTTAGTATTTCAATAATTTTTTAGTGTGTGAGGGTGATCTTGGAAAGAAAAGAAATTTTTCTTACTTTTTAGTTGTTTCGTAGAACCTGAGTAGATAATATCTTTCATCGAAGAAAAAGTTGCATATGAATTTAGCAAGTATCTATTGATTTATTTTTTATTTCTAAACATCATAAGTTTCATTCTCTGTTTACCCCTAACTTAAAAACAAAAACCATTAAAATCAATCGTGTAACTTAAAATGAACTATAATTTTTTATTTTTCATTAATATAAACCAACTAGTCTAGGTCATAGGGCCTTGGAATAGGTGAGTGGAGAGTTAAAACTCCAAGGCCACTCAAAATTTCAAACATAGAAGTTGATTAATGAGTGATGTCCAGCCTTGTTAAGTGGACTGGGAAATCTCTCCTCCAAAGATTCAAGCACGAGGGCAAGTGAAGGCAGAGAAGAGAGACACCCCCTCTCATATTTACTGGATACTGACCAAAGACCATTCCACCCAGCTTTAGATAGGACCTGGTGTCCACAGTTGCTATTCCTAGGTATAACATAGGTGACTTTGGGGGGGTAATGCCTGTCGTACCTGAAGCTAACGTTTTATCACTCTCATTAGTACTTGTGGAGGGTTCCCTTGTCTACATAAAATCTCATAATTATTAAAAGTGGATGACCAGTCGGTTCGTCAATCGAGGAGGCTTCGTGGGCTTTCTCCTGCGAGTTTCGAGCCTTCTTTAAGAAGGCGTAGGAGCAATTCTTCTAGTGATTTCCAACCAGTAGTTGCAAATGCATCGGAGATTGATCCTCCGCTTCGAGATATTGTTTATGAGGGTGGTCCTAGTACTAGTCATGATTTAGAGAGGATTTCTCCACTCCTTTCTCGGGTCTTTTTTCCAGCGGAAGAATTTGAGGTTGAAGAAATTCCTGAACCTCTATTTAATCCTTCCTCTCCTCTTCCTACTAGCTTTCCAGATGTTTTATTGTACGTTGGGCTTCCGTCTCACAGACCAACTAGCTCTCTTTTTTATCCTTCTTTTCTTTCGATGGGCACAGTTGGGAACACAACTTCGGCTATGAGTACTTCGAGTGTGCATACTCCTCTTTCGGTAGAGGGAGGAGGTACCATTTCTAATTCGAACATCACTCCCAGTACTGTAATTTTTGGCTCTACCTCTATTCCTTCTACGAGTGGGGGCACCCAAACTTTTTTTTCCCATTCTGGTCCCTTTTCTTTTGGGATGCCTTCTAGTGCAATTCCTTCAATTCCTCTCTCTTTCGCTTCTGCTCTCTCCACACCTATGTCTTCTATGGCTAATGGGTTAGCTTATTTTCAGGGTTTCCCCTTTGGAAGTGGTAATATCCCTCATTCAAACCCTTCCTTAGGTTCTTTTCCTTTCTCTGCTCAAATTCGAGGCTTTAATCCTTTTCTCAAAGGCCAAAGCTCTAATGTTTTTCAAGGTTGGAACCCTGCTTTCACTGGGTTGGGAACTGGGAATCAATTTTTGTATGGTCAGCAAGGGAATGTTCCTTTCTCCTCCGTAGGTCCTTCTTAAGGGTTTCTCTCCATTCGTTAATGCTTAGAACCCTTACCAAGGGGTTTTATCTTCATTTAATACTTCAATTGGGGGGAATATCCCTGTTTATGGTAACCCTGCAATGGGATGGGGTCCTACTCTGAATGTTTCTTGGCCACAATGTTTCTCTTATGGTTCATATTTTTCTACAAACAATCCATGGCAGCCTGGTGCCTCAAGAAATCCAGATTATTCTTTTCAGAACATGGGGAATCCTTCTGTTGGTGGATGGAATTCCCAAGATCCTTCGCACTTATTGTTCCTAGAAACCCTAGATTTTTCAGATTTTTCAAAATTGACTAATGATCCTATTCAATATAGCCTGGGTTGGCCTCCGGTCCCTACTAAAATTCCATCAGATATTCCAAATTTTGAAGGGAAAACTGGTGAGGATGCAGCCGACCATGTTACCACTTTCCATTTATGGTGTTCATCGAACTCCCTCATCAATGATTCGATTAGGTTGAGGATATTTCAGCGCACCCTAACTGGGAACACTGATAAATGGTACATTGAGGTTACTAGGGGCTCTTTTGCTTCGTTTGGCAAGTTGGCTACCATGTTTTTGAACCATTTTAGTTCTTGTTCGATATGATGTTGGAACTAAGCTTCTGGCCAATTTTTAGCAAGATAAGGTGACACACATTTCTGACCATGTTCATGAATGGAGGAGAAGGAAGAGGCTCATTAAAGCCCATATTCCCAATGAATTCCTTCTCAAATGGTTCCTCAAATCCTTACATCCAGAAATATCAAAGGATGTATCTCTTTCTGGGGTGTTCTCTGAGGAGCAAGTTATCTTTAGAGCCCAGCATTTGGAATTGATCTATTCTCAGTCTAGGATTATTAATAAGATCTTTCCTGACTCTCCTCATTCCAAAGTGGATTCAGCCAAACCTAAGTCAAGTCCTCATGTTGATGGGTTTGTCGGTTCGATTAATAGTGGCACGACTAATCTTTTGAATCAATTGCAGCAGTTATCTCTACAATTTGATCCTTCTATTCAGGCTACGTCGTCGGTGTCTACTCCTTCCCAACCCTTAATTATTAATGTTGTTCAATCTTCTAACCCTAAAGGAAATCAAAAATCTGATGGGAAGAAGAAGGGACAACATAACAAGAAGAAATATAAGGATGGGAAGGGTAATGCGAAAAAATCCAACGATAATTTTGGAGAGGGTAAGAGAGAGGCAAAGAAGAAAGTCAATTTTACATGCAAGTTATGCATTAGAGACCATCTCACCCATCTCTGCCCTAAGATTCAGGATGCTCAACGCTTGTTAGCTTAGCAGGGTTCCTCTAGTTCTAAGGTTGTCTTGACTAACCCTTTTCCCCAAAGGCAGCAAATTCTTGTTGGCGCAAATGAAAATACTGGAGCTCCCACAAGGGTCAACCAGGAAGGGGAAAATTCTTCAAATGTATATATTATGAGTGCTCACATTGATGTCGCTACGATATCATGTCATTATGGTGAATCCAAGTCTTCGAAGGCTAAAAGTGCTCCTGATACTTCTGAGCCACTCCATATTGAGAGGCTTGCAGCCAAGCCTATACCTCGCATACCAAAATGTTCTGCTAAACATTCGAAAATCAACCCTAATTCCAAGGCAACCCAAAACTACTCCATTGTAGAAGATCTGGCTCAAATTCCTTCTGCTATGTATGTGTTAGAGGTACTCCAGTCGTGCCTAGCACAAAGGAGTGTGCTTCTCACTGCAATCGGGGCAATAGATCCAAAGAACTCTCTTATGATCACATTCGATATATAAAATCTTAAAAAGAGACTTCCTCATCACATGGCTTTTCAGATCAAATATACGTATCGAAAAATCAATATTTTTCCTACGGTAGTCGATGAGGGCGCTTCCACAAGTGTCATGTCTATATCATGCTAGAAAGCCATTGGATCTCCTCAAGCTATTCCTTCACCTACTCTTCTCACTGCATTTGATGGTCATTCTCATATGCCACATGGCATTGTTCTGACTTTGCCCATCTGTGTTGGGGGTAAAGTTTTCAATATTGAAGTCGAGATAGTTGATGTCAATTTGGACTACAACCTTCTATTGGGGCGGAATTGGATTTATGAGATGGATGCTATCGCTTCATCATTATTTCACGTCTTTTGTTTTCCCCATGAAGGGATGTTTTTCATTGTTGATCAGATGGACTATTCTTCGATAGATCCAAATGCATCTTCTGAATCCATTGTTCCCTTGGTGAAAGATGCCAAGCAACCTATAGAGAATTTAGGGGTCGGAATGTATACCTTGTTGATGGGTACCTTTGATCCTCCGCCTCCTTCCATTCATATCAATGTTATTTCATCCTCTAGGGCTCCTACTCGAAGAGAGTTATTCCATATTCATTATTTTTTGGATCCTTGGACCTTACCTTCTCCTACTACCACATTAGAAGAAGGTCAAGTGGGTGGAATGGCATACCTTATTTCTTCAGCAGAGATTTCTTATTAGTCTATTATTGACTTTGCAGATTCTGATCCAGTTTCTCTTTCACCAAAGGATTTGGACGGAGATGTGGCTCTGGATTGGACACTTAATTCATCTTCTGCACAGGATTGCCTCGATATTGTTCTTCCATCTGAAGAGGCTATCCTAGAGACAATTATTGACGTGGAAATACCGTGGGATGATTTGCATCATCGGTCCTATTTTATACCAGATTTGTGAGAGGTTGAGTCAAGATTGTCTAGCCCCGTGTCTTCTAGTTTTTTTCACTTGTTCTTGAACCCTTTGGCTCCAACATAGATTTTTGCTGAAGGGAACACAACTGTCATTTTTTAGATGATCCCGGTGAACATTTCCAGGAATCCCAACATTATAGAGAATGCTTTCATCGGAGCTGAATGTTCCCTAAAGAGATTCATACATATACTAGATCTCTTTAAAGAGTTTCGTGATGTGTTCGCTTGGTCGTATGAGGAAATGCCTAGAATTGATCCATCTATTGTCCAACATGAGATCAAGACTTAGGAGAATGCTAAGCATATACGACAGAAGCTTCTTCCGGTCAACCCTAGGAAAGCCGCAGCTATCAAGGCGGAGGTTGAGAAGCTGCTTAAGGCAGGTTTCATATACCCTGTACCTTTGACTGAGTGGGTTTCGAATCTAGCGCCTGTGGATAAGAAACAAGGAACAATTTGTGTCTGCATTGACTTCAGAGATTTGAATAAGGCATGTCCGAAGGATAATTACCCCACACCATTTATTGATCAGATTATTGATGAGTGTGCAGGGAATGAGATTTTCTCCTTCATGGACTATTTCTCAGGATACAATTATATTACCATCCGTCCTGAAGATCAGCACAAGACTACTTTTATTTGCCCCTCAGGTACATTTTCATACAAGAAGATGCCCTTTGGTCTTAAAAATACTGGAGCTACTTTCTAGCGGGCCATGTCTTACGCTTTCCATGATGTCAAGCATATCATCGAAGCTTATTTGGATGATTTAGCTACTCGTTCTCGAAAGGGAATTGATCATCCCTCTCGTCTTCGACAGATTTTGAAAGATGTTGTTATCATAAAATCCAGTTGAACCCTAATAAGTGTGTTTTTGCCGTCACATCCGGTCGTTTGTTGGCATTCATAGTGTCTACTGAAGGGATTCGGGTAGATCCTTTCAAGGTTGAGGCAATACTTCAGTTGCCTCCCCCGTCTTCTGTTCGTCAACTTAAAAGTCTTCAAGCAAGCCAATTTCTTGAGGAGATTCATTGTTAATTATACTGAGGTTACAAAAGGATTTATGAGATTGTTGAAGAAGGGAATTCCATTTTTGTGGGATGACTTTTCTTAACGCTTGTTCGATGCTTTGAAAAATTCATTGAACTTTGCTCCTTTATTGAGTCCACCTGATTATAGCAGAGACTTCCTTTTGTATCTCGTCGCGACAGAATCTACTATAGGTATGGCTCTGGTTCAGGAGGATGATGCTCTTTGTGAGCATGTTCTTTATTATCTAATTCGAGGCTTGGTAGGTCATGAATTATGATATTCTCCTATTGAGAAGTTAGCTTTGGAAGTTGTCCATGTTGTCCAATGACTTAGGAATTAGATTCTCCTTCACAAAACTTATGTTTTGGAAGCAGTCAATCTGTTTCAATTTGTTCTAAGTAGGCAGTGATTGGGGGCCATTTGGTAATAATTCGATCTCGAAAATCTATATGAAAAATCCAAGAAACCGTTGGTATTTCCGGAGTTGATCTCTGAGTTGCCTCGTGGAGATGAGATTATCTATGAGGAGTCGTTACCTGATCAACATATTTTCCTCATTTCATCACAAGATCCTTGGTATGGGGATATTATTGTTTATCTCCACACTTCGAACTTTCCCCTCTCTTTTTCGAAAGATGAGCGTCGAAATTTGCGTCACTTGGAAAAAAAATATCTTATTATCGATGACACTTTGTATCATCGCGGGGTTGACTCGATCCTTAAATGTTTATTAACTCTCGAAGAGGCTGAGGTTGTGCTGAATTATTACCACACTGGAGCTTGTGGTGGTCATTTATTTGGGATTGCTACAAATCTTGTGTGCTAGATATTTTTGGCCCTCGATTTTCAAAGATTGTGTTGAGGCGGTTAAAAAATGTCATCCTTGTCAATTTTATACTTGGAAGATGCGTGCTCATCGAGCTCTGCTATTTCCTGTTATCACTGTCGGTCCATTCACTGAGTGTGGAATTTATTTTACTACTTGTAAACTTCCTTTGACAAAAGGTCACGAGTACATTATCATATTAGTGGATTACTTCACCAAGTGGACCGAGGCTCTGCCTACTTTCTCGAACGATGGTGAAACAACAACCTTGTTTCTGTTCAACCATGTCATTTCTCGCTTTGGTATTCCCAAAGAGATTGTCACTGACCATGGCAGCCATTTTCAGAACTCCATAATGGCTGAATTGGCTCTTAAACTAGGTTTTTGGTAGGAGAACTTGTCTCCATATTATCCTCAGGCCAATGGGAAGGTTGAAGCCGTGAATAAATCCTTAAAGGTTATCCTCCAAAGGACAATCAATAAAGCTAGGTCTAATTGGAATGTAATGTTGTATCAAGCGGTTTGGGCATACCATATGTCAGTTAAGACTACAACCGGGTTCACTCCTTTCCAACTAGTTTATGGTTTGGAATCAATATTTCCCGTTAAGTGTGAGATTCCTTCCCTTAAGCTGGTTGTTGAGCTTCTTCTAGACACTTCAAGTCTCGAAGAATGCCTTATCTATATAGAACATCTTGATGAGCAGCATCAAGATGCAGCTACGATTAATGAGGTCCATAAGAAAAGAGTGAAGGTTCAATATGATAAGGCTGTAAAACCTAGGTTTTTCTCTGAAGGTGACCTCGTTTTGGTCTACGATCAAGAAAAGGATGCCTTGGGGCAGGGAAATTCAAATCTATGTGGTACATCTCTTTCATTGTCAAAAGATTCTTTAAGAAGAGAGCTTATGATTTGGTTGACTTTGACAGAAACGAGCTGGCAGAGCCTAGAAATGGACTCTATCTTAAGAAGTATTATGCCTAAGAATTTTCCTAACATTTACTTTGGTTTTATATATTGTATTTTTTAGTATATCTGTCTATCGATTATGGTGTGACTTTGATGTTTTTTATCTTATTTGGCAAGTGTTTATGGATGATATGAGTCATATTGGCTTTGTCGATGGTGCTAGTCGACATACCCAGAATCTTGCTTCAGCAGCTTGGGTAATCTACTATCCATCCGGTCAATTTCTAGTCTAGAGGGGCGTATGTATTGGTCCTACTTCGAACAATGTTGTAGAATATACTGTTGTGATCAATATACTTCCTGAGGTAATGTCTCTTGGTATTGGGTCGTTGGTAGTGTACTTGGATTTGCAACTAATGGTTTCACAGTTTAATAACATCTATCGTGTCAGAGATAAATTTTTATATCGTTTATTTCTGAAAGTGCGTTTGTTGCAAAGATCATTTAATTATGTTACATACATTCACATTCCATGCTCATAAAATACATTTGTTGATTCATTAACTAATCAAGCAATCGATTGGCATATCAATCATTCATTACATTAAATATCAAAAATCCCCATCAATAATCATTGTATATATGAGACAGTCACATCATAAAATCATTGTATATATATAGATCAAAGTCATGTGTTCAAAAAAATACAAAATTAGACAATTATGTCCTACAAAATTAGGGCTTATGCCTGATCACGTCCATCATAAAAAAATATCAAATTTATTTGGTCATCCTAAAAAGTCTATCCCTGTGGGCCCTGCCCTGGATAGGTATCACGAAAGAACACTATGAGAGTAGCCACACAGTGGAATATTCGTACCCAATTTTGTGGTACACCGATCACATGTCTCTGAACAACCTTAGGGAGGTCCTCTACTGCAACCATAGGGACATGGCAGGTCAAACCCTACAAGTTCCTCTGTATCGCATAAGGAAATCTCCCAGAGTCTTCCCCGACATTCTTTGCCTCTCTTCCACGACGCCTGTGCCTCGGTAAACCCTTGGGTCTAACTGGTCCAACATCTGTAACATTATCAATAAATTTGTAAGTACATTGTCCTATTAAAAATATTTTTTTTATTTTCATATCTTTTGAAAATCCAAAAAATCAAATAATCAAAAATTATTGAAATGTGATCTTACCAATCACTCCCTACGCAGCTCTAGGTGGTTAGGGAATATCAACATCTCCCTTGAAGTCCATGCCAACATAGGGATAATCCTCTACAACGATCACTATTCTCCCCACCTGTTGTACGGTACAACAACCCTCCCCATTTCTAAATTTTAGAATAAATTTTATTTTAGAAATAGGTTCCCTTTCTTTTAGATAGAAATAAAAAACTTTGAGGAAATCCAATTATCATAAAATAGAACAATAAAAATATTCATTGTTTAAAAGTAATGCATCGCATATCACATATATCAAATACAAATGAACAAAAGCGACGTTGAATTTATTCCGATCCGATCAACCATAAGTCTTATATCGCATCGGCACAAAGTGGAAAAGTATTCATGTTAAAAAGTCTGATGCGATAAAGTAAATCGCAATCGCAAAAAGGTAGAGTCTTAAGGTTTCACATTTGTTTTTCAAAACTCCGATGCGACGTAACTCATCGCAATCGCATTTCGAAAAGGTTATCCTTCATTCGGTCTTTTTTATAAACTTTGATGCGATACAACATATCGCAATCGCATTTTGTAAAAGCAAAGATTACTTGTTTTATAAAAGTTCTGATGCGATGGGTCCCACCATCATCGCAATCGCATTTCGGTGAAAATTATGAACAACTCAATCCCTTTGGAAATATCCAATGCGATATACCTTTATCTCTAATCACAAATCGGCGAAAAATATGAGATGTCTTCGTTTTCCTTTCAAAACCTCTGATGCGATGAATCGTCAGTCTTTATTAATCGCTATTTTTGCGCCACGCATATATTTATCGAGCAATCGCAATCGGAAAATTCAAAGGGACAGTTGTACATTAACATTTCAATATCGTCGATCTCCGATTGTACGAGCATCATTAATTGGAAAATCAAATGAATTATGGTAATCGATTCTAATATGAATGCGTGAATGTGACTCTCTTTGAGGACATTTAAGTTTAATACGGATTTAATCAATTGGGATCATTAATAAAAATCTTTTCGCATGAGTTGTTCTCCTAACTTCATTTCTTCCCGCGAATGAAAGGTTTGTCTCATTTGCAGAACTATAGAACATCTAGCCCTTTTGTTCGCCGAACTAGTGAAATGATACGAGACGAAGAACATGTCTAAGAAGCTTAAGAAATCAAGAACTCCTGCCGCCGCAAAGACTGCTGCCATTACCACAATGCCAAAAGAAAAACCAGCTAAAATCAAGATGGTTACAGATACTGCATGCCAGGATCTCGAGAAGCTTTCCTGGGAAGAAGTCTACAATTTTCTTCAAAAATAAGACCCTACAGTTATAGAGGTAAAGGCAACAGTACTAGATGAAGAATCGGATTCAGATGACAATCCCCTTAAAGAACTCGCAAATTCTTTTCTGCATAGACTTGCAGCTCGGGTGAATGCGTTCCCATATTATGACATAATACGATGGGTGATAGACAACACCACCATCACAAAAAGAAAATTCATGACAGTTGGGGGAAATATGTTTGGGTATTTTAGAGCAGAAGACATCAAAGCAATGTACCATCTGCCAGATCCTCAAAAGACCTACAACAAAGCTTTCATAGCAGATTTTACCTCAAGCAATGAAATTGAATCAGACCCAATTAAAGGATGGAGACGAGCTCTAGAAAATCATAAGCATGAGACTTTAGGTATGTATTCCGTAGAGTCTCTTGCACCCCCGTATTGCTATGCTGTTGCAATGATGTGTAGACTTTTCGGGAATGATAATTCTGCAAGGTTTTCAATTCAGATGGTACCCCTAATTCATGCTGCTATAAATTCTGAGATTATGGATTGGTCAGTTATTCTTTCTCATAAGATGGCTAACAGAATTCTGGACTATAGAAAGAATAAAAATAGTGGAAATACTCCCCCATTTCATTTCTGTGCCTATATCTTAGATGCCTTGTGTTTTAATTCTGAATTCCCTATTCTGGGTTGGAAATGGACTTCACAGGAACCTATCTCGATTCACATTTACCATAAAATTTTGTGGAAGGCTCATTTCAAGAACAATGTATATAGGATTTGCCATGGCTTCATGTTACCTATCTATCAAACCATTTTTAACCAATTTCCTTTCGGGCTCTCTGAAAAGGCAAAACTTGATATATCCCTAATAGGAAATTGGGTTGGAGAATAAAATTTTACCTATGTTAGGGTTTTTGAAAGCATTGTGGAACCTCATGTCTTACCTCTATATGTCCCTGATAAACTTTTAGCTCAAGAAATTTCTTTCAGATAGCAATCAAATGGCAATCAAACCACAAAGTTAACAGATGTAAATCAAATGCCTTTCTAATGCTATCAATTACATCATTCCAGAGCTATCCGATGCCACATACACTAGTCAGTTGCATTTGAGGCTGAGTCATCCAACCGAAGTTAAAAATATGCTTAAAATATTCCACCTCAGCACATTGAATACAGAAGAAATTCAATGAATCTGTTTTATTTGATATTGCAAGTCTTTTCCCGGATCTCCGATGATAATTTCTAGCATAAGTTATAGTTAATTTGTTTTGTTAATTTCCTATTTAAACCCCTTTCAAGCCTTTAGAAAGGGGTCCTGAATTTGTAATATTTTGGCTTTGGATAATACATTTCTGTACTCCATTGACTATCTTATTTTTTATAAAGGATCACATTCTGTGATTTCATGGTGAATTATCTTTGAGAGTTGCATTTATGTACCTTAAAGATTGTTCTAAGTTAAAGCACAAGATTCCTGTGATTTCATGGTGAATTATTTTTTAAAGTTGCATTTCTGTACCTTGAAGATTTTTCTAAGTTAAAGCGCAAGATTTGGATATCTAATTGCATCAAAGAAATATCTTAATGAATCTAGTATTTCTATCAATTTACTGTTATTTTATTTATGTAATGAAGTATTCTCTTTGAAATTTGCTATCATTTATATATGCTTGTTTCTCAAATATTTCTTTATCATATCATTTCTGAAGATATAGAAATATTCATCTATCATAGCATGTGTAAATGATATATAGAATTATGAATGCGATGTGCTATTTTAACTCTGTTTAATTTCTTAAACAGAGTTATCATTATATGATACTACATCTTTCTGTTGAATAATAATACATTTTCATGGTGATTTGTTTAATTGAAACAATCTTTAAGTCGCATTCATATTTAATACCTGAGTTAGTTTTAGAATTATTTTAAAGTTATAGATTAAGTTAGATAGATTAATGCAGTTAGTTAATTCCATTTATCCACTTGCACAAACACTCCATCACCAATCTATTTTTTATTGGGAAATTGGTCCTATAAATCCAGTCGAAGCCACCACACCAAACGGAAAATGAGTTGTCCTAAGGTTCGGACCAGGTGGTTTTCCCCCAATGTTTGAAGCAACAATTTTCAAGGCTTCAACATTTTTGGCGCTAGAAGGAGGGCCTAAGCTATGAATGGCAAGTAAATCCAAATCTACAGGCCATTCTAAGAGCAATTCACCCTCATCGCCTTCTTCAATTTCCTCTACATCTTAAATATCTAGGGAAGAAATTGAGAAGAACATCAGTACACCCACTACTAAAGCTTTAGATCTATCAGACAATCAACCTCCTGAGTCCCCTGAAATACAAGCTTTAGTTCATAAATTACAAGGGCCCTCATTATCGTCAGAAGAGTCTAAATTATCCGAAGGTAGTGTTACTTCATAATTTGTTTCTTCCAAACCTCTCACTAGGTCACAAAGCAAAAAACTTGGTATTCCTCCAAAGGAATTTCCTTTACCTAGTCGAGTTAAAACCAGAAAAACACCGTCGGAAACAGGTAGTGATATTATTTCTTCATCACAAACTCACTCATCTGCTTCCCAAACTCAAACCCAGAAGAGTATAGTTATTCCAACAACCTCTACTCAAACACCAGTTGTCTCTTCAAGTCCCTCAACCGTTATCACAACAATGGCACAAATACCATGGACTAATCCAGGGGCTGTTTAAATGCCTGCACCTTTGCATGATTTTCTAGATCATCCTGAAAATGGCTGCCAAAATTTAGTCCTGACCTTGGTATACAAGTAGAAGAACACATTAATAACTTTATGTTATCTGTAAATTTAAATGCAGTACAACATGAAGATGTTGTGGTTAGTTTGTTTCCTTATACTTTACAAGGGGCAGCAGGATCCTGGTATTTTTCATTACCATCGGGATCTATTACAAGTTGGGATATTTTCCAAGAACATTTCTTAACCAAATTTGGAGATGACAGATCAATAGCGACTTTAATTAATGATCTCTCCAATTTGAGGGCAGAAGCCAAAGAACCCATTAAAGATTTTAATTCCCGATTCAACAAACTTTTGAATAAAATTCCTACAACCTCAAAACCTAGTGAGCAAGTCCGAAGTGAATGGTATATAACAGCTTTGCCTTCAAATATATTAATTTTTGTAGATAGAGTTGCTAAACCTACTTTGGATGGAAACATGAAAGAAGCAATTGCAGATGAAAGACGGATTATTGCTTTGGATAAGAAGAATGCTATTGAAGACAAAAAAATCCAAAAAAGTCAACTTTAAGGATGATTCAAAGAAGAAAACACCTAGGGATCCTTATGACATGGAAGGCTTACAGAAAGTTCTGAAGACTTTGTCTAATGAAATGATCGAAATAAAAAAACAAGTAGCACAAAATTCCACCAATAGATCTTATAGGAACTTCAAAAGGAATCAAAAAATTGAATCTAAACCACCCAATTCAATATCCAAAGCAGAGTCAGATCTAGAAGAAGATGAAGAAGATACACCTCTATTATCGGAAGAAGATGAAGAAGAAGAAATAGCTGAATTACATGGGATGTGGGATTTCATTCTTCCTAATTCAGACAGTGAAAAAGAACAAGAAGCCATGCCAGTAAGTACAAGAAGTAAATCTACAGCAGAACCTATCCAAACAGTTCCCAAGAAGAAAAGTTCAACTTCGACTACTAAAGACAAATCCCCTGTAAATAAAACTTCATCTTTTCCTACTCAAAATCAACCATAATCTTCTAATTTTCCTACAACAACATCTAAGACTTTGGTGGTATCAGATCCTATGGATTATAACATTGTTGAAGACATGAAGAAAACCAGAGCGCATATCTCTCTACATGAACTTAGCAAAATTAAGCATCAACAAAAGTTGTTATTGAAAGAATTAAATGCAACACCTATTTATCCTCTACCAATTGGTGTAGTTGCCAAAGCAGCCAAAGTATCAGGTAAGCCACCAGATAAAGTAGATGCTATTGATATTGTTCTTATTGGAGAAATATCAAATTATCAGACACCTCCTTTTCTTTTGACTTATGAAATCTATAACAAGAATTTTCATAACTGCTTAATAGATTCAGGAGCATCATCTAACATAATGCCTACTTCAGTCTCTTCAAAATTAAACATCGAACCCCAGAATTCTGCAGTTCATATTGTTCAATTAGATCGAACTAAAGTGCAAGTTGTGAGAGAAATTAATTCAGTCACCATTAGGTTAGCCTCTGATCCTAGGATAGTCCAAAGAATTGATATACTGATTGCAGATATTCCTGAGTTTTATGGATTAATATTAAGCAAGGATTGGTCTGCAAAGCTTAATGGTTATATCGCCACTGATTATTCTCACATGTGGCTTCCTCACAAAGGGGAACCAAGTCAAATCAAGGTTGAGTGAGAAAAACACATGATGCATACTCTAACAGAATTTGAGCAAGCAAATGAACCTGTAGCTTTTAATAACAACATTCTCGGAGGTTATTATGCTAAATCATTTCTTGGAAATTTCACAGCACCACAATCACCTTTTTCTGTAAATACTTTTATTTCGCAAATTGAAAATTTTTCACAAAATGATTCTTCAAGAATTGTTAATGTTTCTGATCAATCTGTAGATAAACCTGTAAATAAGTCTTTATTTTGGTATTTTTATATTGATGGATCAAAATCCAATGATGGTGTAGGAGCAGGATGCATTTTAGTTGATCCAGATGGGGGAAAATTATGTTATCATTTAGATTAGAATTTGAGTGTACAAATAACACTGCAGAATATGAAGCCTTGATCCAAGGGCTTTATAAAGCAATAGGGTTGAATGTTAGGTACCTGAAAGTGTATGGTGATTCCAAAACTGTTATCAGACAAGTAAGAAACACTATCCATTGTCTTTCAGATCATCTTAAATATTATAAATCTCTTGTTCAAGATTTTACCACTCAATTTTTAGCATTCAACATCTCTTCTATCCCTAGAACTCAGAATTTAGCAGCTGGTTTGTTAGCTAATCTTGCTTCCAAGCTCCTCCCAGCTGAAGATTATAGTCCAGATAGGTTTTCAGTTGAATTGATCTTTAGACCTTATGTGCCGGATAATGTCACCAATTGGAAAGTATTTTATCATGATGAAGATATATTAAATTTCTTGACTTCAGAAAAATATTATGATGGCCAAATAATTGATGAAAGTGATCATGATCTTCAAAACACATCAAAAGACAATGAAAATCCTATTCCCAAATCTGTAGTCAAACTCGAAGACTTATATGATATCAAAGATAGATTCAAAAAGGTTACTAATGCTAAACTTCAAAGTTCTACTTTGAAGTTTGAATTAGTAAGTCTTGGTACTGAGTCTAAACCACAAAATGTTAATTTAGGACTCGAGTTAACATCAGAGGAAAGGACAGCTTTCATCAGACTTCTGAATAAGTACAAAAATGTCTTTGCTTGGAATTATGAAGATTTGAAAACTTATGATACTTCTGTTATCCAACATACTATTCCAATGCTTTCCGATGTAAAGCCAGTGCAACAAAAGTTAAGAAAAATTCATCCCAATCTGGAAGGACAAATCAAGTCAGAATTCAAAAAAAAATTGAAGGTGAAAATTATTTTTCCTGTAAGACATTCTAGTTGGGTCTCAAACATGGTTCTTGTAAGGAAAAAGAATGGAGATATCATAATCTGTATTGATTTTAGAAATCTGAATAAGGCATGTCAAAAGGATAACTTGCCATTGCCAACGATGGAACAAATACTTCAAAAGGTAGCTGGTTCTCAACTCGTGTCTTTTCTTGATGGTTTTTCAGGCTATAACCAAATATTGGTACATCCAGATGATAGGTTGAAAACTACTTTCAGAACCAAATGGGGAACTTATGCCTACCAAAAGATGCCTTTTGGTTTGATAAATGCAGGAGCTACTTTCCAGAGAGTCGTGGATATAGCATTCAAGGGTTTGATTAATAGATCAGTTGTTATTTATCTTGATGACATAACCATATTTTCAAAGAAAAGAGCTAATCATCTGCATGATTTGAAACAGATATTTGAATGATGTAGAAGATTTGGCATTTCTTTAAATCCAAAGAAAACCTTCTTTGCTCTCAATGAAGGAAAACTCCTAGGATTTGTTGTGTCTAAAGATGGCATATATATTGATCTTGATAGAGTAAAAGAAATTTCTGATATTTCTTTACCACATAACAAGAAATCCATGCAATCCTTTTTGGGACAGATCAATTTTGTCAAGAGATTTATTCCTGATTTTTCTCAAATAGTTTTACCTTTGCAGAATATGATTAAGAAAAATTCAGTTTTCAAATGGTTACATAAAGAAAAAAAAGCCTTTGATTTAATCAAACAGGCAATCATTAATGCACCTACATTGAATACTCCTGATTTTTCTAAACATTTTATTCTGTATACTTTGGCTACTGAAACATCCTATGCTGTTGTTTTGACATAACCTAATGATCAACAAGAAGAAGCACCAATCTCTTTCTTTAGCTCAAATCTGCAAGGAGCCAAACTTAACTACTCCAATGTAGAAAAACAAGCCTTTGTTGTATTTAAATCAATCAAACATTTTAGACCTTTTCTCCTGAAAACACAAACAAAGATTATTGTCCCATTCTTTGCAGTGAGACAATTGTTAATACAAAAGGAAGTAGGAGAAAAGAGAGCTAATTGGGTAACATCTCTACAAGAATATGATATTGATATTAAGCCAGCTAAAATTATTAGAGGACAAGGTTTTTGCAGATTGTTAGCTGGAGCTTCCAACATACCAGAGCATCAAGATCAAGATAATATTGTTCAAGTAAATCAGATAAGTATTATAGATTCTGAATCTCAATATGCTGATCTGATCTTTTATTTGAAAAATGGGTATGCTCCTTCTAATCTCACCCATAAAAACAATTGTGCTTTAAGATTAAAATCCAAACACTTCGAAATCATTGATGATGTGCTATTCAGAAGAAATTATGATTCAATTTTATTAATATGTCTTGAAAAATTTGAAGCACACAAGGTGTTGCAGGAATTACATGATGGACCAACAGGTGGACATTTTGGAGCTGATACCACGGCTCACAAAATAATCCATGTTGGTTACTATTGGCCTACCTTGTTCAGAGATGCACATGATTATGTAAGGAAATGCGATATTTGTCAAACTGCTAGTGGAAGACAAAGGAAACTAGCCTTTCCTTTACAACCAGTAAACATTGAGCAACCATTTGAACAATGGGGACGATATTATTGGAGAAATTGTTCCACATTCTTCCAAGCAACATAGATAGATCCTTACAGCAATAGATTACTTTACGAAGTGGGTAGAAGCAATCCCTTTAAAGGTAGCCAATTCTGATGCAATCATTGAATTCATTGATCAATTCATCATTACCAGGTTTGGTGTACCTAATGCTCTTGTTTTTTACGATGCATCTTAATTTTCTGGAAATAGTATAATGGAATTTGCAATCAAAAGATGTTTCAAATTGAAATATTCAGCAAATTATTATCCACAAGGTAATGGTTTAGCTGAATCAACAAGTAAAAATCTTATCAAAATCATCAAAAGAACAGTTGATCAAAGTCAAAAGAACTAGCATAAATCTTTAAATTTTTTGCATTATGGGTTGATCGCATAACTAATAAAGTTTCAATAGGTACTTCACCTTTTAATCTAGTCTATGGAAAAGAAGTTGTAATACCATCAAACCTAATACTTCCATCCTTAGCCCTAGTTCAATTCCTTGAAGAGAATCCTTCATCATCTATTCAATTGAGATTTGATCAAATTCTTAAATTAGAAGAAGATAGAGAGAAAGCAAAAAGTGTTCGTGCCAAACATCAAAGCAATGTTTGATGTACCATCTGTCAGATCCTCAAAAGACCTACAACAAAGCTTTCATAGCAGATTTTACCGCAAGCAATGAAATTGAATCAGACCCAATTAAAGAATGGAGACGAGCTCCAGAAAAGCATAAGCATGAGACTTCAGGTATGTATTCCGTAGAGTCTCTTGCAACCCCGTATTGCTATGTTGCTGCAATGATGTGTAGACTTTTCGGGAATGATAATTCTGCAAGGTTTTCAATTCAGATGGTACCCCTAATTCATGCTGCTATAAATTCTGAGATTATGGATTGGTCAGTTATTCTTTCTGATAAGATGGCTAACAGAATTCTGGACTACAGAAAGAATAAAAATAGTGGAAATACTCCCCCATTTCATTTCTGTGCCTATATCTTAGATGCCTTGTGTTTTAATTCTGAATTCCCTATTCTGGGTTTGAAATGGACTTCACAGGAACCTATCTCGATTCACATTTACCATAAACTTTTGTGGAAGGCTCATTTCAAGAACCATGTATATAGGATTTGCCACGGCTTCATGTTACCTATCTATCAAACCATTTTTAACCAATTTCCTCCCCGGCTCACTGAAAAGGCAAAACTTGATATATCCCTAATAGGAAATTGGTTTGAAGAATAAAATTTTACCTATGTTAGGGTTTTTGAAATCATTGTGGAACCTCATGTCTTACCTCTATATGTCCCTGATAAACTTATAGCTCAAGAAATTTCTTACCAGTTGACAGAAAGAGGGATGTCCAAGTGTTTAAAAAATTCCAAAAAATTGATGTGGCCTACTTTTCCTTTCCATTGTGGAACCTATACGCTTAATGATTTTAAACATGCTGAAAAAGAAACCCTTAAGATAAGAAATCTTAAGCTTACAACCGTTCCAGGCAGACAATATGATCCAAATAAAGTGGCTTTTGATTTCACAACTTTGGTCCAAATTGCTAATTTTGAGCATGAGCCTAATGTCTTTGATGATTTATTTGTCTCAATTGAGAAATTTGCCCGAGTATATGATCTAGCTAAATCCAAGTTTCAAGCAGAAGATATGAACAAATTTATGCAGTTCAGAAGTCAGAGATTACTTAAAGTTCCCCTTGACTAGTTAAGGATTCCTTTACAAGAAAATGAAAGTATGGAAATAGAACAAAAGAAAAAGGAAGATACATCCAACAAAAAAGAAAAGAAGTGTCTACCAGCAAAATTGATATGCAGACTGAGAAGGAAAGAACAGGTAGCAAGCCTGTTGTGTAGACAGAAAAAGAGAATACAGGTACCAAAATTGATATGCAGTCTGAAGAAAGATATACAGGTAATAAGCCCGATGATCAACTTGAAAGAGAAAAGACCTCGCAGAAAGAGGGAAATTCTGCTGAAGTGATTATTACTTCCCATTTGCTACAACAGTATGAACAATTCGCTCAGCAAATAGGAGAAAAAAACAATCCTCAAGTTGATAATCTGAATAATCGGGATATGGAGATCATTCCTGAACATCCATCAGAAGAAATTGTGTTGAGAGTTGAAGACATCCCTCCTCTGGATATCTTTTATAGTCCTAAGCATAGGGCTGTTGTCAGAAAATAAAGGAAAAGAAGGAAGATATATCAAGGACCACTTGCAACTTCACAAGTTGAATTAATGAATGTTGTATGGAAGAATACTGAGCAAAATCCTTCAGAGGATCTTACCAAACTATCACAATATGCAGGTGCCTACAGTGCAGCCACTATAGATAAAGCTGTTGAAGTCAATCAAATGATAAAGCAAAAAAACTTACAGATAGCATTGCTAGAGGAGAAAACAACAAGTGATCAACAAAAGATATTGCAGTTGGAGCATCAATTGGAAGAAGAAAGACTCAGAGCCAACAATTGGAAGAAAAACTGAGTATTGAAAAGAAGAAGCTTGATCAACAAGCTTTGAATAAACAAAAACAGTTGTCTCAAGAGGTATCCAAATTACAGACCTTGCTACAAAATGAGAGAACTGCCAAAGAAGAGCAAGAAAAAATATTTCAAGCAAGATTGGATAAATTTAAGGATTATCCTGAAATTGACGAATTTATAACAGAAGCTCTGGAAACAAGTAAGCTATTGTCTCAGCAGTTGGATGATCTGTATCAAAAAATTGCACAAGCTGAACCTTTATGTGAAATAACATCTTCCCTCATCGATGAATCAATCAGTACCATAATTGAATTTGAGAATACAGATGATAAGATTTCAGAATTTATTTCATGGCAGGACTCAAAACAAGGAAAGAGTGAAAATCTTCCCAGGATCGAAGAAAGGCATAAAGAAATTTTGTTTGTTGAATGGGAAACACAGTTGATTAAAGAAGAACGTGCTACATCAAGGGCCAGAGCCATAATGAACAATCTAACACAATTAGTTAATGATAGTTTATATGCTACTAATTTAATTTCACATTGTACTCCAAGTAAATTGCCAAAGGTGAAAGAAACTGATACCAGGTGGAAGCAGGAATTAATCAACAAGAATCAAAAGATCAGCAAAATACATGAAATTACATGGATGTCCTATGGACATATTTGATCAAACCATAGAGTCAGCAAATGGCAATCAAATGCCTTTCTGATGCTATCAATTACATCATTCCAAAGCTATCCGATGACACATACACTAGTCAGTTGCATTCGAGGCTGAGTCATCCAACCGAAGTTAAAGATATGCTTAAAATATTCCACCTCAGCACATTGAATACAGAAGAAATTCAATGAATCTGTTTTATTTGATATTGCAAGGCTTTTCCCGGATCTCCGATGATAATTTCTAGCATAATTTATAGTTAATCTGTTTTGTTAATTTCCTATTTAAACCCCTTTCAAGCATTTAGAAAGGGGTCCTGAATTTGTAATATTTTGGCTTTAGATAATACATTTATGTACTCCATTGACTATCTTATTTTTTATAAAGGATCACATTCTGTGATTTCATGGTGAATTATCTTTGAGAGTTGCATTTATGTACCTTGAAGTTTTTTCTAAGTTAAAGCACAAGATTCCTGTGATTTCATGGTGAATTATTTTTGAGAGTTGCATTTTTGTACCTTGAAGATTTTTCTAAGTTAAAGCGCATGATCTGAATATCTAATGGCATCAAGGAAATATCTTAATGAATCTAGTATTTCTATCAATTTACTGTTATTTTCTTTATGTAATGAAGTATTCTCTTTGAAATTTGCTATCATTTATATATGCTTGTTTCTCAAATGTTTCTTTATCATATCATTTATGAAGATATAGAAATATTCATCTATCATAGCATGTGTAAATGATATATAGAATTATGAATGCGATGTGCTATTTTAACTCTGTTTAATTTCTTAAACAGAGTTATCATTATATGATACTGCATCTTTCTGTTGAATAATAATACATTTTCATGGTTATTTGTTTAATTGAAACAATCTTTAAGTCGCATTCATATTTAATACCCGAGTTAGTTTTATAATTATTTGCAAGTTATGGATTAAGTTAGATAGATTAACGCAATTAGTTAATTCCATTTATCCACTCGCACAAACACTCCATCACCAATCTATTTATTATTGGGAAATTGGTCCTATAAATCCAGTCGAAGCCACCACACCAAATACTAAAGATGTTGTCTTAAGGTCCGGACCGGGTGGTTTTCCCCCAATGTTTGAAGCAAAAATTTTTGAGGCTTCAACATTTTTGGCGCTAGAAGGAGGGCCTAAGCTATGAATGGCAAGTAAATCCAAATCTACAGGCCATTCTAAGAGCAATTCACCCTCATCACCTTCTTCAATTTCCTCTAGATCTCAAATATCTAGGGAAGAAATTGAGAAGAACATCAGTACACCCACTACTAAAACTTTAGATCTGTTAGACAATCAACCTCCTAAGTCCCCTGAAATACAAGCTTTAGTTCATAAATTACAAGGGTTCTCATTATCGTCAGAAGAGTCTAAATTATCCGAAGGTAGTGTTACTTCACAATTTGTTTCTTCCAGACCTCTCACTAGGTCACAATGCGAAAAACTTGGTATTCCTCCAAAGGAATTTCCTTTACCTAGTCGAGTTAAACCAGAAAAACACCGTCGGAATTAGGTACTGATATTATTTCTTCATCACAAACTCACTCATCTGCTTCCCAAACTCAAACCCAGAAGAGTATAGTTATTCCAACAACCTCTACTCAAACACCAGTTGTCTCTTCAAGTCCCTCAACCGTTATCACAACAATGGCACAAAGACCATGGACTAATCTAGGGGTTGTTGAAATTCCTGCACCTTTGCATGATTTGCCAGATCATCCTGAAAAATGGCTGCCAAAATTTAGTCCTGACCTTGGTATACAAGTAGAAGAACACATTAATAACTTTATGTTATCTGTAAATTTAAATGCAATACAACATGAAGATGTTGTGGTTAGGTTATTCCCTTATACTTTACAAGGGGCAGCAGGATCCTGATATTTTTCATTACCATCGGGATCTATTACAAGTTGGGATATTTTCCAAGAACATTTTTTAACCAAATTTGGAGATGACAGATCAATAGCGACTTTAATTAATGATCTCTCCAATTTGAGGGCAGAAGCCAAAGAACCCATTAAATATTTTAATTCCCGATTCAACAAACTTTTGAATAAAATTCCTACAACCTCAAAACCTAGTGAGCAAGTCCGAAGTGAATGGTATATAGCAGCTTTGCCTTCAAATATAGTAATTTTTGTAGATAGAGCTGCTAAACCTACTTTGGTTTAAAACATGAAAGAAGAAATTGCAGTTGAAAGATGGATTATTGCTTTGGATAAGAAGAATGCTATTGAAGACAAAAAATCCAAAAAAGTCAGCTTTAAGGATGATTCAAAGAAGAAAACACCTAGGGATCCTTGTGACATGGAAGGCTTACAGAAAGTTCTGAAGACTTTGTCTAATGAAATGATCGAAATCAGAAAAAAAGTAGCAGAAATTTCCACCAATAGATCTTATAGGAACTTCAAAAGGAATCAAAAAATTGCATCTAAACCACCCAATTCAATATCCAAAGCAGAGTCAGATCTAGAAGAAGATACACCTCTATTATCGGAAGAAGATGAAGAAGAAGAAATAGTTGAATTACATGGGATGTGGGATTTCATTCTTCCTGATTCGGACAGTGAAAAAGAACAAGAAGCCATGCCAGTAAGTACAAGAAGTAAATCTACAGTAGAACCTGTCCAAACAGTTCCCAAGAAGAAAAGTTCAACTTCGACTACTAAAGACAAATCCCCTGTAAATAAAACTTCATCTTTTCCTACTCAAAATCAACCATCATCTTCTAATTTTCCTACAACAACATCTAAGACTCTAGTGGTATCAGATCCTATGGATTATAACATTGTTGAAGACATGAAGAAAACCAGAGCGAATATCTCTCTACATGAACTCAGCAAACTTAAGCATCAACAGAAGTTGTTATTGAAAGAATTAAATGCAACACCTATTTCTCCTCTACCAAGTGGTGTAGTTGCCAAAGCAGCCAAAGTATCAGGTAAGCCACCAGATAAAGTAGATGCTACTGATATTGTTCTTATTGGAGAAAGATCAAATTCTCAGACACCTCCTTTTCTTTTGACTTATGAAATCTATAACAAGAATTTGCATAATTGCTTAATATATTCAGGAGCATCATCTAACATAATGTCTACTTCAGTCTCTTCAAAATTAAACATCGAACCCCAGAAATCTGCAGTTCATATTGTTCAATTAGATCGGACTAAAGTTCAAGTTGTGGGAGAAATTAATTCAGTCACCATTAGGTTAGCCTCTTATCCTAGGATAGTCCAGAGAATTGATATACTGATTGCAGATATTCCTGAGTTTTATGGATTAATATTAAGCAGGGATTGGTTTGCAAAGCTTAATGGTTATATCACCACTAATTATTCTCACATGTGGCTTCCTCACAAAGGGAAACCAAATCAAATCAAGGTTGAGTGAGAAAAACACATGATGCATACTCTAACAGAATTTGAACAAGCAAATGAACCTGTAGCTTCTAATAACAACATTCTCAGAGGTTATTCTGCTGAAACATTTCTTGGAAATTTCACAGCACCACGATCACCTTTTTCTGTAAATACTTTTATTTCGCAAATTAAAAAAAATTCACAAACTGATTCTTCAAGAAATGTTAATGTTTCTGATCAATCTGTAGATAAACCTGTAAATAAGTATTTATTTTGGTCTTTGTATTTTGATGGATCAAAATCCAATGATGGTGCAGGAGCAGGATGCATTTTAGTTGATCCAGATGGGGAAAAAATTATGCTATCATGTAGATTAGAATTTGAGTGTACAAAAAACACTGCAGAATATGAAGCCTTGATCCAAGGGCTTTATAAAGCAATAGGGTTGAATGTTAAGTACCTGAAAGTGTATGGTTATTCCAAAACTGTTATCAGACAAGTAAGAAACACTATCCATTGTCTTTTAGATCATCTTAAACAGTATAAATCTCTTGTTCAAGATCTTACCACTCAATTTTTAGCATTCAACATCTCTTCTATCCCTAGAACTCAGAATTTAGCAACTGATTTGTTAGATAATGTTGCTTCCAAGCTCCTCCCAGCTGAAGATTATAGTCCAGATAGGTTTTCAGTTGAATTGATATTTAGACCTTATGTGCCAGATAATGTCACCAATTGGAGAGTATTTTATCATGATGAAGATATCTTAAATTTCTTGACTTCAGAAAAATCTTATGATGGCCAAATAATTGATGAAAGTGATCATGATCTTCAAAACACATCAAAAGACAATGAAAATCCTATTCCCAAATCTATAGCCAAACGCGAAGACTTATATGATATCAAAGATAGATTCAAAAAGGTTACTAATGCTAAACTTCAAAGTTCTACTTTCAAGTTTGAATTAGTAAATCTTGGTACTGAGTCTAAACCACAAAATGTTAATTTAGGACTCGAGTTAACATCAGAGGAAAGGACAGCTTTCATCATACTTCTGAATAAGTACAAAAATGTCTTTGCTTGGAATTATGAAGATTTGAAAACTTATGATACTTCTGTTATCCAACATACTATTCCAATGCTTTCCGATGTAAAGCCAGTGCAACAGAAGTTAAGAAAAATTCATCCTAATCTGGAAGGACAAATCAAGTCAGAATTGAACAAACTTTTGAAGGCGAAAATTATTTTTCCTGTAAGACATTCTAGTTGGGTCTCAAACATGGTTCCTGTAAGGAAAAAGAATGGAGATATCAGAATCTGTATTGATTTTAGAAATCTGAATAAGGCATGTCAAAAGGATAACTTGCCATTGCCAACGATGGAACAAATACTTCAAAAGGTAGCTGGTTCTAAACTCATGTCTTTTCTTGATGGTTTTTCAGGCTATAACCAAATATTGGTACATCCAGATGAGAGGTTGAAAACTACTTTCAGAACCAAATGGGGAACTTATGCCTACCAAAAGATGCCTTTTGGTTTGATAAATGCAGGAGCTACTTTCCAGAGAGCCGTGGATATAGAATTCAAGGGTTTGATTAATAGATCATTTGTTATTTATCTTGATGACATAACCGTATTTTCAAACAAAAGAGCTAATCATCTGCATGATTTGAAACAGATATTTGAACGATGTAGAAGATTTGGCATTTCTTTAAATCCAAAGAAAACCTTCTTTGCTCTCAATGAAGGAAAACTCCTAGGATTTGTTGTGTCTAAAGATGGCATATATATTGATCTTGATAGAGTAAAAGAAATTTCTGATATTTCTTTACCACATAACAAGAAATCCATGCAATCCTTTTTGGGACACATCAATTTTGTCAAGAGATTTATTCCTGATTTTTCTCAAATAGTTTTACCTTTGCAGAATATGATTAAGAAAAATTCAGTTTTCAAATGGTTACATAAAGAAAAAAAAAGCCTTTGATTTAATCAAACAGGCAATCATTAATGCACCTACATTGAATACTCCTGATTTTTCTAAACATTTTATTCTGTATACTTTGGCTACTGAAACATCCTATGCTGTTGTTTTGACACAACCTAATGATCAACAAGAAGAAGCACCAATCTCTTTCTTTAGCTCAAATCTACAAGGAGCCAAACTTAACTACTCCAATGTAGAAAAACAACCCTTTGCTGTATTTAAATCAATCAAACATTTTATACCTTATCTCCCGAAAACACATACAAAGATTATTGTCCCATTCTTTGCAGTGAGACAATTGTTAATACAAAAGGAAGTAGGAGAAAAGAGAGCTAATTGGGTAACAGCTCTACAAGAATATGATATTGATATTAAGCCAGCTAAAATTATTAGAGGACAAGGTTTTTGCAGATTGTTAGCTGGAACTTCCAACATACCAGAGCATCAAGATCAAGATAATACTGTTCAAGTAATCAGATAAGTATTATAGATTCTGAATCTCAATATGTTGATCTGATCTTTTATTTGAAAAATGGGTATGCTCCTTCTAATCTCAGCCATAATATGTCTTATGAATTTATCTTTTAAAGAGTCATGATCTTAGTTGGATGGGACAATGAATGGTTGATGGTTAAAAGATAACCCTGTCGAGACTATAAACGTTTGAGGGCAGCAGAGGCAATGCCTACGACAATAGAGTATATTACAAAAGCTAAAATTGGAAAGGCCCCCTACTTTATTATTATCAAACAATCAAAGCTTAAGAAAACCCAAAATGTTTTTATTCTTGAGAAATTAGAAAGAAATTGTAAGTGATTTTTATTCTTTTTCAGAGTTAGATTTTATTTAAATTTCTCTAAGATAGTTTTCATTATCTTTAAAACTTTTTACTTACTAAAAGTATAGTGTTCATTTTTTTTTTCAGAGATAACTGTTTCTTCCAGTGAATCGCCAATTGTTGTACGGTACAACAACCCTCCCCATATCTAAATTTTAGAATAAATTTTATTTTAGAAATAGGTCCCCTTTCTTTTAGATAGAAATAAAAAACTTTGAGGAAATCCGATTATCATAAAATAGAACAATAAAAAGATTCATTGTTTAAAAGTAATGCATCGCATATCACATATATCAAATACAAATGAACAAAAGCGACATTGAATTTATTTTGATCCGACCAACCATAAGTCTTATATCGCATCGGCACAAAGTGTAAAAGTATTCATGTTAAAATGTATGATGCGATAAAGTAAATCGCAATCGCAAATCAGTAGAGTCTTAAGGTTTCACATTTGTTTTGCAAAACTCCGATGCGATGTAACTCATCGCAATCGCATTTCGAAAAGGTTATCCTTCATTCGGTCTTTTTTATAAACTCCGATGCGATACAACATATCACAATCGCATTTTGTAAAAGCAAAGGTTACTTGTTTTATAAAAGTTCCAATGCAATGGGTCCCACCATCATCGCAATCGCATTTCGGTGAAAATCATGAACAACTCAATCCCTTTGGAAATATCTGATGCGATATACCTTTATCTCTAATCGCAAATCGGCGAAAAATATGAGATGTCTTTCGCTTTCCTTTCAAAAACTCTGATGCGATGAATCGTCAGTCTTTATTAATCGCTATTTTTGTGCCACGCATATATTTATCGAGCAATCGCAATCGAAAAATTAAAAGGGACAGTTGTATAGTAACATTTCAATATCGTCGATCTCCGATTGTACGAACATCATTAATTGGAAAATCAAATGAATTATGGTAATCGATTCTAATATGAATGCCTGAATGTGACTCTCATTGAGGGCATTTAAGTTTAATATGGATTTAATCAATTGGGATCATTAATAAAAATATTTTCGCATAAGATGTTCTCCTAACTTCATTTCTTCCCACGACTGAAAGGTTTGTCTCATTTGCAGAACTATAGAACATCCAGCCCTTTTGTTCGCTGAACTGGTGAAAAGATACCAGACGAAGAAGATGTCTAAGAAGCTTAAGAAATCAAGAACTCCTGCCGCCACAAATACTACTGCCATTACCACAATGCCAAAAGAAAAACCAGCTAAAATCACGCTGGTTACAGATATTGTATGCCAGGGTCTCGAGAAGCTTTCATGGGAAGAAGTCTACAATTTGCTTGAAAAAGAAGACCCTACAATTACAGAGGTAAAGGCAATAGTACCAATGAAGAATCGGATTCAAATGACAGTCCACTTAAAGAACTTGCAAATTATTTTCTGCATAGAATTGTAGCTCCGGCAAATGTGTAATATTCCCAATTAGCCTTGCTAATTGGAATATCTCATTTTTGTTTAATTTTGCCGCTTTAGTTGGAAATAATAAATAAAGTGAGAAATAAGAGGGGTCACCTCACTTTAGTCACCTCACTTTATAAAATAAAGTGTTTTCCTAGTTGATCAACGTTATAACTTAAAGAGGGGGCCTTGGGGGTCCACATGAGTATGATAGGGGAGGCCTCACGCTGACCCAAGGTAAACTGCGCAGGTCAAAGGAGAGTTAAGTTTTGGAGGGAGTTTGGCATTATAAAAGGAGAGGTTCTCACCTCATTTGGATCATCCATGATTTGATATTCTTATTGATAGCTAGACTTTGTCTGCTTCAGCACGTCGGTTGTTTAGTCGGTCTGCAGCACTGCTTAGTGCACGAGTGTCTCCGGTCGGAGATCTCACCCTTAGCCTCGGGGGACTTCGAGTGCCTGCCCTGGTAAGGTTTTTCTGGTTTCACCCTTAGCTTCGGGGGACTTCGAGTGCCCGCCCTAGCAAGGTTTCTCAGTAGCAAAGCAGCAGCAGTTCTGAAGCATATCTGAGGAGGAGAAAGCCCTCTTGTGGCTGCGCAGAGCAAGAGAAGGGAGGACGCTGATTCTTAGAGGAGAAGGACGCTGTCCCATCTGAAGAGAGGACGCTGTTCCTTGCAGGAGAGGTAGGACGCTGTCCAAGGAGAACGCAGTTCCAGACTGGCAGAGAAAACGCTGTTTGAGGGGCAGAAGGACGCTGATCAAGCCTAGAGTGAGGACGATGTCCATTCTTGGAGGTGAGGGTTGCAGATCTGAAGGTTTCTTGTCAGATCCAGCTTTGTGAAGGATAGATCTTGCAGATCTAGTCCTGTATGTTACAGATCTAGCCTTGTATGTTGCAGATCTGAAGGTTTTGCAGTAGATCCAGCTTGAGGAGTGACAGATCTGAGGAGATATTGACAGATCTAGTCCAGATCTGAAGGGGAAACACCAGATCTAGCCCTAGAGGCTGTAGATCTGAGGAGATAGTTCCAGATCTAGCATAGATCTGAGGGATTGGCAGCAGAGTGGGTTTTGGAGGACGCAGATCAGGAAAGGGAGGACGCAGTTGTGATAGGAGGCTTCAGATCCATCAGGTGGGACGCAGATCTGAGGAGCAGATCATTGTGAGGAGTGCTTAATAGCGTTTTTCAGGATCCTGTAGCAGCTTCATCTGTCTGGAGAGTTGAGGGCTTGGTGCTTTATCTGTTTCTGCGCTGTCACTGGCAGAGACAGCGTTTTTCCATTTGAGAGGGTTTGCAGTCTTCAGCCCCAGCGCAGTTCATCTTCAGCTTGCAGAGCAGCCAGGACGCTGTCCTTGTTGCAGCCATTATTCTGTTGAGAGGGTCTCCACTTGCCTAGGGCAAGGATAGGTGCACTTACTCTGATTTATTGTACTCCTCTCTATGTACTTTCTGATTAATAAAATGGCTCAGATTTCGGTGTTACATGTGTCATGATTCAGTGATCTGGTTCAGTTTATATCTGTCTTAGTGCATTCCTGTTTATTACTGGTTATTTCCCTTTGGGGATATTACAGTGGTATCAGAGCATAATTCTGGCTCAGCCTGTGGTCTATGACATCAGAAAAGAAATCATACAGAGCAATAGCAGTTGCAATTCCAGAAAAGCAGTTGGAAAAAGGGCCAAAATAAAAAGGGTCAAATTTTGAAGTTTGGAATTAGGAAAAACGTTTTCTGGGTTTTTCTGGGTTTTGGGCGAGGATCACTTTCCCAAATTCCTGGAATTTTCTGAATAGTTTTCAGTGGATAAATCGGAGGTTGAAGTTAAGCCACAGTATGGTTTTGCAGCAGCCGTGCAGTTTCTGAGGAGCCTGTAGACATATAGCGGAAGGAGCTGATGGCAGGTGATGTGGATAAGAGGAGATTTAGGGAGACAGATCAGCGGAATCCAATGGAGGCCATGTTTGCGAAGTTGACTGAGAAGTTGACTGAGAAGATGGATGCAAAGATGGATGCATTCATGCAGGATGTAACCAAGAGATTTGCAGCGGTAGAGGTCAGTCAGAGAGAACTCCCTAGGGGTTTTCAGATCGTTCGGTATGATGCCACTCGGCATATGGATTCATGTACACCCACACGTCCCACTATGCCCACATTCTTGCTAGAGGACACAGGAATAACAGTACAGCGAGAGGTAGATCCGGCTCGGATGGCTGACATTCTTGCAAACTATCATGCTCTCGGACAGGCATTCATGGATGCTCTCCCCTTCGAGAAATATATCCAGATCTGTTATGGCATTAGACTCCATGATCAACACCAGGGGCACCGGCATCATCATGGTGGAGACCACCACCGCACAGCTAGCAGAGATTATGATCAGCTCCAGCGTGATAGTAGACCTCACAACTTTCGGAGAGGGAACAAGCACTCACATGATAGGGACCTACAGCGCACGGTGGACAAGTTGGATACCTCTTTCCAGCTTGACCGAGTATCGGAGAGGGAAACCATTAAAATGGTTACCTCACACTTGGAGGAAGAGGACACACAGGATTGCAGGGAGCCTGAGGTTACACCTAGGGTGACACAGGACTCACCATCATTAGAGACCTCCTTGACCGTGCCGGTTGATATCGTAGTGGAGGAGGTAGAGCCTACCCCGGTAGAGCCATCCACTGAGGTGATGACTGGAGCCATGTCCGAGTCTTCGGGTGGTAGCGGCACACAACAGATGGGTGAGGTAGCAGAAGATATATCCACTATCGATGAGGCACTAGGAGATACAGAGGTATGGGACGATGATCGCAGACAGCGGTATCATCGGCTTCGGACGGACCTTCGAGTTTTGAGGGAGAAGGCCGCGTCAGTACGGGAGACCGTTTTGTTGCAGGACCAGGAGCTGGAGGGTATGAGAGCGACTTGTGCCAAGTCAGCGGCCAAGTTGGTCCACATTGGGGAACAGCTGGATTCCCTGATGGTACAACCAGAGGGCACATTGGAGCGTCAGAACATTCCCCTTCAGGTATGCATGGATGGGACTGGCAGTGTTGTTGAGTCATCTCTTCCCGTTGGAGAGAGAGAGGCAGAGCCACCTAGTCGGATCTCATATGTTGACTTGGATAGCGGTATAAGACGATCAGAGTTGTACAGGGTACAGCATCCATATGTTGAGATTGGATGGAGAGAGATTTTGAGTTGGTACTCGGTGGAGCGGGCTATGGAACACAATTATTTGGTTCCCTTCTCACAAGAGCAGATAGAAGATGGAGGACATCTTCGGATGGATAACATCTCTCATGCTTGTGTTGGACATCCCTTGAGCCATACACATCATGATGGGAGGTTTTTGCCTACCACCTATTTGACTCTTGATAGGGTCTCAGTGATTCTTGAGAAGTTTATACTTCAAAATCCCATGAAGTGCAAAATCAGAAATTTGATTTGGGAGGATGGTAGCCCTCATGGGAGGAGTACCAGGATGAGGAGAAGGAGGCATCCACAAGTGATTGAATGGATGGGGATGATGAGCAAGGAGCTAGGAGGCGACTTGCAGATCTATGACACCAGGCAGCAGGAGGCTTGGCTGCGCTGGTTACTCTTGAGAGAGTTTGGCCATCACTTGGCAAACACTCTTCCTAAGAGTAGGAGGATGGGGGAAAGATGGATGGATACTTGCATCCTTGAGCAGCATAGAGTATGGATGCATGGTGTTGATGTGTTACTCATATCATTCATTGTGTCTTCATCACATGAGTCGTTTGATGGAGGTATGGAGAGGCAACATAATTTCTTGTTGCTTTGCTTGGGAGAGCAGGGGCAGATTTGCTCTCGCACTTTGCATGATGTTGCAGGAGGAGGAGATGGCACTATCTCCTTGGTCTTTGATTGGGAAGCACTTCCATCTTGGGAGGTATTCCATATTTGTCGCAGCATTTTTAGAGGAGTCTTTGACAAGGAGCATGTCAAAGAACAGAGTCTTGTATTGACAGGAGCTTATTTGCATGAGCTCACAGCGCTGTCACCTTGGAGCAGAACGTTATGGATGAAGTGTGCGCAGCAGAGATATGGTGGATCTATAACCCATAGGTCCCAGGATCACTTCATATTTGTTGCACAAGGAGGAGGTAATGGTGATAGAGACATCTATGGCATGTTCTTCTTGACTTGGGTTTCCAATCATGAGGAGGATTATCTTCTTGCAGCACATGGTTCATTCTTCTTCATAGCATGCCAAAACACTATGGAGGACTCATTTATGGAGCCATGTACCATCTTACTTCCAGCATGTGGTGAGGGTTTTGTCTATACATTCATTGATTTGCACACTCTTGCCATTCCTATGCAATGCATTGCTTCACAAGAGGGCAAGCTTGTCACATTGCTCCATGAGTTGTATTGGGCCAATCTACATGATGGAGGCAGCCATCTCTTTTGTGGCCTTGGGCAAATGTTTTATCATCACATGTATGTTCATTTGCAGCACTATATCATGTATCATGAGAAGACATACATGGGTAACATAAACATTTTGCCTTGTACTCTTATCAAGCAGCAACTTGTAAAACTGCGCTGTACGTGTTGGGGAAGCTGTTGGTACCTCTTTCCATCACATGTGACCTTCAGCGTTTCCTTCATTTTTCTGCTGATATTGTCTTCATTTGCTGATATATATCAGATTTGTATGGGAGGCTTGATTATGAGGGAGACACATGAGCTGGATGTGTCCGTGAGTGGGAATAATTCTCACAACTTCTGCACTACATGTTCTAATGGGAGCATGGGAGGAGGCATGGCCACCACTACTTTATATGCGTTCTCTTTTGATGTGGGCCACGAGATCGATATTCATCCATTGTACAGCCATGGGCAAGTGTTTGGACCTATGTTGCTGTCATATTCCGCCATTTGCTATCCATTAGTAGATGTGTTGGATCTTGTACATTGCTTGCCATGTGATTTTCTGAGGGTGCCGTGGATGAGACTGCACTATGGTTTGTTTTGGGCCAGCTTGTTCTTCATTGATGGAGGAGCCTTCTATGGAGGATTGTTCTTCACTTTGCCATTGAAGGGCAATGATTTTGCAGCCCAAGATCAGACTTTCAGCCCACCTTCATTACCAGAGCTTGAGGTGGAAGGAGATGTTCAGGAGTTGCCTTGTCAGGAGGTGGCTCATTTGGTTTGGATGATTGCTTGGGGATGGAGGATCCACATGAGAGAGATGTTCCTCACTTCATGCCTTGATTGGAGAGAGGCGACGAGTTGGTTCACAGTTGATGGGCCAGCTTACACAGTCATAGATGCAGAACAACAGCGGTCATGGTCTCTAGTCATAGCCAGAGGCAGTGAGCAGTTCGAGTCACGGGACTTGTACGATTATTGGCCACAGTGGCGATGGGATCCGGAAGGACTATTGATTGGCTGGTACCATGAGAGGCCAGTTTGGGATCCTGGCATTGAGATATCCCCTCATATCAGGGTGATGCAGGAGACAGAGAGGTTTCAGTGGGACCCAGGCACATTTTGCAGTATCGGCAGGGAGCATCAGCTAGAGAGTAGGCTTGTTCCGGCGTTGCTTGAGAACGAGACATTTTTGCCGGATGAGGATGCCACGGGGGAGAGTGAGCAGACTTTACAGCATCCATCACTTCAGTTGCTTGAGGACAAGCAACGTTTTGCCAGGGGAGACTGTAATATTCCCAATTAGCCTTGCTAATTGGAATATCTCATTTTTGTTTAATTTTGCCGCTTTAGTTGGAAATAATAAATAAAGTGAGAAATAAGGGGGGTCACCTCACTTTAGTCACCTCACTTTATAATAAAGTGTTCTTTTCCTAGTAGATTGACGTTGTAACTTAGAGAGGGGGCCTTGGGGGTCCATGTGGATATGATGGGGAAGGCATCAGGCTAACCCAAGGTAAACTGCGCAGATCCAGGGAGAGTTAAGTTTTGGAGGGAGTTTGATGTTATAAAAGGAGAGGCTCTCACCTCATTTGATCATCCATGATTTGATATTCTTATTGATAGCTAGACTTTGTCTGCTTCAGCACGCCGGTTGTTTAGTCGGTCTGCAGCACTGTTTAGTGCACGAGTGTCTCCGGTCGGAGATCTCACCCTTAGCCTCGGGGGACTTCGAGTGCAGGCCCTGGTAAGGTTTTCTGGTTTCACCCTTAGCTTCGGGGGACTTCGAGTGCCCGCCCTAGCAAGGTTTTTCAGTAGCAAAGCAGCAGCAGTTCTGAAGCATATCTGAGGAGGAGGAAGCCCTCTTGTGGCTGCGCAGAGCAAGAGAAGGGAGGACGCTGATTCTTAGAGGAGAAGGACGCTGTCTCATCTGAAGAGAGGACGATGTTCCTTGCAGGAGAGGTAGGACGCTGTCCAAGGAGAACGCAGTTCCAGACTGGCAGAGAAAACGCTGTTTGAGGGGCAGAAGGACGCTGATCAAGCCTAGAGTGAGGACGTTGTCCATTCTTGGAGGTGAGGGTTGCAGATCTGAAGGGTTCTTGTCAGATCCAGCTTTGTGAAGGATAGATCTTGCAGATCTAGTCCTGTATGTTACAGATCTAGCCTTGTATGTTGCAGATCTGAGGGTTTTGCAGTAGATCCAGCTTGAGGAGTGACAGATCTGAGGAGATATTGACAGATCTAGTCCAGATCTGAAGGGGAAACACCAGATCTAGCCCTAGAGGCTGTAGATCTGAGGAGATAGTTCCAGATCTAGCAAAGATCTGAGGGTTTGGCAGCAGATTGGGTTTTGGAGGACGCAGATCAGGAAAGGGAGGACGCAGTTGTGATAGGAGGCTTCAGATCCATCAGGTGGGACGCAGATCTGAGGAGCAGATCATTGTGAGGAGTGCTTAACAGCGTTTTTCAGGATCCTGTAGCAGCTTCATCTGTCTGGAGAGCTGAGGGCTTGGTGCTTTATCTGTTTCTGCGCTGTCACTGGCAGAGACAGCGTTTTTCCATTTGAGAGGGTTTGCAGTCTTCAGCCCCAGCGCAGTTCATCTTCAGCTTGCAGAGCAGCCAGGACGCTGTCCTTGTTGCAGCCATTCTCCTGTTGAGAGGGTCTCCACTTGCCTAGGGCAAGGATAGGTGCACTTACTCTGATTTATTGTACTCCTCTCTATGTACTTTCTGATTAATAAAATGGCTCAGATTTCGGTGTTACATGTGTCATGATTCAGTGATCTGGTTCAGTTTATATCTGTCTTAGTGCATTTCTGTTTATTACTGGTTATTTCCCTTTGGGGATATTACAAATGTGTTCCCATATTATGACATAATACGATGGGTGATAGAAAACACCACCATCACAAACAAAAATTCATGAGAGTTGGGGGAAAGATGTTTGGGTCTTTTAGGCAAAAGACATCAAAGAAATGTACCATCTGCCAGATCCTCAAAAGACCTACAACAAAGCTTTCATAGCAGATTTTACCGCAAGCAATGAAATTGAATCAGAACCAATTAAAGAATGGAGACGAGCTCCAGAAAAGCATAAGCATGAGACTTCAAGTATGTGTTCCGTAGAGTCTCTTGCACCCCCGTATTGCTATGCTGCTGCAATGATGTGTAGACTTTTAGGGAATGATAATTTTGCAAGGTTTTCAATTCAAATGGTACCCCTAATTCATGCTGCTATAAATTCTGAGATGATGGATTGGTCAGTTATTCTTTCTGATAAGATGGCTAACAGAATTCAAGACTATAGAAAGATAAAAATAGTGGAAATACTCCCCCATTTCATTTGTGTGCCTATATCTTAGATGCCTTGTGTTTTAATTCTGAATTCCTTATTCTGGGTTGGAAATGGACTTCACAGGAACCTGTCTTGATTCACATTTACCATAAACTTTTGTGGAAGGCTCATTTCAAGAACCATGTATATAGGATTTGCAACGGCTTCATGTTACCTATCTATCAAACCATTTTTAACCAATTTCCTCCCCGGCTCTCTAAAAAGGCAAAACTTGATATATCCCTAATAGGCAATTGGTTTGGAGAATAAAAGTTTACCTATGTTAGGGTTTTTGAAAGCATTGTGGAACCTCATGTCTTACCTCTATATGTCCCTGATAAACTTTTAGCTCAAGAAATTTCTTACCAGTTGACAGAAAGAGGGATGTCCAGGTGTTTAAAGAATTCGAAAAAATTGATGTGGCCTACTTTTCCTTTCCATTGTGGAACCTATACTCTTAATGATTTTAAACATGCTGAAAAAGAAACCCTTAAGATAAGAAATCTTAAGCTTGCCATTCCAGGTAGACAATATGATCCAAATAAAGTGGCTTTTTATTTCACAACTTTGGTCCAAATTGCTAAGTTTTAGCATGAGCCTGATGTCTTTGATGATTTATTTGTCTCAATTGAGAAATTTGCCCGAGTATATGATCTAGCTAAATCCAAGTTTCAAGCAGAAGATATGAACAAATTTATGCAGTTCAGAAGCCAGAGATTACTTAAAGTTCCCCTTGACTAGTTAAGGATTCATTTGCAAGAAAATGAAAGTATGGAAATAGAACAAAAGAAAAAGGAAGATATAGCCAACAAAACAGAAAATAAGTGTCTACCAGCAGAATTGATATGCAGACTAGGAAGGAAAGAACAGGTAGCAAGCCTGTTGTGCAGACAGAAAAAGAGAATACAGGTACCAAAATTGATATGCAGTCTGAAGAAAGATATACAGGTAATAAGTCCGATGATCAACTTGAAAGAGAAAAGACCTCGCAGAAAGAGGGAAATTCTGTTGAACTGATTATTACTTCCCATTTGCTACAATAGTATGAACAATTCACTCAGAAAATAGGAGAACAAAACAATCCTCAAGTTGATAATCTGAATAATTGGGATATGGAGATCATTCCTGAACATCCATCAGAAAAAATTGTGTTGAGAGTTGAAGACATCCCTCCTCTGGATATCTTTTATAGTCCTAAGCATAGGGTTGTTGTCAGAAAACAAAGGAAAAGAAGGAAGATATATCAAGGACCACTTGCAACTTCACAAGTTGAATTAATGAATGTTGTATGGAAGAATACTGAGGTAAATCCTTCAGAGGATCTTACCAAACTTTCACAATATGCAGGTGCCTACAGTGCAGCCACTATAGATAAAGTTGCTAAAGTCAATCAAATGATAAAGAAAACATATTTACAAATAGCATTTCTAGAGGAGAAAACAATAGGTGATCAATAAAAGATATTGCAATTGGAGCATCAGTTGGAAGAAGAAAGACTCAGAACTGAGTATTGAAAAGAAGAAGCTTGATCAACAAGCTTTGAATAAACAACAACAGTTGTCTGAAGAGGTATCCAAATTACAGACCTTGCTACAAAATGAGAGAACTGCCAAAGAAGAGCAAGAAAAAATATTTCAAGCAAGATTGGATAAATTTAAGGATTATCCTGAAATTGACCAATTTAGAATAGAAGCTCTGGAAACAAGTAAGCTATTGTTTCAGCAGCTGGATGATCTGTGTCAAAAAATTGCACAAGCTGAACCTTTATGTGAAATAACATTTCCCTCATCGATGAATCAGTCAGTACCATAATTGAATTTGAGAATACATATGATAAGATTTCAGAATTTATTACATGGCAGGACTCAAAACAAGGAAATAGTGCAAATCTTCCCAAGATCGAAGAAAGGCATAAAGAAATTTTGTTTGTTGAATGGGAAACACAGTTGATTAAAGAAGAACGTGCTACATCAAGGACCAGAGCCATAATGAACAATCTGACACAATTAGTTAATGATAGTTTATATGCTACTAATTTAATTTCACATTGTACTCCAGGTAAATTGCCAAAGGTGAAAGAAACTGATACCAAGTGGAAGCAAGAATTAATCAACAAGAATCAAAAGATCAGCAAAATACATGAAATTACATGGATGTCCTATGGACATATTTGATCAAACCATAGAGTCAACAGATGGCAATCAAATGCCTTTCTAATGCTATCAATTACATCATTCCAGAGCTATCTGATGCCACATACACTAGTCAGTTGCATTCGAGGCTGAGTCATCCAACCGAAGTTAAAGATATGCTTAAAATATTCCACCTCAGCACATTGAATACAGAAGAAATTGAATGAATCTGTTTTATTTGATATTGCAAGTCTTTTCCCAGATCTCCGATGATAATTTCTAGCATAAGTTATAGTTAATTTGTTTTGTTAATTTCCTATTTAAACCCCTTTCAAGCATTTAGAAAGGGGTCCTGAATTTGTAATATTCTGGCTTTGGATAATATATTTTTGTACTCCATTGACTATCTTATTTTTTATTAAGGATCACATTCTGTGATTTCATTGTGAATTATCTTTGAGAGTTGCATTTCTGTACCTTGAAGATTGTTCTAAGTTAAAGCACAAGATTCCTGTGATTTCATGGTGAATTATTTTTTAGAGTTGCATTTCTGTACCTTGAAGATTTCTCGAAGTTAAAGTGCAGGATCTGGATATCTAATTGCATCAAGGAGATATCTTAATGAATCTAGTATTTATATCAATTTACTGTTATTTTATTTATGTAATGAAGTATTCTCTTTGAAATTTGCTATCACTTATATATGCGTGTTTCTCAAATATTTCTTTATCATATAATTTCTGAAGATATAGAAATATCCATCTATCATAGCATGTGTAAATGATATATAGAATTATGAATGCGATGTGCTATTTTAACTCTGTTTAATTTCTTAAACAGAGTTATCATTATATGATACTGCATCTTTCTGTTGAATAATAATACATTTTCATGGTTATTTGTTTAATTGAAACAATCTTTAAGTCGCATTCATATTTAATACCCGAGTTAGTTTTAGAATTATTTGCAAGTTATAGATTAAGTTAGATAGATTAATGCAGTTAGTTAATTCCATTTATCCACATGCACAAACACTCCATCACAAATCTATTTATTATTGGGAAATTGGTCCTATAAATCCAGTCAAAGCCACCACACCAAACGGAAAAGGAGTTGTCCTAAGGTCCGGACCGAGTGGTTTTCCCCCAATGTTTGAAGCAACAATTTTCGAGGCTTCAACACCACCACAGGAAGAACTCATCATCCTAGGTAGTCCTAGGGATCTCGCCACCCCCTAGCCTCTTCATCAGGTTAGCCATGAAGGCTCATTTCAAGAACCATGTGTATAGGATTTGCCACGCCTTCATGTTACCTATCTATCAAACCATTTTTAACCAATTTCCTCCTCGGCTCTCTGAAAAGGAAAAACTTGATATATCCCTGATAGGCAATTGGTTTGGAGAAGAAAAGTTTACCTATGTTAGGGTTTTGGAAGCATTGTGGAATCTCATGTCTTACCTCTATATGTCCCTGATAAACTTTTAGCTCAAGAAATTTCTTACCAGTTGGCATAAAGAGGGATGTCCAGGTGTTTAAAGAATTCCAAAAAATTGATGTGGCCTACTTTTCCTTTCCATTGTGGAACATATACTCTTAATGATTTTAAACATGCTGAAAAAGAAACCCTTAAAATAAGTAATCTTAAGCTTGCAACCGTTGTAGGCAGACAATATGATCCAAATAAAGTGGCTTTTGATTTCACAACTTTGGTCCAAATTGCTAAGTTTGAGCATGAGCCTGATGTCTTTGATGATTTATTTGTCTCAATTGAGAAAATTTCCCAAGTATATGATCTAGCTAAATCCAAGTTTTAAGCAGAAGATATGAACAAATTTATGCAGTTCAGAAGCCAGATATTACTTAAAGTTCCCCTTAACCAGCTAAGGATTCCTTTACAAGAAAATGAAAGTATGGAAATAGAACAAAAGAAAAATGAAGACACAGCCAGCAAAATAGAAAAAGAAGTGTCTACCAGCAAAATTGATATGCAGACTGAGAAGGAAAGAACAGGTAGCAAGCCTGTTGTGCAGACAGAAAAAGAGAATACAGGTACCAAAATTGATATGCAGTCTAAAGAAAGATATACAGGTAATAAGCCCGATGATCAACTTGAAAGAGAAAAGACCTCGCAGAAAGAGGGAAATTCTGCTGGAGTGATCATTACTTCCCATTTGCTACAACAGTATGAACAATTCGCTCAGCAAATAGGAGAACAAAACAATCCTCAAGTTGATAATCTGAATAATCAGGATATGGAGATCATTCCTGAACATCCATCAGAAGAAATTGTATTGAGATTTGAAGACATCCCTCCTCTGGATATCTTTTATAGTCCTAAGGATAGGGTTGTTGTCAGAAAACAAAGGAAAATAAGGAAGATAGATCAAGGACCACTTACAACTTCACAAGTTGAATTAATGAATGTTGTATGGAAGAATGCTGAGGTAAATCCTTCAGAGGATCTTACCAAACTATCACAATATGCAGGTGCCTACAGTGAAACCACTATAGATAAAGCTGTTGAAGTCAATCAAATGATAAAGCAAAAGGACTTACAGATAGCATTGGTAGAGGAGAAAACAACAGGTGATCAACAAAAGATATTGCAGTTGGAGCAGCAGTTGGAAGAAGAAAGACTCAAAGCCAAACAATTGGAAGAACAACTGAGTATTGAAAAGAAGAATCTTGATCAGCAAGCTTTGAATAAACAACAATAGTTGTCTCAAGAGGTATCCAAATTACAGACCTTGCTGAAAAATGAGCGAACTGCCAAAGAAGAGCAAGAAAAAATATTTCAAGCAAGATTGGACAAATTTAAGGATTATCCTAAAATTGACCAATTTAGAATAGAAGCTCTGGAAACCAGTAAGCTATTGTCTCAGCAGTTGGATGATCTATGTCAAAAAATTGCACAAGTTGAACTTTTATGTGAAATAACATCTTCCCTCATCGATGAATCAGTCAGTACCAGAATTGAATTTGAGAATGCAGATGATAAGATTTCAGAATTTATTTCATGGTAGGACTCAAAACAAGGAAAGAGTGCAAATCTTCCCAGTATCAAAGAAAGGCATAAAGAAATTTTGTTTGTTGAATGGGAAACACAGTTGATTAAAGAAGAACATGCTACATCAAGGGCCAGAGCCATAATGAACAATCTGACACAATTAGTTAATGATAGTTTATATTCTACTAATTTAATTTCATATTGTACTCCAGGTAAATTGCCAAAGGTGAAAGAAACTGATACCAGGTGGAAGCAGGAATTAATCAACAAGAATCAAAAGATCAGCAAAATACATGAAATTACATGGGATGTCCTATGGACATATTTGATCAAACCATAGAGTCAGCAGATGGCAATCAAATGCCTTTCTAATGCCATCAATTAAATCATTCCAAAGTTATCCGATGCCACATACGCTAGTCAGTTGCATTCGAGGCTGAGTCATCCAACCGAAGTTAAAGATATGCTTAAAATATGCCACCTCAACACATTGAATAAAGAAGAAATTCAATGAATCTGTTTTATTTGATATTGCAAGTCTTTTCTCGGATCTCCGATGATAATTTCTAGCATAAGTTATAGTTAATTTGTTTTGTTAATTTCCTATTTAAACCCCTTTCAAGAATTTAGAAAGGGGTCCTGAATTTGTAATATTTTGGCTTTGGATAATACATTTTTGTACTAAATTGACTATCTTATTTTTTATAAAGAATCATATTCTGTGATTTCATGGTGAATTATCTTTGAGAGGTTCATTTCTGTACCTTGAAGATTGTTCTAAGTTAAAGCACAATATTCCTGTGATTTCGTGGTGAATTATTTTTGAGAGTTGCATTTCTATACCTTGAAGATTCTTCTAAGTTAAAGCGCAGGATCTAGATATCGAATTGCATCAAGGAAATATCTTAATGAATCTGGTATTTCTATCGATTTACTGTTATTTTTCTTTATGCAATGAAGTATTCTCTTTGAAATTTGCTATCATTTATATATGTTTGTTTCTCAAATATTTCTTTATCATATCATTTATGAAGATATAGAAATTTTCATCTATCATAGTATATGTAAATGATATATAGAATTATGGATGCGATGTGCTATTTTAACTCTATTTAGTTTTTTAAATAGAGTTATTATTATATGATACTGCATCTTTCTGTTGAATAATAATACATTTTCATGGTTATTTGTTTAATTGAAACAATCTTTAAGTCGCATTCATATTTAATACCCGGGTTAGTTTTAGAATTATTTGAAAGTTATAGATTAAGTTAGATAGATTAATGCAGTTAGTTAATTCTATTTATCCACTTGCACAAACACTCCATCACCAATCTATTTATTTTTAGGAAACTGGTCCTATAAATCCAGTCGGAGCCACGACACCAAATGGAAAAAGAGTTGTCCTAAGGTCCGGACCGAGTGGTTTTCCCCCAATGTTTGAAGCAACGATTTTCGAGGCTTCAACACCACCACAAGAAGAACTCATCATCCCAGGTAGTCCTAGGGACCTCGCCACCCCCTAGCCTCTTCATCAAGTTAGCCCATCGTGTTATACGTGGATCCTGTGGGCTGCTGATAGTAGAGATCACTTTGGGTCAAAGCCCAGGAATCCTCTCTAATAACAATGTACACAAAATGGTCCCATAACCAAAATGTTTAGTTTTATTCTTCTAGATGGAGGTCAATTGTTTCTTTAAATTGGTCAACAAGGCAATGCACCAATCATATAAAGTGGTCAGACATTCAACTGGAAAACTCATGCTCCCACGTGAGGATTGGTGCAATGAAGCAGACCCTGCTACTCTGACTATGGTGAAAAGAAGAATTTTCATGTGCAATCCTTGCACATCTCTAATTGGGATCTGGGTCCCAACCTTCTGAGTACCCTCAACACAGTATATGTGAATGTAATCCTCAATATTCAACCCTCTTGTTGGCTCTCCTTGTAAATTCATTTGCTCTCCTCTTCGAGAGAGTCCAGTTATGAAATATATGTCTTCAATCTCAATCCTTAAAGGTATTTGATCAATCATGAAACAGTCCTCCTCTGGGTCCCAGTAATTGACGAGCATTTCGAGCAATTCGGTATTTGTTTTCATATTGGGCATCTTGAAAAATTTGAGCAATCCACATCCTTAGAGTATATCTAAGGACAATTCGTCCTCCATTACCTCATTGTCAATTGCACTATGCTCCCTCTCTCTCCAATTGATGGTCATCTTGAGTTAATTCAACAAATTACCCATTAGGTTTTTATTTTAAAATTTCACTCTACGCATACACGAGTCTCTTCTTACACAGACGCGTCTATACGCAGGTTCGAAATTTTGAGCCCACGTATATGTAGAGGGTTAATCTAAAAACCTAAATCCTATAGTGAAATTAACCTAAAATTAATTGAATTGATAGCAAAATTTATTACTAGGATAATTGAGAGTATTACCTGGAAAATTTGAGTTGATTCGGTTGAGAATTCGCCTGGATTGAAGTTGGGGTTTTTCTACTCTAGAGCTTTTTCTCAAATTCACCAGTGCACAAATGAAGAAATGTGAGTTCAAAAGGCCTATTTATGCCCAAAATTCAAAAAAAAAATCAAAACCCACTTGTATAAAGTTTTGTTTACTTTTTGAATTTGTCCAAAACTTTATGACCTTTTGGCTTGTAAGTGTCAGGATAGGTTGTTTTCAGGTCCATTTGACGATTTCAAGATGATTTTGACCACTTTGATTCCATGACCGCTGACCTGTCATGGCAGTTATTGTGTTCAAAACTAGCATATAGGTTAGGGAATTCACTTTCCATTGCACTTATGCATACTAGTCTCCATATTGAAATATTGCCATAGGGTCGACCCCATCTTGCTATGATTATTAAACCATTTTCACTCGCTGAATTATAAAATCATGATATGTTGGTAGAGCCATCCTTTACATGGGCTTCTTAGTTAGATCCTCGCTAGCATATGTCTCTCACACTGCAAATTGTGTAGGCTTGGGAGTCCTCGTTAGTCCTGCCATGACTTATGTGACAAAGCTTCATTCTTCTTCTTCTTTGCTATCTTTTTGGATTTATACCCTAGAGGCTCCCATTTTGTTGTTGAGTTGTTTTCCTGCATTGCATATTGACCATTTGTATATCTTTGCCTTAAGCCAGCTTCACTTGGACTCGTGTATAAGCCATATTTTGTATTGTGTCCTTCTGCAAAGTCAGCCTTGTAATCACTCAACATCTGCAACTTGACAACTCACTGTTGCTTTTGCTGTGTTGAAAATTGTTCACTGCTTCTTTGTTGTCGACTGCCCACTGGAAAATTTGTTGATGCCCACTGGCTGTTGAAGATGCCCACTGGCTGCTTTTGTTGGTTTTGTCGAGACTTTCAGTCTGAAAACCACTGTCAATCTCATTGAAATTTTACCCCTTTGTCAGCTGAAAGGAGAGACACTTCTCTTGGAAAGTATTCCCAAACTCCCCCCCTTCAGGTGTAGGAGTTTTAAATTGGTGTACTCCCCCGTTCAACTGCATGACAGTACCATCATCTTTTCACTGTTGGCTGCACTATGTGTGATTGTATTCGATTGTAGAACTGAGACAATCTTTTGACTGTGGATGACCATTTCCAAGGGTCGATCCATTCATAATGTATCTGGTTGTTCGTCGTTGTTTGCGACATTTCTCTGAGGAATGATTGGGCTTGTCATAATGGCGACAAGGATGGAGATCAAAACACTGATCTTCCATATGACCAGTTCTTTGACAATGAGAACATTTCGGTTGGACTTCAACTTCAGGTTTCGTGCAATTCTGTTTGTCTGCAACTTTGTGTTGCATGCATTGCTGGTTGTCTGCAACTTTCTCAAAACTTGCTGAGGTGAGTTGTGCAAGAAATCCTCCACTGACGAACTTAATTGTCTTGGAATAATCTGGGATATGCAATTTGGTGTCATCATTGACATATCCTAAGCCTCGTCGATTCTTGTTATTGTGAATTTCTTCCCAGGGCTTGATGATGGGCTTGGAAGAAATTGGATCTGGAACAACGTCGACACTTGAAGTTGTTTGAATTAATGACTTATCATCTGGATGGTTCAAATACTTGAAAGTATCACTCTTTTCTTGCAATTCATTCCTTTGAAGTTGCGACTCGAGTTGAAGAAACTCAATGGTTTCTTTTGTTTGTTGTAGATGCCGTGAAAGATCAGCAAGAGTGTCTTTGCTGATGTGCACCATGTCTTCATCACTAGAGATGATAAAACTTTGAATAATGTTTAACAACTGAATATGTTGCGCCATCCGAACTTGCTCACTTGAAACCAGGCTCTCTTGTTGTAGATGTCGTGCTTTGAAATGTTTCACTTGATTTTGGTACTTGCATGACAGGCTCGCTTGCTATGGGACTTGAATGGCACGCTCACTTGATTTGTTGCTTATTGCACTTCTTGGGAGCACTTGCTAGAGTTGTAGAACTTTCTTGCATAAACTCTAGAATTCACGCTCGCTTGATGACGATCGCGTTTTCTTGAATGCTCACTTGACTTACTTGATGATTTCACGCTCACTTGAATGAATAGCCACGCTCGCTTGATGTCGATCTCAACTTGCTTGATTGTTTAAACTTGTTTGGTTGCTTTTATGGTTGTTGCAATGAACTTCACGCTGGCTCGCTTGATGGTTTGATATTTGTAGTGGCTTGATGCAAATTGCTTGAATGAATACTCACGTTTGCTTGCAGGAGATGTGAACTAGTTGCTTGTTTGATTTAGAGTTAAAAACTCATGCATTCACTTGATTTTTCTTAAAGGAAGGGTGTCGAACACTGTCGAAAATGCACCCAAGAAAGCTTACAATGATTTTAATGATTCACTTAAAACAATGAATTCCCTTGTCCTCTTAAAAATTCATTAACAATGATTTTTAATGATTCACTTAAATCAATGAATTTGATTATAAGTTCTTAAATGGATTTGCAAGAACATTGATGTAGACTTTTCTTTGAAATGCTGGAATTTCCAGATTCATGAACTTGATTGTATTGAGTGAAGTAGAATGCCAATGTTGAAAACTTTGATTATTTGTTGTAGGTGCGCAAATGCATGTGTTGAGTTTAATTATCCTTCCTTGCAACTTCTTCGTTACATGTGTTGTGCTTGCTTGTATTGAACTTTATGTAAGTGTTAAATGAGATCATTGATGTGTCAAAACTGGACACAGATCATAAGCAACAACATGAAGCAATAAGAATACTTGCCATCACAAACATACACATGGTGTACCTAAGATCCCCTTATTCAATTTCGGGCGGATCTAGGACACAAGTACCAAAAAACAATATGTCTTTATTGAGTATTGAGATCATCAACCTTTCATCTTTTACAACATTGCCATTGAAGCTTTCTTCAACAATAAGAATCTGATACTTGCAAATTTTGGAAGCAAATGCGTTCAAAAAACTGACTCAACCACCTACATCAATGAGCTTTCCTTTGAAAGATTTATCACTCCAAAGATTTCAAAACATCACCCTTGTTACTCCAAAAAAACATTACATAAAAAATATAAGGAGCACGGCTATATGTTTGGAGAACTTTTAATGAGAAAAATTGCCAATGACTCTCAAAAGGTCTAAAGGATAGCCTACGCTATTGGCTTGTAGTCATTTTCTGGATTTCTGAGAAATATGGAAAGAATGATGACGGTGTCGTGTAATTCCTCTCTCCTTTAGTTAATAAATGATAGTGACATTTATCCTCTTGCTAATCACCATTACAGTCCATAAAATAATAAGACTTTTATCCTTTTCTTTATTGCATCATTGAAGTTGGAGAGAATCCTATAACAAGTTTGCTTTCAAATTCCGTCAATTGACGAAGTTCAATAGAGGCACCTCCGAAGTGCTCTTAAGAAATCTCTTTTAACAGCTGCGCAGACCAGAACTAAGGCAGCAAAACCAACTGTATCTAGTAAGTTGCAACGAACAAGTTGAAGTCATTCAAGTGCCGGACAGAAACCCAAATGCTCGATTGGACTAGGATTAGTGTCTATTCTCTTGCAATTTTCCAGCCTAAGGGTCTTCAAATTGCTGCAATATGACAGAGCCGCAATCCACCCCTCATCAAAATCCTAATTTACTAATGTCAATTCTTCAAGCATAAAACATCACTACCTGATTGCAGCAATTCCATCATATCTACCATCACAATAATGGTTGATTACAGATTACGCTATTACATAAGGGCCGAAACCATCGCTTTGTTGCAATTACGCAGTTAAGGACTCACGTTTAGGCTGAGTCGACACAGATTATTGTTGGGGTCGTTGAAGCTTGCCATTCGACCGGCTCATTCTCGTTGTCTTCGCTCACAGAGCTTTCGAATATGTCAATGATTCTATGGTTCAAGGCATGACACTTGGCAAGTCTTCATCGGCAGCTTTAGCAGAAGCAGATCCATTCGCCCCTCCATTCACTACTATTGGGTAAAAATTCAACGTAAGATGGATTCAGAAGCAGCAACTTCTTCACCGTATGACAGAGCGCGCTGATTGGAAGAAGCAATGCCAACAGTAGGGCAGTGTTCACGTGTCCTTCACACCATGAGTCCTCCACAGAAGCAGTTAGGAAGGTTCTCCGCGAGTCGATTCGAACATTTCGGGAGAGTCTTCAAGATCAAAGAGTATGGTTGTCTTTTCAATGGAATAAAACAAGGCCACCGAAAACCAGATTCAAATGGCTTCAATCGACACGCACTCCTTTGTGCCCTTGATCTCTTCTGCGCAGATATTTATGGCCGTTACAAGTTCTCCACAGGCCTAGCAATCATAGAGCGCTCCTTTTCAACACACCAAATCTAGATATGGTCTATCGTAGACCCAAAGCAATTCAGATTGTAAGCAGATAATATCAAATAATTTGACAAGTTCTGCTGGGAGCCGGTGCGACTGCTATTGGATGGATTGCCAGAGATCGGGCTTTAAAAATTCAAATTTAGATATTTCTCAGATGCGACGAGGTGTAATTGTACAAGTCACAACTTTTTAGTGTTCGAATATACTCATATTATCCTCATATACGCAGATTGTTCAGAAAAAATGAAAGCCTATCAAATAAACAACAATCAATATAGTGAAGCGATATTTTTACTTATTGAATAACCATTCATGTAAAACACATGCCAAAGCACAACAAACATAATTCTTTCCCTCAAAAGAAAAAACTGTAGAAATTTTAAGTGAGCGACTAGACTCTTGACCACACCATGTCCTATACTCTTCGGCTCTTGCACCAGTCTGTAGGATCGTGTGATGCTAGTTCCCATTCAATGTTCACAGGCCTGGGACCTTTGCTCCAGCGCTTTACCACAACGCTCCACAATACTGACAAGGGCTCACTCAACAAAATCAAGCACCCGACTTAATTTCACCATGGCTCCGATACCACATGTAGAAAATGAATTAACTTAAAAAAATTTACAAAAAACACAGATACAAAACCAGACAAAACAAAACAATGGCGGAAAAGAGGCTTCAGCCTCATGGCATTCTCATCATTCTCTCTAATTAAAAGAATTTAGTATTAAAATTTAAATAGATGAGAGACAATGTCTTAAGATAGTCCGTGCTATCTTAGACTCCTTTGGTTGAGATAATTTCTCACCAAAAACCCACCAAGATAGGAGTTACTAAACAAACTCCAATATTTGAGGAACAACCCAAGAGTTAGGCACATATTCCTAACTTGGAATATTTAATTAATTAATTTATGTTTGGATTTATTATTGTTTTTGTGAGAGAGGCTAACATTCGCGTGGATAGAACATTTCTCTGAGTTTCATTTACCAGTTTCACCACCTTGCATTGAGCATAGGTTTGTTCCTATCCCAGGAACTATAGCATATGTTCATTGACACTCATTATATCCACTGTACTATAGGCATTCTTTTATTCATTTTTCAGGATTTCAATATGAAAAAGACAAAAAAATCAAATATACCAAAAAGAGTGGGATCAGAACATTACTTCCATATTTGATGGCAGCTAAGAGTCAGTTGTGTCGCCCTTGAACAAAGCATAAAAAGCTAATTATTTTCTCCATTTTTCGGATGGGATTTAGTTTGAATTAAGAGAAGCCATAACCTTTTTATTGAGTCATTACTCCCCTGGTTGGTTATCTCTTCCAAACATATGGAGGGTTTGTTCGTGCCTCTTGCATGAAAAACTTATACAAAGTTATCATATGCTGCCATAGTAAAAAAGAGTCATGCTTTTGTTTGAGGGAAGTAAACCTGAGTCGACCTTTCTGCGGTGTCTATTGACTCATTTTTCAGTCGGCCATCCCCGGTCTATCATAGTCTTGTTCTATCACATTAGCTATTTGGTCATTTGCTCGTGATGGTTTGAGAAGGTCTCCATTAACTTCTTGTCGACGATTTTTTCTCTTATCAACTTCGACAAATTTCTTTGAGAGTAAACCTAGAGCTGCACCCTAGCCATATTTACATTATTTATAGGTGACCTTATGCTCAGCATTTTATCAACACCATGGGTCTTTGACTGAGTGGTTTCCCTTGTGTTTGACTTCAGCTTTCATTATCACACCTGAGATTCCTGCAATACCTTGGTTTCCATTTGACCCTGTTGGTGGATTCCTTGCCTCTTTGTCAGCTTTCATTATTGGTTGGTTCAGATGGTTTCTGTCGTGCGCTAGCTACATTTTGTGCATGTCGGAAACATGCTTCGAGTTGGTTACTTCACTTTCTTCATCCGATTCCTTCCAAATTTTGGCCTACGGGTTACACTCGCGCTGGATTGATGTGGGATGCCTTAATGCCTTCCTTCTAGCAGATCTTTTCCCATCGACTCTGACACATTGCTCTGGGAATAAGGTCTAGAGTCCTTTTGTTAGTACCTTAAGGTTTGCAGTCATTAGTGGCAGATTCCTTTGCTATCGACAATGAGAATACATCAATGTCTCCTGATTGGTAGATTCTATCAAATGTTCGACTTCAACTCATTCATTTGCACTTGTTAGATTGTACTGGGGTACCTTGACTCTCATCATCATTATCGGTGAGTTGTCTCACGTTTGTTAACGATATACATCAATGGCCGGTAATCAAATGATTTCTCACATGGTCGACTTCAGCTCATTTATTCCCATTGTGTAGAATTGTACCATAGTGATCGGTGAAGACCTTGGGTTTGCATCAACATGCTTTGGTTCACTTTGACATATCCTTCAGTTTTCTGCCAGTGACACCATCCACCCTTATATGTTGCAGTTCATCACAACAACATCCTATATGTCGGCACCCGAGTTGTGTGCAGTACCACTTATGATTTGGTACTTGGAGATTCAGTTGTGACTTCAGTGATCAGATACCTTTGCAACATCATTGATCAATCTTCTATGTGTGACACTTTGACATGACTTTGATATGTACTTCCAGGCAATGATCAGATGATTCACTATGTATTTTACAGTTTCTGCTATACTTGTATACATATTGGATCTACTCCATACTTGTTATGCGGACATGCTTTACTTTCACTGAGCATGGGTATGCCCACCTTAGACATGAGCTTGATTTCTGATTTCTTTCACTGGTTTTTGGCAGGCTGAAATCGGGTGAAGTTCTCTCAAGTCCTCACAAGATTCTTTCTTATGAACATAATACATTTCGACCATCATGTACCCCTTCTAACCTCATTTATTAGGGGGGCATATTTTATAGCATCATTTATGACCTTTATATACTTGTTGATCTATGTATTGGCCCTGGGCATCCCTTTCCATTCAAACTTGGTCATCTTCTTAAAAAACAATATTTTGAATTCCATACGCGACTCTGCCCTATCTAACATGCGTGCAGTCGTGGGTCCACTCATATTTGACCCTCGTATACAATTTAAAATATTAAAAAATATATAAACCCCTACATTTTGAGCGAGGTTTATGGGTTACACCCGAAGCCCACCTACAGGAGCCCGTGGCCAGAATGTTTCCCAAAAAAAAAAAAAAAGGTTTTGAGGAAGTATAAATACACCTCGTGGGGGAAGGCCTAAGGGAGGAGAGAGAAAGGCATTGATACTATAGCCTGTTATAGCCCAGATCAAGTTTGATTATCCCTGTGCCTCCTGCACTTCCCAGGTTCAGGAAACGCTTGTTTCCTTCTTTGAGATGTTCACCTCCTTTATGTGACATCCTTGTGCACCATTTATGGAAGAAGATTATTGAGGCTTGGGTTGGATGGATCCGGAGGAAGGTTTCACTTGGAGCCGTGGCTGATTTTAGGTGATATTTCTCCACATCTTTTACATACATAAATAAAGAAGCTCTGTCTCATTCCTGATGTCGTGATCTTATATGTTTTTTATACATGTTAATGATCTTGTAATCGTTTCTTTCATGTTATCTTTCATAAGCTTGTATGATCTAACCTACTAACATTTAGGATATATATGTTGTACAACTAGTCTATGTGCTTTTTCTTAAGGGAGTTGCAGGTCTTAAAGCACATGGAGAAGCAGAGTGTTTGCACCTTGCGGGAACGACCTCAAACGCAGGACATACGGGTAAGGTCATCTCTCCCTAGTTTACTATTTTAAGCATTAGGACCTTTAGTTTGATTTCTTCTTGTTGTTGTATGCCTTCCGCTCTGTTAGGTCCCTCAACCCAGACATTAGGGTAGTTTTGGCTGCAACACATATGTAAAAGCCAACCAATTCATGGACTTCAACGTACCGCTCGACCATAGATTGGGCTGAACCAAATCTCTCTTTCCACCAATCACCCCTATGCCATATTCCAAGCATGAATGTGGGATCATATGGGTTAAACCAACCAGAGCTTCTAGAGGCCAAACCACCTCAATCCTCAACCATAGTGATTTCACCTAACAAAACCTTAAATCACCAACACCAAAACAAGCTTGGATGTTGATTTTAGTGTGGATGTTGATTTCTAATTATATTTGAATGCTTGCACTAGATGCATTTATTTCAGTGTATATGTTGATTTATGCTTTGATGTAGCTAGATGTATGATGTACATTAATTTCAAACTAATTATATTAGTAGCATGTATTGATTTCAATGTGAGTGCAATTTTTTTTATTGATGACGTGCATTGAGGGAAGAGATAGAGAAGGAGAGAGACAATGAGAAGTGAAAGAGAGATAGAGAGAAGGGGAAGAGAGAGGGGGAGGAGGAAGAGGGAGGGATAAAGAAATAGATAGACATATATGGAGAGAGAGAGTGTGTATGTTTGAGGGGTGAGATAGAGAGACACATGAGAGACATAGTTAGGTAGAGATATAGATGGAGTGAGGAGAGAGGGAAGAAGAGAGAGACATATAGAGAGAGGGAGGGAGGGAGAGATAGATAATATGGAGCAAGAGAGCATGTGTGTTTGGGGGATGAGTTAGAGAGACAAATAAGGAGAGATGGAGGGAGAAATCGATATAGATGGTAGAGTAGATGTTGATTCCTATTTCTATTTGATTTCTTGCACTATATCCATTGATTTCAATGTGCATGTTGATTTCTAATCCTATTTGATGGCTTGCATTAGATGCATTGATTTCAATGCATCTGTTGTTTTCTAATTCTATTTGACTAATAGCACTAGATGCATTGATTTATGTGTAGATGTTGATCTATGATTTGATGTAGCTAGGTGTATGATGTACATTAATTTCAACATAATTAGATTAATAGCGTGCATTGATTTTAGTATAATTACAAAAAAATTATTGATGACGTGCATTGATTTCACTGTTACAATAATTTAACCATAAATAAAATACTTGAGTTTTCATCTAAAAGAAAACATTCACTTACCTTAATTGTTTTCTCCTTGAACTTGTAAACTATTTATGTTGACTACATTCTTATTATTCCCATTTTCCATCATTCAAATGTGTTAGTCACTTTCCATTCAAAAGAAGTAATAGAAAAAAACTACCACTGAATTATATGGGGTTTAACACTCCATAAATCACGCTGATTGACTTTGGAGAAAGATATTATTAATATTGGAGAGTAAGAGAGACAAGGTATGCCGTTTACTATAATAGCTCGAACTAAAGATTCAAATGGCCTACAATTTCAATCACCATTTTCATACGATTCATATGAAAAAATGGAAAATAACAGATGTGACAATAAGAACAATAGAAGAAAATAGTGTTAGATTGATCAAAATGAAGACTATTTGCCATTGACTACATTCTTATTATTCACATTTTCTATCATTCAACACTATTACATTGTCACTTTTCATTCAAAAGTTTTATTTCATCATTCCAGTTATTAATAGTCTCTATAATCTCAATAAATTGAGATATCTGAGCAAATTTAAAACTAGAATGACCATATTAATCTTAGACATATTTCACATATTCTAAACGATAAGAATAATTAGATGTTCAACAAATTTTTCATAGCTTCACACGACTAAAACCAACCTATATCCATCTTAAACCCAGATTTATCAAGCGCTAAGAGGGATCAACTCTCTCGAGGTACAAACCTTTCCTCAAATTTTGCACTCAAAAAAGAGGTTTGCACCTCAAGAGAGTTGATCCCTCTCAATGCTTGATATATTATGGTTTAAGATGGATCTAAGATGATATGAAAGAGATATTGTAATATCCTGTTATATAAACATTTTGACTCAGTATTTTTGTTTTTGTTTTTGTTGGTAAATTAGGCTATTAATTTGAGATAATAAACATTGCATATGCTACAGACGGGGTTGGCAAGCTGTGCTTAACCAATCCTTGTGTTAGTTGCTCGGTTTTGGGGCTGCCTCTGAGGAGGAAACCAGCCCAGAAAGTTCTTGCGACAGGAAATTACAAAATGCGCAGTAGCGCTGAAGTATCTAGAAATTACAAAATATGCAAAAACAAGGGTATAGCTTGAAATTCCATGGTGGTAGAATGCTTAACAAAAACCAAGGAAGAGATGAGCAACTTCACAGTCCTCAATCTTGATCTTCATCATCACTTTCGAGGACTTCCTCCTCTATGGGGCATGCGTACCCCTGCGTAGCTGCTTCATCAAAATCTGCCACTAGACACTTGGGTTTGGGAACAGGTGCGCAGAGGATGGGGGAATCCAGATCCTCAACGTTAGGAATGCACGTCCAAGTGCTTTCAAAATCCATAACCCAGACACCAAATTCATCGTCTTCCTCCACTTGAGTTGGCAGTGGATCAGTCTTGTGAGGCGAGGGGTGCGCCTGGTGTGCGATGGTAGACTTCCGGGGGCCTCACCTACCTCTCTGCGCAACTTGTGCTGGAACTTCTTCCTCCTGCTCAAGAATGGGCCTCTGTCTCGCAAAACTGCTGGAGGAGGAGCCTTCCACGGACTCCAAACGATTGTCCTCTCCGCGGTGGTAACGTCCCAGGAGAGCCCCTTGCTGTCCACCTCGGATGGTTCTCTGGCGCAATTTGGGAGCCATTGCACTATGAGGCAGGGTAGAGGCTTCAAAGGATAGGTGCGCAACAGGGGGACAGACAATGTAGAGGACAAGGAGAGCGGAAGGGCCAGGGATGAGATGCACAAACTGGGTAGTCGCAGGCCAGAGGGGTTTGTGTAGCGTAGCATTGGGCAGAGGTCTGCACAGTGGTGTGGAGTCGGGGAGGGGGGGGGGGTGCCAAAGCAGAATCAAAGGAAAGACATAGGGAATTTACAGTGAGTTTCTCGGGGCTGAGGGCTCATCCTTTTATAGGGTCTGAGACACATGCGAGGGGGATGGTAATGTGTAAGCTTCGCATGCAGTTGCGTGCCGTAATGAGTAAGCCTCACATGCAGTTGCGTGCCATAACCAATTTCCTGAGCAGGGTCAAGGGAAGGGTGATGACTGATAGTCAGTTCAATCCTGTTAATCATTTGTGATGGTGGTTGTAGAGGGGTACCCTGGAGAGGGTAGTAATGTACTCAACTTCTCATCATCATGCCTTATCTCGTTTGTCTCGTGCGGATGGCTAACAGTTTGAGGATCCGCAGCAGGTGAGGCTCTGCGCAGAAGATCTCCGTCCTCAAGGGTATGGAAGAGATGATTATTAGGATCCACAGCAAGTGAGGCTCTGCACAAAAGATCTCCGTCCTCAAGGGTATGGAAGAGATGATTATCATTCGTACCACTTCTGTCACCCACATCCAGGGAAACATTTTGACTCAGTTGAATTACATACAAATAAAAAATAAAAAACCAATTTAGAGCCATCTTAACTTTAAATCTCATAGAAGAAATAAATCCCTTTTCACTCTTAAAAAAAAAAAAAATTTGAAATAAATTTAGAGGAATAAAAAAATATGCTTTCCTAATCATTTTACTCTTCTAACCTTTTAATTAATTAAGAAAAAAACATGCTATTGACCACCGAAAAATAATTAGCAGTGAACCCTAATTAAAAAACGATGAATTCACCCTTACCTTTGTAACACTCAAACGAAGGCCCCGCTCGACACCTTAAAACATAACAGACATAAGTTGTGAAAATAAGCTACGTCCATGAGAGCTTTTCAAAAATCGAATAAAATTTTTACGAGCGTCTGCAGTGCGAGGACTTCGAACACTCTCTACTGCGATCTCTTCCCACGGATTACCGTATACGAGAACCCACCAGGTGCTCCAATTATTTCAATTATTTCATTTAGTTGTTGACCGTTCTAAGGAAAACCTTCTGCGGCCCGCGGAAGGGACCGAGCATCTGCTATAATTAGCGGAAAAGTGAATATCACAGAAGACCTATTTTTCTGATTTCAGAGCCGGTTTTCAAGTGCTAATCTCGTTGTTCAGCCATTTCTGAGGTATTTATAGCTGTGAAACTGCTTTCTGCCGTCCTTGTATGCTTAAAATTTTGTGGTGTTTGTGTTTTGGTTGCCTTTACTTCATCAATTTTTTTGATTATGTACATAGTCATTTGAGCATAAATAATCTTCGTGTTTAGTGTTCCACAACGTTTGTTGGAAGAGTCGCTGGACACGATGTTGCAGAACAAGTCCTTTGTGAGGAAAACCAAGCATGGCCGCGTCATGAAGGTCGCTCTTTTAACCCTAAGTGCTCTTATCTTTCCACTTCTAAGCATGTTAGCAAGTCTGGAATTTAATTCCTAAACGATTTATTATCAGCTGGATCGTTGTTGTGGGATGTTTTGTGAAGTGCTTGAAGGCATATTATTGAGAAATCAATCATTATTTGAAATTTAATCTAACGGACCTGAACGATTTTCCTTGCGTTTTAAATAATTTCGACTGAGAGTGTTCGGAACTGGTATATATGTGATTTTATCTTTATTAGATTCCTTGGTTCAACAAAGTCACCTGATATTCTTTTTCAAATCGGGGAACAATGAAACCTGAAAAGAAAATTCCCATGATAAAATTTGCCATTGTGTTTGGCAAAGCGGATTTATTTAAATTTGTTATAGGTTATTAAAAATATGTTTGAAAATCATATATCGTTCAAACACACACATATATAGGTTTAACAATAAAGAAATGAAATGGATTATAATGATTCTTTTTAATGAATATTATAAAAAGGTTTGCCTTTCCATAAAAGCGAAAATTTGCTTTAAGGTTGCTGATGCTTGAGATTTGGTGAATTACAAATGCAGTCACCAAGATTGAATACAGATGAATGGTCCAATTGTTAAATACTTTATTTTTTCATCCAAGAAAAAAACTGTACAGAAATCAAAATATACATCCTTAAGTTCCTTTAGAAGTCAGGCTCTGGTCAACGTACTTCCATCCCAACAGCCGACTGAATCAGAACTTGCTGGGAACTGACGTGCTGCTAACATTATCCTAGCTGAACAGGCACGCCAAAAGTAGATTCCAAGTTTATACCCATAAGCAAGAAAACGGAAAAAAAACCACCCACATAAAAAACCAGCCTGAAACCATATAGGAAACAGAGATTAGAAATAAAGCTTTTGGGCCACAGGCAGAGCTACTCCACCTTGGAATTCAGAGCAGATAAGAATGCCTTCAGCAAAAGCTATAGCCTCTTGAGATTTGGTCTGCCTTCTGTTTGAATCTTCTGTATATGCTATTGACAGAAATCAAGACAAAGAAATCCAGTAACTCCCTTATTCTCCTCTGTCAAGGGATCAGAGGGGTTATCCAGATGAGCATGTCCATGAATCCAATCCACTGCAACCTTTGAATATCCTACTGCTTGACGATGACAAATATGAAATATCCAATTCTTTAGCAAACAGGGGAAGGGCCCAAAGTGCTAACAGCTCTGCCCTGGTATTCGAACCAACCCCCACACCCAATTTTAGGAAATAAAAATGATGTTGAGAAAGAAAAAGAACCATTCATGTGTCTCACCAAGCTGGTGATCCCTGACTGGCTCCATAGAAATAGCTCCAGGTGATTGATTGATCAAAAGATGGTTCAATTTTGGGTCTGATATCTCTAGAATCTAGGTCTCTCTTGATCTCCATGAACACCACCCTGATACAGTGAGCTATGAAGTTTTTGATTGCCATACTTTTCTTTGAAAAACATTTGATTACGCTGGAGACAAACCCCCATAAAACATCACTGGTGAATTCAATAAGTTTTTTAATTTGAGGGTCTCTTACCCATTCCCATAGACGTTGCTCCAAGAAATCATAAAGCCAGCAGTCAGGGGCATTAAGTACTTGGAGCACCTTTTTCAAAACCAGTTTTGTAAAAGTGCAATGCACAAATAAATGATTGGCCAATTCCTCATCTGACCTGCATAATACACATCTGTTTGGACCCTGCCAGTCCCTCTTTTGATTATTATCCCACATCAGAATCCTATTTGTCAAGGCCTGGGGAATGAAAATCCGTGTTTTCAATGAGCACTTCCATTTCCAAATAACATGCCACTACCATTTAGTTTCCCCTGCAAAGAGGACATAAGATGCCATATACTTATGTGCTAGGTTGGCCTGGAATAAAATATAGACTTTAAATGTCTTAAAGGACGTGTCACACACTCCCAAAGATTCCTATATATTGGAGAGACTTAGAGTTCATTTGACACACATCGTGTGGAGGAATTCTCTCTCTCTCTGGATGGCATTGGAGTTGCGTATCTATGGACTATTCTTTGTTTGGGTTGTTCTAGGTTATGTGTGACATGCTTGGCTGAATGACCTGTTGGAGACTTTGCTGGTAGAAGCATCCTGCTGACCGCCGTAACGCCACCATTCATCATCTCTATTTTGGCTTGTCTTATATCGATCTAATAGTATGTTCTATCTCCTTCTGTATTGTGTGCCCTAATCTGAAATGGCATAGAACATGTTCATAAATTAACATGGTATTAGAGCTTGACGGGAAGACAATGCCATATTTGTGTTAAAGGAATTTCTTCTGTGCCCTAGACGCAACTACCACGGCAAGAAGAAGGAGCTCCGTGGGTTTATTATCCGCTGTAATAAAGGCCGAGCTTGCAAACTATTAGGCCGAGCCCTTGAAGGCTAGACGCTGCACTATTTGGGCACTTTTTTTTCTTTGGGACTGAAGACGCTAGGCTGCTGTGTGCTAGGCCGCAGGCCATAGCACTACAGCAAGGCCTCCATGAAGCAAATCAAGAGCCTCCCTAAAAAATGCCGCTGGCCTAGAGGCATCACCAAAATCCTGCCGCTGCAAAAGAAGGACAACCAGCATAGAAAATAGGGTTGTCTGAAGGCCGAAGGCCGAAACGTTAAGGTAAGAAAGCTCGGACAGGCTGCCGCAATCAGAAATTAAGGAAACCGCAAACTAAACAGGCTGCCGCAATTTGAGTTAAGGAAGCCGCAGCTATCTATGGTAGGCCGCAGGCCTAACCTCACCAACTGAAGGGTGCCGCTGCAACTAAGGGAGGATCTGCCCTAAATTTTGCAGCGTAAAGAGGCAACCCTCTATGGAAGGAAGGCCGCATCTCCTTAGGAAGAAATTTGGGCAGTTTTGGAGTTGGTAGGCAAGAGACGGTTAGGCAAGAGCAAGGTTTGAAGCAACTGATTTGGTCATCACTGCAGAAGATTGTTGCTGCTGTACTATGGTCTTTGTTGAGGAAAATTCTGTATTTGTGGGTGCAGAACACTTGGGAAAAGGCAGCCGCAGCCTTTACCAAGCTTGTAGCAGAGGAGCATAGGAAGGTTGAGGGCTGTTCTATGCCCAGATCAACCGTAAAGAAGGTGAGGAGCAAGTGAAGGAAGGCCACAGCAAGTGGAGGGAAGCCGCTGTCATTTAAATGCTGTTCAGGTGATGTTCTAACCGCTGTTGCAGTGTGCAAGTGCCCTAACCAGGAACAACATACGACAACAGTTAAATATAAGAAGGGTCTGCAGTTCAATTTTTACATATAGCAAAGGTTCAACATTTAAATACCTTCGCTGGAGTTAATTGACATCAAAACTTTGGTTACCCGCTCCAATGTTTGCAAATATTATTCGTAAAAAGGTTGGTCACTTAAGAGAGTTATGTTGATATGACTCTACTGTAGCCAACAGCCTGGTGTATTTACACATACCCAAGCATTGTTAACTCGGTTCTCGGCTAAATGAAGGTAGCATCGAACTCTCTATGGTTTACCAGGTGGCACTACAAATCGGTATGAGTAATAAATGGAAAGGAAGATCTGTGAAATAACAGCGTGAAGAAGTTGGAAAGAAGTGCGGATAAGGGTTGTGTACATCAGTGTTAAGGTGTTGGACAAGATAGCATTAAAATGCGGATTAAAGGCTACCAACAGCATTTAACGTCTGCCCAAAGGTAAGTTTGGATTTGCTCTATGTCGATTTAATGCCCATTTCATGTTCTGTCTGGGATACAAAGGTACCTGAAGCTACGATAGTTTGTGGAAGACTGTTTTCTGGGCAAGAAAACCATCATGTCTAGGCCGCAGGCCTGTATGTGGCATTTTGAAGACCAAAATAAAATAGAGGTGCCTCCTCACATTACAAGGTCACCGGGGATGCAAGGGAATGAAGTTGCATCATTTGAGGTATGTTTTGGGCAAGAAGGTTGGGTCATGTGACTACATCTTTGCCCATGATCAAACCGGTATAAAGTTCTTTAGAAACTGTCTCACACTGAGAACTTCAGCCCATTCATAAGGCACCTTGCCTTGCCTAGGCTACAGTTTCACAGTTTCAGAAGGCTGCCCAATCACTGGTTAAGTGGATGGTACAGTCTGCAAAATGACCTTATAGAAAATTACAACAGTTTCAGTGAAGCCTTTGAATTACTAAGCATCTCCTTTGGTCAGTCCCTGCAAATCCATTAGGGACAGAAAATAAATAAAGATTTTCATTCAAAACGCTGAATGTAAAGGCTTCGGTCACAGTTTATATGTTGTGCACTATGGTTAGAAATCAAGATGAGGCATGTTCATCAGTAATGAACAATATTGATTGATGTGCACTTATGACTGTGCTAGATATGCATAACGGAAAAGTATCACATAGAGTATGGACTGACATGACGAAGGGTAAATTATGTGACTGGAACATCTGTATGATTGGTTCCTAGATCTGTGCAATTTAGGAGACAAATTGTTGAACTGAGATCTGAAGACTTGAAGCCCTAGATCAGTCAACTATTAACTGTAAATCTGAAATTGAGAAGCAGTATTGGATGAGATGCCAGATGTAGTAGATGAAGCTCTCAAATGCAGAATTATGAAAGAAGGAATCATGTTTGGATTCCTAGTTCAGTGGGTAACAGTAAAGAAGGCTAGTTGAGGAAGCTACAACAGACTTCCTCAGAATAACAGAACTTCTAACACAAGCTGAGGCTTGATTGATATATTCTCCCTGTTGGACAGTGACATAGATAGACACCTATGTAGCAATAAGCATGTGACAGTAGCAGTTTCACATTGGAGCGTAATCGTATAATGTGTTTTTGCAGACATCAGACACATTGTTGGAATCTTTAGCAAAAGTCTGTAGTCTTGGATGGTTTTGTCTATGGAGAATAAATCTCATTTCCAAGCTAGCTTCTGGGATGCCCTCATTTAAAATAGATGTCTTCTCTCGAGAGAGAAGCGGGCATTAAGAGGGAGAATACAACGCTATATGCTCCTGTGTAGATACCATTGCTGAACGAAAGAAGATCCTCATGGCTCAAGACATATGGCTTTAGAGGGGGAAATTCCAGAGGAAAACCAAGAAGCCATATAAATACTAGGGGTATCTAGCTGCCATGAGTACAAATGAGCCTAGACCATTTGAAGAAGCTGTAAAGATGCAAGGGTGATGTATGGGATATGGTTTCTAGAACACATATCAAAGCTGTTGTCACCTCGATACAAAATCAAGCATGGAAGTGTTGAAAAGTTCAAGGCAAGATTCGCTGCCCGTGAGGACGGCATAGACTATGATGTCACACCTGCACCTGTGGCCCGATATACCACCATTCGATCTATAATAGCCCTTGCTGCTACGCAAGGATGGAGTCTTCATCAGATGGATGTAAAGAATGCATTTCTGCATGATGCGATAAAGGAAGAGGTGTATGTTGAGCAACCTCTGAGGTTCGAAGTCTAGGATAAGGACACCCATGTCTGCAGGTTGAAGAAAGCCCTTTATGGGCTGAAGCAAGCACCCAGAGGTTGGTACGAGAGGATAGATAGCTACCTAATGAAGCTGGGCTTCACTAGTAGTAATGTTGATCCGAACCTTACTTCAAGGTTGATAGAGAGAAGCCTCTCATTCTGGCGTTGTATGAGGATGATCTCTTCAGATGATGACCCTCTCATTCATTAGTACAAGAGGGAGCTCGCTGCTAAGAGCGAGATGAAGGACCTAGGACTGATACTCTACTTCCTAGGCCTGGAGGTCTGGTAGAGACCTGGCGAGATTTTCCTTTCTCAAGGAAAACACATTGTGAAGCTTCTGGAAATATTTAGTATGATGGACTACAAGTCTGTATCGACACCGATGGAGCTCAACTTCAAGAAGTCGAGTGGCAGCGCTGCTGGGCCCGTGTTAGCAAATCCTACTAAGTATCGTCAACTCGTAGGGGCTCTGGTGTTCTTAGTAAACACCCGTCCGGATGTATGTTGTGCAGTGAACACTTTGAGTCAACACATGGTTGATCAGAACATTCACTGGGTTGGTGCCAAGAAACCCTTGAGATATCTCTGAGGCACGATAGACCATGGGCTGAGATACACTGTCGGGAGTATGACACTCCATGGATATACTGATGCCGATTGGGCTGGCAGTGTGGTGGATCGTAAGAGCACATCTGGATGCTACTTCACAAGTAGATTTGCTTCGGGCAGGAAACGAAAGTCGGTAGCTTTGAGCACTGCTGAGGTCGAATACATTCAGCATGTATGACCCGTTGTGAAGTCACTTGGTTGCGAAAGCTCTTCAATGAGTTGTTCGAGCATGTGCTAGATGCCACCGTTATCCTTTGAGATAACCAGAAAGAGATTCATTTGTCATAGAATCCTGGGTTCCACGATTGATCCAAGCATGTTGATGGCTGGTACCACTTTATCTGGGATATGGTACAGCGAGGCGCCGTAAGACTCAATCATATAGGAACTGATGAGCAGGTCGCGGATATTCTCACAATGCCCTCGGGGAAGGTCATGTTCCTAACCTTTCGTGAGAATCTTGGAATCATGGAACAACCCTATTCTAAGGGTCCTGTTGGACGATGAGCTCTAGGAGCTCCAAGGGGGTGTTTGGGGATAACTTTGGTGCTATAAGCAACCACAGGGCTAGGATTGCCGTACCTAGTTGGTGTGCTTCTATCCCACCGTGATGATATTGAGATGGTTTACCTCTCTCTGATCTGTGCCCCGTATGCATCCTACCCATGGAGTTTCCGACTCATGGGAAGTACCTGTCATTTGGCCAATGAGGTGGGAAAAGCTAGAGACTAGTAGCAAAGACTGATGGACGCATCAGAGATTGCCGTACTCTCTATCTAGGATGGCACGTGTCCAACCACTTGATCTGGGATCAAGTCTAGTGAGGTTTCGGACCTCCAACTGATTTCGGGTCAGTGAAACTAACTTCGGGTTAGTATATGGTTCTCTTGAGTCCTAGTGAGGTTTCAGACCTCCAACTAACTTCGGGTCAGTGAAACTAACTTCGGGTTAGTATATGGCTCTCTTGAGTCCTAGTGAGGTTTAGGACCTCCAACTGACTTCGGGTCAGGTAAACCAACTTCGGGTTGTTATGAGACTATTTGTGAGTCCTATAGAGGTTTTGGACCTCTGGGCTGAATCTGTCAGCCGGGTATGATGTCTTTGTGATTGACCCACTTTTGTTCTGAAATAAAGAGGCCAGCAAAGCAAGTTACGGCGGGATGACGCATGATGTTTGGATTGCACTTGTGGACGGAGTTCTCCCTAGTTGAGAGGAAGTGTTAAAATTGGACAACTAGGTCCAAACTCCGGGTTGTGCTGCTCAGATGACGATCCTAATATTTTTATTGGATTCCTCTTTCGGAGAGGTGTAAGATTGATCTAAAGATCATCTCGATTGGATGAGCAGAACATGTACTTTGAATTTATTCCACTTATGTGCTAGGTCGGCCTGGAATAAAATAGACTTAAATGTCTTAAAGGACGTGTCACACACCCCCAAAGATTCCTATATATTGGAGAGACTTAGAGTTCATTTGACACACATCGTGTGGAGGAATTCTCTCTCTCTCTGGATGGCATTGGAGCTGCGTATCTATGGACTATTCTTTGTTTGGGTTGTTCTGGGGTTATGTGTGACATGCTTGGCTGAATGACTTGTTGGAGACTTTGCTGGTAGAAGCATCGTGTTGACCGCCGTAACACCACCATTCATCATCTCTATTTTGGCTTGTCTTCTATCGATCTAATAGTATGTTTTATCTCCTTCTGTATTGTGTGCCCTAATCTGAAATGGCATAGAACATGTTCATAAATTAACACATATCATATCCCAGCTTTGCTGGGAGTGAACCATCCACTTTATTCCTGGACCATCCTTCTTATCCCGCAAACACACAGAATTATGATCTAGCAAACGAGTGAAATTGTTCCATTCTGTAGCCAGATCACCATGAAGATCTAACTCCTCAGCCATGTGCCAAAGTTTCTTCCATCCTCACCCTGGATTTGGAATCCCAACATCAACCAAAAACCTGCAACTACAATCCTTAAAATGTTATTTTAAGTCCAGAGAGATATAATAATCCTCACCAGCTCCAACCCAAGGATCCTCACCCGGTTGAACCCAGTTGCCACAACCTATTTTCCAAGCATCCCACCATCCAAACACAGGAAAGGTGTTCACCATCCTTTTCCAAACATTTGATGCCCCCTGATGGGACTTGGGCTCTGCATTTATCCACTGCTCCACAAAAAGATTACAAAATATTCACATCTAATAATTTTGCCCCATAAATCTTTAGTAAAGAAGACCCCTCACAATCTCTTAGGAGCCAGTGCTTTCCCGAATAGGAAAACATTTTTCAATCCTTGTCCTCTTTTCTTTGGTTTAGCCCAACGTGCTCCATTTCACATGAGGAACATTGTCTTTCTGCATTTTTTTTCTGTAGAAAATACACGAAATTCTACAACTGCTAATATGAACAATCTGAAACTATTTTGTTTCATATAGACACAAAACTTCTCTACTAATTTTGCAGTGGAATAGGAATAGAAAGAAATACACAATCACACAATTCAACAACACAATTTTCCTAAGGAACATACCTGGGAAAACCCTTGCTTGCTTGAGAATTTTATTGATACAATATTGAGCAATAGATCTTTTACAAATACACCTTGTTTCAATAGAAAATACAATCTGATTCCTTCTGCTTGTACTAAGCTGAATCTGTCTGCAAGACCCTGATCTTGTTTCCTTCTCCTTTGTGCAATCCTGGAGGCCTATTTCCTAGCGCAAATCCTCCTAAATCCTTGTGCATAGGCTGCTCCTATTTAATAGGAATTTCCTCCTATTTCCTAGTGCAATTCCCAAGGAAAATTGCTCTCTACCAACTTGCATACAAACTCCTCCTTATTCTGCTCTCTCACAAGATCATGCACAATACTTGTGCTCAAGAAGAATGATTACAATTGTGCCTTCGCTCACCCTTATAAGCAATTCAAATGGCTAAATTTGGCAAGTCAATATTTTAGGAATTGAACTGGTGATTAAGTTGTTAACTGAGTTGAAGTAGCTCATGCAACTCGTCCTAAGTCTTGATCTAGAATTAGGGGCTTGTCACTTGTCCTTTTTCAAATTAACTCGCACAAGAAGACAATGAACCCGGCCTTCTACTTTTGCACATTAGTTAATTGCTTCATAACATGTCCTAACTTTTAGAACTCATCCTAAATTATAGGAACTCGCCCTAATTTGTAGGGACTCATCCTAAATTTTAGGAATTCGTCCTAACTTATAGGAATTGATTCCTAACTTATAGGAATTCGAGCATGCTAAGGAAGAACTCATTGAGGTCCCTTTGATTAAGGCACAAATCAAGGAACCTTTCTCGCTACTATTTTCAACACTCCCTCTTAGCAAGGAAGGTGTTTCTGGAAGAACCTTGTCCACTGGATCTGCCTCCAACACTACCACATTCTCTATTGCTACAACTGCTCCCTTTGTACTAGAAGACTTTCGTGCTTTCTTCTGCGGATCTTGATCTGAAGATCTATTCTTTCCCACCATGTTTTATGAGTCCACCTCTTTAGTCATAAGTGCCATGTACCCTTTGTACCTCTGTGTTTGCTTCTTGATGTTGGGAGACCCAACTCTCTTCTTATCCTTTGCCCACTTGGCTCGAACTCTCCCTATATGGAATTCTTTGACTAAGTGGCTGCCTCCACTCGCCTTGGGCTATGCTCCTCATCATCCTGCTGGTCAGCCCAACTCTCAACTATCTTAGACTCAAATTGAGATACTGGCTGGGGCTCCATCTTGTGAGCTCTACCCTGCTCTCGCTCAACCACCACTTCTCTACTTTGTGCACTTCTTGCCTTGTTGCTCAAGGCTGGACCTGTCTCTACCTGCAACTTGTAGAGATTCTTCACCTTCACACCTATCGACTTCTTACATCCAGAAGCTAAGTGTTGGAGGTATGCCTTACCTCCACAGATGATATCATATCCCTTGTCCTTAAGGGTAGCTATGGAAATGAGATTTTACCTCAATATTGGAACATAGAGGATTACCTGACTCCCTCTGAAAGCTGACAATACCAACTCCTCTAGTTGCATACTGATCATCATCTCCTAGCTCAATCTGAAACTGCATGTCCTTCTCCTTCAGGTGGTTGAAACTCTTCTTGTTCTCGGTCATGTGGAAGGATGTTTCTTAAACACATCTGGAAGGTACTTTGCCTCTTCTTCTGCTGATCACAACAAATTCTATCCCTCGAAAAGCATGCATCTCCAGCTTCACAATTTAGCACTATCAATGATCACAACTCCTTTTGTGTCACTGAACTTTGGCTTATTGATCTGTCCCACTAGCATGCCTCTAGTTCCACTAAGAAGTTTGCTCATTGGGTCTTTTGGATCTACCCTCTTATCAGTTGTTTGGGCATTTGTAACCCATTGAACTAGGGATCCACAACTCTGCCTCCTAACAACTTATTAGTTCTTCAATGGTCATTGTACATGAGGACTTAAAGGACTGTATTTACAATCATGCCACTCATCACAAACAAACATTTGCTATGACTAAAACTGACATTGAAGCAAAGACTGAAGAGTAATGAAGTTGGTGGAAAAACACGTGATTGTAGGACGCAACAACTCCTTGTTTTTGGTGTATCTCCTCACAAGGCTAAGAACAAAAGCATGGCTATATATGAACTTGGGGATGCTTCTAGCCATATTAATCACCTCTTTGATGAGGGTGAATTTCCCCATATCCTCAAGCATCAAATCGATGCAATGTGCATCACTTGGAGTCTAGAATAATGAGTAGTACCTGTCCATAAGCATCCTACCAACAACCACATAATTAGCTACGTTATCTGTTATGATTTGCACCACATTATGCAAACCAATCTCTTGGGGGAACCCATCTAACAACTCACATATCAATGCTGCATCTTTTATATTTGCTAATGCATTCACTGATTTAATAAACATGGTACCTCTAGGACAATGCAACAAGACATTTAGAAGGGTCCTACCCTTCCTATTTTTCTAGTCTTCAGACATCATTGTGCATCTAGAGACCTTCCATGACTGCTTCAACTCTGGCAATCTAGAGTTGATGTCTTTCTTTTTTGCTTGAAGGATTAGCCCCCACAACTCCTCATATGTTGTGCTTTTGTACCTTGGGCCCACAACAACAACATTATCACACATTGGTTGCCAAAATGGTTTGTTTTTGGTGATGTTGAGAGGTAAGTTGCTCCAAAAAAGGCACCTTCCCATAACCCTGTCTGACTTCTTCTTGCTTCTCCCTTTTTTTAATCATTGACTTGATTGAAGGTTGTGCTCCAACTCTGGTTTGTGGAACAAAAAATGATGACCTCTTAGTAGGTGAAGTTGTGGAACCCCTCCCACTACCCTCAGGCTTTGAGGTAGATATCCCTGAAAATTTGCTTGCACGTTCGACCTTGTTTGCAACTACCTCTTCTCTCTTTTTGTCCTTTGCATAATCTACATCATGTGCAACTCTCATAACCTTTGAGCTAGATGAAGTACAAATATTAACATCATGCGTAGGGATTTTAGCCAAATGGCACAACTGGCAAATCCCTCTTGTCATATGCTATCCATACAATTTGTAATTCAGTCTTTGCCGATTTTCCCCATCTTCAAGTTCTCCATATTGCCAAAATGGGTCCAGGGCCGTTGACATATTTTTTAGTGGAAACAAACAACTTCAAAATTCAATCCTAGGGCACTTAGAATACAAAAAAATGGCATTAAACCTGTACTACACAAAAAATAACAACCTCCTCATTAAAAAGATCAATTTTTAGAAATTTAAATTAGATTATTTGCAATGAAAAATGGAAATAAGAGGGTGCATAAAAAAGTTAAAAACTAAAATTAAGCTTGTTTCCCAATTATGGAAAAACCCCTTGCATTGTTTTATGGGCATGAATATAATAGCAAATGATGAAAAAAAGAGGAGAAAAATGGTGGTAGGCAAAGAGACAAGTAAACATAGGCCTAAAATGTATGGAAAAAAATGATGAACATGGTGGTCTTTAAGAACATTAATGTGAATGGAATATGAGAAGTCTGTCTGGATGATTTGGCAAATGATCTGAAACCTTTGATCCACAATAAAAACTTTGTTGGTGATGATAATTGTTCTTTGCCCCTCAATCCCTCCTTGAAGATTATCACAAGCTCAGTTGGCTATCAGAGCACCAACTGTGAATCAATCTTGAAATTGCAAGTGTTGGGTTTGTATCAGGTTGCTGAAGTCAGGTTTGGTTGGGATTGTATGAATTGGAATTTCTTTTTTAAAAGTGGCTATTTTTTTTTAATCTACTTGTGATTATGTGCATCTGCAAAACATAAGTGCTGAGCTGTGTGCCTGCTTAGTAGGTGAAAGACACAATAGGAGTCGGGGGTATTCGCAAAGGTGACTAGATGCTACTTGAGAGGAATCTCTGCCATAGGCACTGCATGCGTGGGTAAAGTGAGTAGGTTGCAGTCGTAGAGTGACAACAATTTTTCTTCAATTAAGTGTGATAGTTGAGGGTGCAGACAACAAGGAGAGTCGCTAGACATAGGAAGTAGGGCTGTCGGGCGCTCAATCCGAGATAACAAGTTTGCTCATGGATTGTAGGCAGTTTGCATAAATTGTCAAGTGCATCAAAGGGAAATTTTCTGCTAGTTAGTTGGGTTAGTGATGGCTACTGGGTTGGATTATGAGGATAGATTGGACGGGACATGAAAATTTAGCCCATGGAAGGAGATGATTGTTCTGTTGTTTGAGGAGCAATATTTGTGGAATATTGTAGAGAAGGCTGTCACTATTCCTACAGATCTTACTCAGTTGGTTGAGTTAATGAAAGAAATGTAAGGCGAAGAGAATAATCCTAAATTCCATTAAAGACCATATTATACCTCATATGAGAGGGAAGAAGAATGCCTTTGAGATGTGGGCATCCTTAACCAAGTTATACCAGGTTACAAACCAAAAGAGAAAGATGGTGTTGAAAGAGACTGTGAAATACCAGGATGTTTAAAACTGACATAGTTGCATCATACTTGACCAAGGTCACTGAGATTAGAGATGATTTGGTAGTAGTGGGGGGAACTATTGATAGTGAAGAGTTGGTTAGATTAGCCTTGTGGTTTTCCTCCGAAATGGGATTTCCTTGTTGATGGGATTGTTGCATGGGAAAATCTACCTAATTGGGATAGATTGTGGCATGATTTCATACAGGAAGAGATAAGGAGACATTCCAAAAATGCAAGCCAACTTGATGGTGGGGATGCTGAGCAGTATGTTGCTCTTACTGCAAAGGGCAAAGGTGAAGTAAAAGGAAGTGGGGGATTTGCTTCCGTGAAGGACACAAGCAAAGTGAAATGCTTTGCATGTCAAAAGACTGGTCACTATGCGAGCCAATGTCCATACAAGAAGAAGAAGAGACTTAGGTGGCTACAACAACATCGACCGAGACTGATGAATTTGTGAAGAAATTTGAGAAGTTCTCTCTTTTCACCTATATTTCGGGCAATTGTACTGCTGAGTATGAGGACAATGGGTTATGGCTAGTGGACAGTAGAACATCTAGTCACATGACGGGGATGAGGTCAATGTTCCACATTATTTTAAAGACAAGTTTAGACTGCCATGTGAGTTGTGGTGTTAGCACCACACATGTAGTAAAGGGGGTTGGTGTGTTAGATTCTAGTTGAGTCAGGGGGATTTTTGGAGGTGACAAGGATGTTATTTGTTCCAAGGTTGATGCTACACGTGCTCTACATATCAGCCTTGGAGGATGATGATATAAAGTTTTGTTTCTGGATGGACAGGTGCTTCTATATTCAGAGGGAGCGACGGATGCAGTAGTAGTTCTTGGCATCAGACATGGATAGGTATACAGGTTGCTGGGTTAGCCTGTGGGCGTATCTAGGGGATCTTGGATAGAGGATTAATGTTAGAGGGCACAAGTGACTAGAAAAAGTGATTCTTTAGGTACAACTAGGAGGCTTAGTTGGTATGATATGACATTGATAGATGCTCATGAGTGTGATAGGACTCCTAAAAGCATGGCTGGTTGTGATAGGTTCTCGACTTAGGTTTTAGGTAAGAGGTAGCAAGACAAACTTTTGTGTCTGAGGGAGCAACTACAGGTATTGAGATGGGCTTGGAGGCAGATCTAGGTGGAGGATGTTCTTCCAGAAGTACCTCTCTTGCTAAAAGGGAGTTTTGAAGTTTGTAGCTCAGGTAGGTACTTCTACATAGACCTTGTGTCTAGGCGTGTAGAAGTTGACTACATCACCTTAGAACAGTTGCTCTAGGTTGAGCAAGTTGCTGATTTAACTTAGTCTAAGTATAACTTAAGAAAAACACATATTAATATGTTGTCATATCGAGCTAAAATAAAACTTACGTAAAGTAAATTATTTACTTTAGTGAATAAGTTTTAATCTTAGTCATTGATGAGATTAGCATTGGGGTTAGGATTGGGGTTTTGGCTCAATATAAAGTTATAAAAGCAATGCTAAGGTGAGGAGAAGACACACAACAACAACACAAGTTGAGAGTAGCATCTCAGTGAGCATGTGCTAGGTCCGAGAGAGTGTAGAGGGGTTGGAGATCCAGATTTGTAAGAAAGAGCAGATCTGTTGGATCAGATCTCACATATGGTAATCTGTAATTTCTCAATTGGGCTATTATCTCGATTCTCAAGACAAAAGCCCAAGTAAGTTCCAAGTTTTTATTAATGAAGAATTGATTTGTTGGGTCGAAATATGTATGTGATTATGTGTTTCAAATCGTAATTTTCTTCCTATTAATTTCTTTAAATCCAGTTACAAATTTACTGTCTCAACAATAATCGCAGATTTGAAATAAACAGGCTTCTAATTTGATTTGTAATAATAAATATCTGGGTTTTTAACCAAATAAACAACAAAAGTAAAAATACTCAAAACCAATCACATGTAATCACATGCAACAAAAAATAACATAGATATACCCTGGAAACCCCAGTGTGGGAAAACCAACAAATGTTGAGCTTCCTATTTTACTTCAGGATAAATTTTTTCTTACAACAATTATACAAGAATTTGCACCGATAAGTACATAGGAAAAGATCTTAGCCCTCTTTCTCTCACTCGGCTCTTGTACAACCCACACGGATGGCCCAATAGAAAACTTTTGCGTACATAGAAACTTTGCCTCTTGGCGAAATAGAAAACTCGGCCTTTGCTGATCTCGCTTGCCATGATCTCTCTCTAGCTAGCTTGATCTAGCCTTTTCTTGCTCCCGCTGCCAAATATTGTGCTCCAATGAATCCCAACTCGTGCCAAATCGAATGTGCGTCTCCTTGGCTCAGACCTCCTATTAAAAAGATCAAACCTTAATCTCAAGCAAAATCTCTAATCTCAATCTAATCTCAATGATTGAGATTAGATCTCACTTTGCTGAGATCAACCACTACAACTTAATCTATCATTGACTACTTGAGCCCATACAATGCTCTTTTCAACCCGCACACATGGGAATCTGTCCTATGCACCTCAAAACCCTCTTGTTGCTTTATGTAGATCTCTTCCTCAATAATACCATTGAGGAAGGGCGTCTTCACGTCCATTTGGTGAATCCTCCAACCCATCTACGTTGCTATAGAAATGATAGCTTTGGTGGATGAGAATCTCTGGTTACTGGAGCGAAGGTCTTGTCATAATTGATCCCTTCGTTCGGCGAAAAGCCCTTACCCACAAAGTGGGCTTTTAACTTCTCCATGTTGCCATCCATAGCATGCTTTAACTTGTCCACCCATCACTGACTTGCCCATTGACCGTGGAAAAACCTTCCATACATTGTTCTTCATGATGGAAGGATATTCTTCCACCATGGCATCCATTCACACCTGATGCTCGGATGCATCCGAAAAGCTGGCATGTTCAGCCTTAATAAATTTGCTCATCAACGCCATATACCCAGAATAGCATTGATAGATGTTCTATGCTTTATGTATCTTTACTTTTATTTCCAATATCAAACAACAATCACATAAACAAGAAAGTAAAATGCTGATAGAACATACCAATAGATCGATAGAAGTCAAGCCAAAAATACACTTAACTTGATCAACAAAATATGTGTTGTGGTGTGTTACGGTGGTCAACAGGATGCTTCAACCAACAAAGTCTCTACAAGGTCAACCAACCAGAATATGTCGCACAACCCTCTTGGACAACTCTATACCAGTCAACCCAAAGTCAACAAAAGTCAATGCTGTCCAGTCAACGGTCAACCCAAAAATAGTAGTATCAAAAGTCAACGCAACCAGGTCAAAGTCAAAATCTAGCCTCGATTTTTGTGCCAAAAAATGTGGACTACAGAAATCAGAATTTATGGAGAGTTCGAGGTCAAGTTGACCATGTGTTGCTAGTCAAATCTGCGCTAAAACCCTAGGTCAAAACATAAAATCCTTTGCTGCGTTTTCCCACGTGTGAGAGAAGAAGAGACTCCAAGATGATGATCGAACCAATCAGATGCAGAGAGAGAATGTGTGATGAGTGATGGTGAAAATGACCTCCAACGTTGACCTATATATATCCATCTGTGAGTGTGTGTGACACATTTGTTGGGGCTTCAAGCCTACATTCCAATTCTGGCTGACCTTGTACATAAGTGGAATTAATTCAAAATGAATTTTTTGCTCATCGGATCAATATGATCTTTAGATCGATCTTGCATCTCTCCGAAAGAGGAGTCCAATTAAAATATTGGCATCTTCATCTGAGCATCACAACATGGAGTTTGGACCTAGTTGTCCAAAATTAACACTCCCTCTCAACTAGGGAGAACTCCATCCACCTGTGCCATCCAAGCATCGTGCGTCATCCCGCCGTAACTTGCTTTGCTGGCTTCTTTATTTCAGAGCAAAAAGGTGATTCACAAAGACATCACTCTCGGCTGACAAATTCAGCTCAGAGGTCTCTATAGGACTCAAAGGAGTCACATACCAACCCGAAGTTGGTTCAACTGACTCAAAGTCAGTTGGAGCTCCAAAACCTCACTAGACTTGATCCCAGATCAAGTGGTTGGACACGTGCCATCCTAGACATAGAGAGTACGACAATCTTCGATGTGTCCATCAGTCTTTGCTACTGGTCTCTAGCTTTCCCCACGTCATTGGCCAAATGAGAGGTACTTCCCATGAGTCCGAGACTCAATGGGTAGGATGCATACAGGGCACAGATCATGAGAGGTGAACCAACTCAATATCATAATGGTGGTGGGGCAGAAGCACCACAAGGTTCGCCAAGCCTAGCCCCGTGTGTGCTTATAGCTCCGAGAAGTTATCCCCAAAGCCCCCCAGAGCTCCTAGAGCTCATCATCCAATAGGACCCTCAACATAGGGTCATTCCACGATTCCAAGATTCTCACGGAAGGTTAGGAACTTGACCTTCCCCAAGAGCTTTGTGAGAATATCCGTGACCTGCTCATCAGTTCCTATATGATCGAGCCTTACGGCGCCTCGTTGTACCATATCTCGGATAAAGTGGTACTTGATATCAATATGCTTGGATCGATCGTGGAACACGAGATTCTCTGACAAAGGATAACGGTGGTACCTCGCACATGCCCAAATAGCTCACTGAAGAGCTTTCACAACCAAACTGCTTCACAGCAGGCCATACTTGCTGTAATGTATTCAGCCTCCGCGGTGCTCAAAGCCACAGACTTCTGCCTCTTGCTCATCCAAGATATCGAAGCAGACCCAAGTGTGAAGCAACATCCAGATGTGCTCTTGCGATCCACCACACTACCAGTCCAATCGACATCAGTATATCCATGGAGTGTCATGCTCCCGGCAGTGTATCTCAGCCCATGGTTTATCGTGCCCCGAAGATATCTCAACAGATTCTTGGCACCAACCCAGTGAATGTGATGAGGATCAACCATATGTTGACTCAAAGTGTTCAGTGCAAAACATACGTTCGGACCGGTGTTCACTAAGAACATCAGGGCCCTATGAGTTGACGATACTCAGTAGGATTTGCTAGCACGGGCCCAACAGCGCTGCCACTCAACTTCTTAAAGTTGAGCTCCATTGGTTTCGACACGGACTTACAATCCACCATTCCAAATATTTCCAGCAACTTCACAATATATTTTCCTTGAGAAAGGAAAATCTCGCCAGGTCTCTGCCAGACCTCCAGGCCTAGGAAGTAATGCATTAGTCCTAGGTCCTTCATATTGAACTCAGAAGCGAGCTCCCTCTTACACTGATGAATGAGAGGGTCAGCACTTGTCAGGAAGAGGTCGTCCACATACGACACTAGAATGAGAGGCTTTTCTCTATCAACCTTGAAGTAAAGGTTTGGATCAACATTACTACGAGTGAAGCCCAGCTTCATCAGGTAGCTATCTATCTTCTCGTACCAAGCTCTGGGTGCTTGCTTCAACCCATAAAGGGCTTTCTTCAACCTGCAAACATGGGTGTCTCGATCCTGAACTTCGAACCCTAGAGGTTGCTCCACATACACCTCTTCCTTTATCGCACCATGCAGAAATGCGGTCTTCACATCCATCTGATGAAGATTCCATCCTTGCGTAGCAGCAAAGGCTATGATAGATCGGATGGTTGTATATCGAGTCACAGGTGCAAATATATCATCATAGTCTACGCCTTCCTTTTGAGAGAAGCCACGGGGAACGAATCTTGCCTTGAATTTTTCAGCACTATCATCAGATCCATGCTTTATCTTATAGAGCCATTTCGAGGTGACAACTGCTTTGTCCTCCGGTCTCAGAACCACATCCCATATATCATTCTTCATAATGGACTCATATTCTTCGTGCATAGCATCCTTCCAGACTTGATGCTTTACGACTTCCTAAAGCGATCCAGGCTCAGATTGTACGATTGTATTCATGGCTGCCAGATATCCTTGGTATCTATTCGGCTTACTACTTTCACGGAATGTCCCCCTTGGGGCCATATGTCTCTCGGCATCCTCGAGAGTGTCCCAAGCCATGATGGTCTTTTCCTCATTGAAGGAGGTGGATCAATAGGGTCCATCGTTCCTTCAATATCGGACATCGTCTCATCCTTCGGTTCTTCTTGATTTCCAGGCCTTGCTTCATGATCTTCCTCAGATCTTATAAGCTTGATAACTTTCCTGAGGGAAGCATCTTCATCAAAAGTAACATCGTGGCATATTTCCACTTCTCTTTGACTAGGCACATAGACTCTATAGGCTTTCGAAGTTTCGCTGTAGCCCACAAACATTCCCTTCTTCCCAGAAGCATCCATCTTGCTCCTCTTCTCCTTCGGTACATGAAAATAAACAGGACATCCAAAAACTCTAAAATGTGAGATGTCAGGTTTCTTACTAGAGAAAACCTCTTCGGGAGTTTTCGAGTCCAGAGCGGAATGCGGGCATCGGTTTTGTATGTACACAACAATGTTTGTAGCTTCTGCCCACAGAAACTTCGGAAGACCTTAGTCACATAGCATGGCACGAGCAACTTTCACAATGGTCCTGCTCTTTCTTTCAGCAACGCCATTTTGCTTAGGAGTATATACAGTTGTGGTCTGCCTTTTGATGCCAACTTCTCTGCAAAAGTTATTGAACTCATTCGTCTCATATTCAGTGTCATTATCGGTCCTCAATATCTTGATCTTCTTCCTTGTTAGGTTTTCCACCAAGGCTTTGAAAGTATGAAACCACATGAAAGCCTCATCCTTCTTCTTCAAGAAATATATCTAGGTTTTGTGAGAGAAGTCATCTATGAACATCATATAATAAGAACATCCTCCCAAGAACATCACGGGCAGCATACCAGACAGATCAGAATGTATTAGTTGCAAGACATTAGATGTCTTTGTGACACTTGAGGGGAAAGGTCCCCTTGTATGCTTTCCTTCGGCACAAACCTGACATACACCTTCATGATTATTTGTGAACTCGGGCATCCCCGTCACCACCTTCCTTGCTTTGGGAAGGGCTTTGTAGTGAAGGTGTCCAAACCTCTGGTGCCGTAGTTCAGTTTGTCGGATAGTATCACATGTCATCACTTCTAGTGGACTTCCTCCAACCTGGTAGAGTGTATCAACTCTGAACCCAATCGTGATAGCTTCCTTGAAACTCTTATTCCAGGTACACACCTTCCCATCAATGAATGCCACATTGAAACCTTTGTCTTCCATGTCCGAAATAGACACAAGGTTCTTCTTCAAATCAGGTACATACAGTACATCTTGCAAGCGAAGGACTTGACCTTGAGATAAGTGGAGGGTCACAATCCCTGTCGCTTTTACGGGATATGTGGCATTATCTCCAAGGATAATTTTCATATTAGTATCCTCTTGAACCAGATCAGAAAATGCTTCCTTGAACCCAATGAGGTGCCTTGAGGCACCACTATCAATTAACCAGACATCCATAGTGTCGGGTGGAGATGCAACAGAGAGGGTAGATACAAGAATGAATTCATTTATTTTATCATCAACAACATTAGATTCCTCATACCTGGAATTTCTCGACCTTTTGAAAGGTTTCCCATTTCCATTGCGACCAGAGGGAGCCTTCCTCTTTCCTTTGAACCTGTTGTTCCTTTGATTGCCATTCTTCCTGTTGTTGTTGTTGTCATCATCCCTAGGAGAATCCTTCTTATAAGGGCATTCCCTAGCATAGTGGCCGGTCTTGTGACATGTGTAACATTTTCCTTTCTTTCCTTGGGCCCCTACTCTTCCTTTGTTCCTCGAACCACCATTGTTCTTCTTCTTAGCACGAGCAGTGAAGGCAACATTTCCTTCATTTTCATATTCCTTCATCCTTGTCTCTTTTTGTACGCATTTCGATAGTACTTCGCCAAAGTTTGGTATCACATTGTTATTGGGAATGGTAGTATTGAATACATGCCATTCGGAGGAGAGACCTCCAAGTGCAGTGAGAACCATTTCTCGATCAGCTATTTTCTCTCCAATGGCCAGAAGATTATTTCTGATTTCAATCAATTTTAGAAAATATGATTGAACGATTCATCCCTGCCTTTCTTCAGATTCTTCAGTTGGTTCTTAAAGAAAAGGACTTGATTTGCATTGTTGGCCTTGAACATGTTGACCAACTTACCATACATCTCCTTGGATGTGCCCAGCTCAGAGATGTAGGCAACCAAACTCTTATGAATTGAGTCCTTGATCATCAACTTTGCTTTGGTTCCCCCCTTCTTATATTTTGACTTGGTGGCAGCAGGTGCAGTGGATGGAGGCTCTTGGATTTTATCCTGCATATAGTCCATGACATCTTGGTCTTCCAACATAAGATCCAATGTCATCTTCCAGGCATGGAAGTCTTCCTTCTTAGTCTATTTGTCATCAGCTTTGAAGCCGTTATAGTTTGAGGTACCCATGCTCTTCTTTGGTGATTGCTACAAACTTGGGCTTTGTCTTCACCTCAGCTCTGATACCATGTAAATTTTCGTAGATGTTCTATGCTTGATGCAACTTTACTTTTATTTCCAATATCAAACAACAATCACATAAACAAGAAAGTAAAATGGTGATAGAACATACCAATAGATCGACAGAAGACAAGCCAAAAATACACTTAACTTGATCAACAAAATATATGTGTTGTGATGCGTTACGGCGGTCAACAAGATGCTTCAACCAACAAAGTCTCTACATGGTTAGCCAACCAGAATATGTCACATAACCTTCTCGGGCATCTCTATACCAGTCAACTCAAAGCCAACAAAAGTCAATGCTATCCAGTCAACGGGCAACGCAAAAACAACAACATCAAAAGTCAACGCAGCCAGGTCAAAGTCAACGTCCAGCCTCGATTTCTGTGCCAAAAAATGTGGACTGCAGAAATCAGAATTTATGGAGAGTTTGAGGTCAAGTTGACCATGCGTTGACCAAAGTCAACGCTGGTCAAATTTGTGTTGAAACCCTAGGTCAAAACAGAAAATCCTTTGTTGTGTTTTCCCACGTGTGAGAGAAGAAGAGACTCCAAGATGATGATTGACCCAATCAGATGCAAAGAGAGAATGTGTGATGAGTGATGGTGAAAATGACCTCCAACGTCGACCTATATATATCCATCTGTGAGGGTGTGTGACACATCTGTTGGGGCTTCAAGCCTACATTTCAATTCTGGCCGACCTTGCACATAAGTGGAATAAATTCAAAATAAATGTTTTTTCTCATCGGATTAAGATGATCTTTAGATTGATCTTGCACCTCTCCGAAAGAGGAGTCCAATAAAAATATTGGCATCTTCATCTGAGCATCACAACATGGAGTTTGGACCTAGTTGTCCAAAATTAACAATTGAGAAGCCTTGTTTTGTTTGACTGAATTTCTCGGAGCACAAACATACTCCTAGCCCTCTCTCGATGTTTGCTCTACCCACTTGGCTTACTTCCTCCCTTTGTTTGGAATTTGGGGTTGGATGTGAGGAATCCCCTATTCCTCATCCCGATCTCGCTGTTCGGCCTGCTTGCTTTGTTCACCAATCTGTGTGATTGTAGTCAGAGGAATATGCATTGACTCAAGCTTTGGTGCTTGCTCCTCCTAAACCTCAATTGTAGAAGAACTCATGTTACTAGACTTCTAAAGAGCCCTCTCTTCTTCAAACTTCACATCCATATGCATTACTGTCTTCTTGAGAGCAGGAATGTAAAGACAATAGGCTTTTGAAGTCTTGCTGTACCCTACTAGGATACCTTTCTCTACAGTAGCCTCCAACTTGGTCCTTTTCTCCTCAGGAACATGGCAATATACAAAGAACCCAAAGATGCGAATGTGTCTTAAATCTGGTTTCTTCCCTATAAATGCCCTCTTTGGTGTCAATTTTCCCAACACATTGTGTGGGCTTCTATTTTATAAGTATACAACAATGTTGCAAGCCTTTGCCCATAGAAACAAATGCAGATCCTAGTCATGGAGCATGGCCTTAGCTTCTCCAAATATAACCCTGTTTTTTTGCCTTGTAACCCCATTTTGTTGAGGGGTGTATGGAACAATCAACTCCTTCTTGGTACCTTCCCGAGCACAGAAGTCCTTGAAGGCATTTGAGATGTACTCACCTCCATTTTCTGACCTCAGTATTTTGATCTTCCTCCCTATCTGATTCTCAACTAGAGCCTTGAACTCCTTGTATTTGTTAAAGGCCTCGTCCTTATTTTTCATGAAATAGATCCAAGTCTTCTTGGAGAAGGTGTCAATGAAAGTCACATAATATTTGGCACCCACTCAAGGATAGTGTTGACATGGGCCCACACACGTCCAAGTTATTGCTTGGAAAACTGGTCTTGGCATATTTACCTAGTGCGCAACTCTTGTACTCCTCATGCTGCTCGACCTCCAGTTTTGGCAACCCGAATTCTCTCTCCTTGAGCACATTAAGTACTCCATGATGAAGATGAGCCATCCTCTTGTGCCATAATTCTCCCAGCCCTTTGCTATAGCATACCAATGCATGTGCTAGCTCAAACTGCAATAGAAACAAGTTTCCCTTCCTAGCCACTATCACTTTCGCTGTCTTGGAGTTCTTGGGCTGAATATACACCTTACCCTCCTCAAAGATCACAATGTAATCCTTTTTCTCCAAGTTGGCAACTGAGATCAGGTTCTTTCTCATGCCTGAATTATACAACACGTCTTCCACCAGCAAGGGTTTTCCATACTCCCTCTGAAACTTGACGGTGCCAATACCAACTAGATGGTACTTGGCATTACCTCCAAGCTCATGCTGCTTGACCTTCAATACTGGCAACCCCATCACTATCTCCTTGAGCACATTAAGTGCTCCATGATGAAGATGAGCCATTCTCCCGTGCCATAACTCTCCCAACCCTTTGCTACAACATACCGATGCATGCGTTGGCTCAAACTGCAATCGAAACAAGTTGCCCTTCTTGACCTCTATTACTTTTGCTGTCTTCCTGTTGGTTCAAATATATACTTTACCCTCCTCGGAGGTCACAATGTAAACCTTTTCCCCCAAGGTAGTAACTGAGATCGGGTTCTTCGTCATACCCGAAACATACAACACGTCCTCCACCACTAAGGGTTTGCCAGACTCCCTCTAAAACTTGACGGTGCCAAGACCAACAACATGGTACTTGGTAGCATCTCCAAGCTTATGCTGCTCGACCTTTAGTTTTGGCAGCCTCATCACTATCTCCTTAAGCACATTAAGTGCTCCATGATAAAGATGATCCATCCTCTTGTGCCATAATTCTCCCAGCCCTTTGTTACAACATACCAATGCATGTGCTGGCTCAAATTACAATCTAAATAAGTTGCCATTCCTGACCCTTATTACTTTCGATGTCTTGGAGTTCTTGGGCCGAATATACACTTTACCCTCCTCAAAGTTCACAATGTAATCCTTGTCCTCCAAGGTAGCAACTAAGATCAGGTTCTTTGTCATACCTAGAACATACAATATGTCCTACACGAACAAGGGTTTGCCAGACTCCCTTTAAAACTTGATTGTTCCAATTCCAGCTAGATGGTACTTGACATCATCTCCAAGCTCTATGTGGAAATATGATTCCACATCTATTTGAAATATTCTTTGACTTTCGTCATGTGGCAAGATGCCTCGCCATCAATGTACCACACGTTGGTGGAAACTTCTCGAGAGAGACATGCAATGAGCGAAAACCCATTCTTGATCTGTGTTGCAAACTTGTCTGCCTCTGCGGTAGTAGCAACATGCTTCTTCTGCTTTCCCTTCTTATTTGGGCATTGGTTGGCGTAGTGATCCAACTGATGGCATGCAAAGCATTTAACCTTGCTTGGATCCTTGTTGTTCTCACCCTTGGAAGAGGACCCCTCGCATGGCCCTTTCTTGGCCTTTTGCTTACCCTTGCTTGCCAATCAAGGTTCTCGTCTTATTCGAACCTCTTCCTTTGATCTCCTCGCTAACCACTTTCTGGGATCCCCTCTTGGATGAAATCATTCCAAAGCCTCGCCCTATCGAGTAGGTGATCTCAACCTATAACACACTTGCCAAAGACCTCCCGGTGCTTCAAAAATCCATTCAAGGCTATATAGACTAGCTCCTCCGTAGCAATTGCCTCTCCAACAACAACCAATTCATCCTTGACCTATGTTAGCTTGGACAAATAAGTTGTCACGCTCTCGGCTTGTACATTCTTGTGCCATGCAACTTGTCCTTGAGCATCATCTTTCAACTCTGATATAGCTTCGTGAGTGCATCCCACATCTTCTTTGCAATATCCTTCTTTGAATGATGGGGTATGAGATGATCTTTAACCCCATTGAGAATGATCCTTTGCGCCTTGGTCTCCTTGACCTCATGTAGATCAAGAGAAATTGGATCATTTGCTGGTGGAACCTCTATTGTATTGACGAAATTCCACAACTTGTTTTCCTTGAGAATGATTGAGATTCGAACCTTCCACTGTAGATAGTTCGAAGAACCCTCAAGCTTGTCCTCATATCGAACACTGGTAGCCATTGTAAAATAAAACCCTCGAAGACATTGAAAACTAAACTCTGATTTTTTTAATGTCCTAAAACCATGTTCATTTCTTTAAACCCAGTTACAAATAAGTCTCTCAACAAATAATCACATATCTGAAATAAACAAAGCTTTCTAATCTGATTTGTAATAATTTTGGGTTTTTAACCAAATAAACAGCTGAAGTAAAAATACTTAAAACCAATCAATTGCAACAGAAAATAACACAGATATCCGTGGAAACCCCAACGTGCGGAAAACCAGCAAACATTAGGCTTCTTATTCAGATTCAGGAGAAATATTTTCTTATAGCAGTTATACAAGAATTTGTTTCGGCAAATACCCAACAAAAGATCTCAGTCCTCTTTCTCTCACTTGGCTCTTTTATGACCCACACGTGTGGCTCGACGGAAAACTTTTGCATACAGAGAAAGTCGGCCTCTTGGCCAAAGACAAAACTTAGCCTCTTTGTTGATCTCACTTTGCCTCATCTCGCTCTAGCTTGCTCGATCTAGCCTTTTCTCCCTCACTGCCAAATATTGCACTCCACTGAATCCCGACTCGTGCCAAATCGAATGTGCATTTGCTTTGGCTCAAAACTCAAAAGATCAAACCCTAACCTCAATGGTTGAGATTAGATCTCAATCTATTTGTTCAGTAATAAATTGCTGGGAATAAGTACCGGGTGCTGGGTTCCGATAAATTCTAACAAGCAAGCATATGCCTAAATGTATGGAAAAATCATTAACATGGGGGTATTTAAGAACATACCTGTGAATGGAAAGATGAGAAGTCTTTCTGTGTTATGAATATAATTCATAACGAATATGACAAATATAATTATTAACTAGTCAATTAAGGATTATGTAAGTAGTCATTAAGTTAGTGAAGGTGCATGTCTAAGAGACATGCCCAGTCATGAAAGGTCACCTGCGTAGGTATATAAGTAGGGCCTCATTGTAACATTTTATCATCATCTCTTAAACATTTTATATATAATATATTATTATTACAATACCTCTTGTGTTTATACAATTAAGTCAACAAGCCTATAGCTTTGTTTCTCCATTTGGTATCAGAGCAGTGATCTTCTCGCTTGGAAGGAAGCACCTACGCCACTGCTGGCTGCCTTCAGCTGTTACATGCGGTGCCTCGAAATCGCTGCCACTCGATGTCTTTATCAATGACGATGGACGATTTCAACAAAAAGTTGATCGATCTTGAGAGTATGATCAATAATAATTCTGATAAATTCACTAAAAGATTAATCAATCTTGAGGATAAGGTTACAGGAAATTCTGACAACATCAAAAAACTTCAAGACACAACAGATCGGATAGAAAGACAAATTTGGCTAAATCATAGCGAGGCCACAGACAATCATAACAAAGCAATGCAGAAGATGAACGCCATTTTGGACAAGATTAATCTGACGCAAGAACCAATAATATTGGACATAATCAACAAAACAATTTAGCCGATTCAGGGCATTCGGAAGATCTAGATGAAGCTGGTCTTGATGTAGATGAGGATCCACATGAAGATGGAGATGATCTCAACAATTGTTGTAACATGAATGACAATCAAAATGGGTATATGAAAACTAAAGACGAAGACCACTCAAACTTTGAATCCAGTTGGGAATATGAAGAAAAAGAAGAAAATGCTTTTGATGAGGAAATTGATATGAATATGAATTTTTTTGAAAATGATGAATGTAAAATTAATGACATGCCTACACCGATAAAGCATGGGAAAGAATCCCATGAAGAAGATTTAAAAAACGTTTTTGGCACAGTTGGTGAAATTAAGGTAAAAAGTTTTGTTGCTGCAGGGAATGGCTTTGGCATAATATGTGCTCATACAAATAGTCCATGCCTGAAACTTAAGCCTTCTTCAAAGGTCACAAAAGCAGGATTTCTGGAAATAGGTGTTCATCTGTATGGGGGTGGATTATGGCACACCTGGTTTGATCGAGATTTGACTGTTGCTGGTCGTGTGATGGTAAAGCGAAACATTGATGGTGTTGTTTCGTACATGCATGAACTTGTTAGGATCCAAGAACCTATTCTTAGAATACCAACTCTTGCTATTCATTTGGGCAGGGCAGTGAATGATGGATTTAAGATTCATAAACAGGCCCATCTTATACCTGTTTTGGCAACAACTGTCAAGGCTGAAGTTAATAGGCTAGCTATATCAAATGATAAATGCACAGAAAGCAATGAAGATGTTCATGTAGATGCTGACCAAAAGCGAGGGAAAGAAACAAATATAGTAGAAGGTGGAGATTCTGAGAGCATGCATCATATGCTATTACTAAAGTTGATTGCGAGTAGGATTGGGTGCAAACCAGAAGAAATATGCGATTTTGAATTACAACTATGTGACACACAACCAAGTGTAATTACTGGCATTGCAAGGGAATTCATATTTTCAGGTTGTCTTGATAACCTTTGCATGTCATTTTGTGCACTAAAGGCATTAGTTGATGCAACAGCATTTGAAGAGTCTCTTCAAGATGAGACTGGAGTAAGGATGATAGCATTATTTGATCACGAAGAAGTCGGTTCTGACTCTGCGCAAGGAGTTGGTTCTCCTGTAATGTTTGATGCTCTTGAAAGAGTAACGTCTTCTTTGAGTGGTTCAGATTCCAAGGTGCCACTTGAGAAAGCAATCCAGCGGAGTTTTCTTGTGTCTGCTGACATGGCACATTGCTTGCATCCAAATTACATGAATAAGCATGAACAAAACCATCAACCCCAGATGTATAAAGGGCTCGTCATAAAATTTAATGCAAATCAACAGTATGCAACAAATGCAGTCATGTCATTTATCTTCGCGCTTGGCGATCCGTTCCTTCGGCCCAACTTCCACCTGGCTGTCCACGTTACTGACTCTGACCTGGACGACCATATTTCTTTATTTGCGTGGTGTGTCATTGTTGGTCGAAAATCATTACTCTTTACTGCCGGTGTGTCAAATAAAAAAAATTACCAACGACCAACAATCGGGAGGGTTACGAATAGGTTTGTCGAGATTGCTGAGAGAGCTCCGTCTGAGCGATAAATTGCATGGAGTAGAACGATGGGTGGCCGTGGATATAGCAGGAAGAATTGGTTTTTCTGCACAACAGGCCAACAAGTTCAACCATCATTTCCGAGGGATGCGATTCCAGCCCATCATCACGTGACTATACATTCACATTTTCAAAAAAGCAATTCAGTTAGGGTCAATTAAAAATATTAATTGATTATTATAAAGTGGTTTTATAAAATTATAATAAGGTTACTTTATTAATTATAAAGTCCCTTTATTAATTAATTATATATATATATATAAATATATTACAAATTTTTTTATTAATTTAAAAAAAATCATATCACCGGAAAATTATACAAGTTAAGATGAGATGTCAAGTACATATGTCGAGTTACACATGCCAAGATAACAAATACAAGATGAAGAAATTATTATCCATAAAAATTTGAGGACAAAGTTCTAAAGGAAGGGCCGTTTCATCACAAATAAATAAATAAAAGTTGATATATTAAATTGTGACAAAAGCAAATGATGAAAACAAATGAAGAAAAAGGTGCGTGATTGAACTGAAGAAAAGTGTCAACTATAAGCTTTGAGAACAAAGCTTTTGAAGGAAGGGGCAATGTTATGAACATAATTCATAACGAATATGACAAATATAATTATTAAATAGTCAATTAAGGATTATGTAAGTAGTCATTAAGTTAATGAAAGGGCATGTCTAAGAGACATACCCAGTCATGAAAGGTCACCTGTGTAGGTATATAAGCAGGGCCTCTTTGTAACATTTTATCATCATCTCTTATACATTTTATCTATAATATATTATTATTACAATACCTCTTATGTATTATACAATTAAGTCAACAAGCCTATAGCTTTGTTGCTCCATTCTGGCTGATTTGGCAAATGATCTTTGAACCTTTGATCCACAAAAAGAAGTTTGTTGGTGATGATAATGGTTGCTTGGCCCTCAATCTGTTGAAAAGTAGCGAAGGAATGGATTCCTTGATTTGTGCCTTAATTCAAGGAATCAAATTTGTTTTTTCCTTAGTCATGTACTAGTTCCAGTGATATGGACAAGTTCAAGAAGCAGTTTGACTAGTGCGAGTTTGTGGAAGACTGAGTTAATTGTCTTCTAGTGTGCGTTGGTTTGGGAATTGAAAGAATTTGTGAAGTTTGCCTCCTAAATTTTAGGAGGAACTAGTTAACAAGTTGTGTTAACTACAGTTAACTAGAAAAACACTAGTTTGACTTTCCAAACATAAAACTTACTAACAATAGCCTATTCGAAGTGCTTATAAGGAGATCGATGGCACACCTTGTATTCCTTCTTGAGCACGAGTTTGTGAGCTTGTGAGAGGAACGAGCCAAGAAGGTTTCCTTGTGCGAATTATTGGAGGGGAATTTCCCTTGGGAAGTGCGAACAAAAATAGGAGGAAATTCTTAATTTTTAGGGAGGTCGAATGCACTAGGAAATAGGAGTCTTGTTCCTAAGGAATGCGCAAGGATTTTGGGCCTTGGTGTGGGCTGGTTGAGGGAAGCAGATCAACATTCTTGCAGGGTTGTTTCAAGCCTAGTTCAAGGCTAAGAGATCAGTTTGTATTCTCTATTGAAGCAGGGTTATTTGCAGGAGATCTGTAGCTTATTCTTCTTCAATCATATTCTCAAGCAAGCGAGGGTTTTCCCAGTAGTGTTCCCTAGAAAAATTGTGTTGTTCTATTTTGTGAATTGTGCTTTTATTTCTGATTCCTATTCCGCTGCATATTGGTAGAGAAATTCTGTGTTTATGTGAAAATAAACTAGTATTTCAGATTGTTCATATTAGAAGATCAGAATTTCGTGGATTTTCTACACAATCCCTCCTTGAAGATTACCACAAGCTCTCCTCCCTTTCCAATAGCAAAAAAACCAAAATGGGCAAGAAAAATCCAAAACTTTCCTTACAACCCTGCGGGCTTGCTGTCCCGACGATTTTTTATATCGTCGCACAATTTTTTCCCTAAAAATTATGAATTTTTCAAAGTTGAAAAAATCATGATTTTTGGGTGCTGAAAAATTGGAGGCAGAAAAATCGCTGAATTCATGGAAAATCGTGATTTTTTGCTGATGTTATCAAACACTGCTGATAACGAAAGCTGTTGCCGAGCAAAACACTTTAAGATTTTTCTCAAACGTTCTCCATTCTCATTTTGAAGCTTCTCTAAACAACAACAAATCATCAACTAAAAGAACTCAAATGTTCTCCATTCTCATTTTGAACCTTCTCTAAACAACAACAAATCATCAACTAAAAGAAGATGTGTTAAGCTTGCATCATTTGCCACTATTATCCACATAATGGCTCATTCAAGTTGTGCTGAGATGATCAACCTCCCCAAAGCTTCTGTTACTGACAGGAACAGAGAGGGACAAAGTGGACACCCTTGGCACATACCATGTGATGCCTGAAAGAGTCTTGCTGGAGACCCATTTACTAGAACAACATAATTTGCCGAGGTCAAGTACAATCTGTAACAAAACCAAACGCAGGAATGTCCAGTTTACTCTGACATATTCCTTTGCCAGATCAATGTTCTTGATGACTGCAGGCAGTTTTTTATCTTGTATGGAGTGTAATCCTTCCTGACCAGAGCCAATCACATCCAAAATGTCTATTAAATAGGAAGCCAAATTGCTCGTTTGAGATGCACTCTGATAATTCCTTCAGTTGGCAAGCTATGATTTCAGCAATTAGTTTATAGATCAAATTGCACAGGTTATGTAGGCCTGAAATCCCCAAAGGAAGAAGGATGGGTTTTTTGGGAATTAATTCAAATGTAGGACTGACTGCCCCAGAGATTCTTCCCATCTGATGGGACTCTTCCACTACTCTGACCAAACATGCTCCTGAAAGATCAGAAAAGCCCATGTAGAACTCCACCTGTCCACCCATCTGGGCCTCTTGACATTTTCAATCTGAGCAACACCTCCAACATGCTCGCTTGCTTCACGATGAAAGAAATGAGGGAATAACTTCACTATCTGCTTTTGATCAACATATCTATTCTTCTCAGTTTCTTTAAACAAGTTTTAAAAGTACACTACCTCTGCCTCTGACTAACCATTAAATGATCTAGTTTTAGAACCATTCTGACCTTCTAGATCCCAAATAGTATTTACAACTCTTCCGTGTTCTGCAAATTTATGGAAGAATATTGAATTGCTATCCCCTTATGGAAGAATATTGAATATCCACAACATTTACTCAATCGCGAGCAATCGAGGTTTCTGCTCTTCCAAACCTCTTAGCTGTTCCAGTTTTGACTCTGAGGAAACTCCAGAGCTGTTGCTAAAATACATCCTTTCAACCTTTCTTTTCTGACCTGAAAAGTGCTGCCCTGTGGTTATTCCTTTGAATCCTGTCCCACTCAAACAACCAGTTGCTTTATTCTCTTCAGAATTTCCACAAAATAGGACATAGCGGATTCTGCCAGTTTTGGGTTAAATGGTCTCCAATTCACCCACACAATCCTTTGGAATTCCTCTTCCTGGAGCCAAGCATGGTTGAACTTGAAAGGCCGTGGTGGCTTGACAGACCCCAAGTCAATCTGAAGCAGAACTGGATTATGATCTGAAACTCCTTCCAGACCGATCCAAGATGTATATTGATCAAACCTTTCCATTGAAGATTCCGATGACAAAAAAGTATGCAGTCTTTTAGATATACGTGCTGAACCATCCCCGCCATTTCTTCACACTGGAGCATTAAACAATTTATTTTAATGTCTTTTGCACCTGTTTACTGTAGGATCCTCTTTCTGTGAATCAAAGCCAAGATTCAAATTTAATCAAAGTCAAGATTCAAATTTAATCAATCTTTGATCGAAAATATTGAATTTTGAAAATTTTGTTTCTGTGCTTGATCATCTCAGTATTTCCTCAGATAATTGTCTTTTGTCCTGCAAGGTTATGGTGAAAATACAATTCTGCTAATAAGAATTTTGGGAATATGTTTTCCAGGTGGTAAGAGAGCACTATCTCCGAGATGATATATTCTGTGGAGCTCTTATGTGCCAAACATGTGATCTATCGACTGCCCGCATTAACCAGTCAGCCTCTCTTGTATTGATTCTTGACACCAATGTAGTACTCAATCAGGTATTTTCCCTTGCAAATTTCACTTGATGTTAATTATTCAGTAATTTATAATCAGTTTTTTGTAATGTGCTTTTATATCTCTCTGGTGGGGGATACCGACATTTAAATTGTTGTTTGTGAATGTGATAATTTTATTCTGTTTAATTTGTTACAAACTGGCCAAACAGATTGACCTCCTGGAGAACACGGTCATCAATGATGTGGTTGTTCTTTCAATTGTACTGGAAGAAGTAAAAAATAAGAACATGGCTGTATATAACAGGGTTCGCACGCTTTGCAGTGATCCAACACGGCATTATTTTGTCTTTGCAAATGAACATCACAAGTAAGTATTTTATATTTCTCGCCACTGAAAATCTTGATTTTTAGTCATTCAATTCAATAATTGGTTGATGACTTCTTAGTTGACTAGAGAAAATATGGGGCATCTAGTCTGGACTAATAAAAGCACGCATAAAGAAATCTTAATTCCATATAGGAAGCCATTAATCAAGAAATTATGTTAATGAAACATAGTTAAGAACTTTAGACAGGACTTTTCTTCTTCAGTTGGATGCCTTCCATGCCACCATTCACTAATTTTTACCTTTCCAAAAACCAAAGTATATATATATACACTAGTAGAGATAAATCTGAAAAAGTGCAAATGTAAAATTATAGCATATTAATCATGTGAAAAGGATACTCATGGAAGCATTAACTCTTGTTAAATTTGCCCCAAGCTAACTCTTGTCTACCATCTGGATATTTTTTTTCTTCTTTAGTTAAATAGTAGAAGACTGATTGTGATGCTTCTATATGTTCAGGGATACTTATGTGAAAGCAATGGTTGGCGAGAGCCCTAATGATCGAAATGACAGAGGTAGGGTTATCTGCCTATTGGGTTTTTGGCTCTAGCAAATGATTGGTCATGCAGGCTTTGCGTGTATCAATATATATGGTTTTTGAAATTTGAAACTATTGCACTCTTTTGCCATTGACCTTTGCCTGTATCCTCTTTTTCTTTTCCTTTTCTTTAACATTTCTGTATTAATACATCATTATATTCCAGGATTTCGTTTATTTCTTGTTCCTCTGGTTTAAGATTATAGGAGTGACAGTACTATCAGAATATATGGCAGTTAACCTCTTAGGAACCCTCAACAAGTTGCTGTCATTGACTCAACACAAAAGGATAATGCAAAAGGTGACATCATTCAACAGGTCTTTGATGACTAGTCAATGGTGATATGGGTTAGATATATTTCTCAATACTTAATGGTTGATCCTAGTTGTCCAACTTTAGTCCATTCATTTTGCACTAGGAGTTGCTGTTCACTTTGTTAGTTTTCTAAAACCGAGCTGATAATTTATAAAAATTCTGTGACGAAGAAACTGAAATCTGAACTTCAAACACTTTTACTAAATATGCTGAGTTTTCTGACAAATAATAGCAGCAGAAAAAATAAATTCTTGAAGACACAAACACACAATAACCAATACACTAGAAATTACCCAGGAAACCCCAACTGGGGAAAACCTGCCAACTTGTGTGTTCTATTATTATTCTGAGCAAAATTCTCAGAAATTGATTACATATACTGGGAAAAATTCCCCTTCCATTCACTTATCCACAACACATTTATCTGCGCTCCTCTAACCAACTTGGCTTCCTTGCATGCGCAGCTGTTACAGGGTAGTGCATACCTGTTCCAGGCTGAATCGACCCCTCTGTGCAAGCTAACTTGGCCCTCAAAGAGAAACATGCTGGCTGAAGAAAATCTGAGGCACTTCGACCTCTCTTCTCCTCCCTAATGAGCTAATCTGGAAAATCTCCTTTGCTGAGCTGAACATACAAATATCTAGTGCATAATTTAACTAGCAAAGTTTGCACCTTTCTCTTTTTATAAAATCGATCTGACCCATCAACTCCACAAATGACTGAGAATAAATCTCCATGGATGATTGAGATCGATTTATCTCAAAATTAAGATAAAATAAAACTACGCCTTTTAGAATTTTCCTAAGTAAAAATTAAGATAAAATAAAACTACGCCTTAACTTCACTTGTGGGTCGTGCACTTCTAAATTTAGCAGAACACTTCCATCTCTAACTTAAACTAACACTCCCTCTTAGAGAGGAAGGTGTTTTGTACTACACCCAGTCTATCTCTGAAGTAGATGAATCTGCCTCTTTCCAATGCCTTCTTCAAGATATCTCCTGTCTGCTCTTCTATAGGTACGTAGTGAAGTTCGACTTTAACCCTCTGAATGTTGAAAAGTAGCAAATGAATGGATTCCTTTATTTGTGTCTTAATTCAAGGAATCAAACTTGTGATCTTCATAATCATGCACGAGTTCTAGTGATGAGGACGAGTTCAAGAAGCAGTTTGACTAGTGCGAGTTTGTGGAAGATCAAGTTAATTGTCTTCTATTGTGAGATAAATTGAGAACTGAATGCTTAAGTGAATTTAGCCTTCTAAATTTTATGAGGATCCAGTTAACTAAGTGCGTTGACTTTTGTTAACTAGAAAGCTATAGTTCAAATCCTAATTTAGAAAACTCACTAACAATAGCCTAATCGAAAAGCTGATAAGGAGATCGAAGGCACACAATTGATCAATTCTCGAGCACGAGTTTGTGAGCAAGAGAGCTTGTGGAGGACGAGTCAAGTGTTCCTTGTGCAAATTATTATTAAGGAGGGAAATGAGGATCCAGTTAACTAAGTGCGTTGACTTTTATTGACTAGAAAAGCTCTAGTTCAACTCCTAATTTAGAAAACTCACTAACAATAGCCTAATCGAAAAGCTGATAAGGAGATCGAAGGCACACAAATGATCAATTCTCGAGCACGTTTTTGTGAGCAAGAGAGCTGGTGGAGGACGAGTCAAGTGTTCCTTGTGCAAATTATTATTAAGGAGGGAAATTTCTCTTTGGAATGCGCATAGAAATAGGGGAAATCCCTATTTAATAGGAGCTCAGCCAATGCTAGGAAATAGTAAATTATTTCCTAAGCATTTGTGCTGCAAAATCAGAGTCTCTAGTGCATATAGGAGGAAGCAGGTCAGCTATCAGGTAGAGGTTTTAGGCCTAGTACAGGCAAGAAAATTATTGTATTTTCAGATTGGAACCAACTTGTATGTCTATCAGAGCTATTGCTCAGTTTTCCTTAATAAATTTTTGAAGCAAGCGAGGGTTTTCCCGGTTTGGGTTCCCTAGAAATTGTTTGTTTTTAATGTGCGAATGTGTGCAATTATTTCTGTTCTATTTCGCTGAAATTAGAGTAGAGAAATTATGTGTTTGTGTGAAAAGAAATTCCTATTTCAGATTGTTCATAACAACAAATCATAATTTTGTGGAAATTCTACATGGTATCAGAGCTTTGAACAGGAATCTATTGGCACATAGTCTTCAAGTTTGCAAGATGACAACTCACACAGGTTTAGGATTGATAGAGCAGGATAGACTGGATGGTTCCTCAAATTTTGGTGCTTGGAAGGTCCACATATTGTTTTTGTTGGACAAGTTTGGGCTGAAAGAATTTGTTGAGCAAGGTGTTGCAACACCTTCAGATCCAGACAAGTTGAGGCTCTTCCAGAGGCAGATGGCCAAGGACAAGAGGATGATCTTGGATGGACTTCAGGATCATGTAGTCTCTCATGTTGCAGATAAAAATACAACTAAGGAAACGTGGGATGCCTTAGCCTAGCTATACCAGAATTTTTCCGAGAACCGAAAGATGGTTCTCAAAGGAAAGCTAAGGACACTCAAGATGCTGAAGGGTGAGAGTGTGAATGCCTCTCACCAGAGTACAGGAAATCCGGGATGAGCTAGCAGTTGTTGGAGAAAATCCCATTGACACTGAACTAGTGCGTGTGGCTCTGAATGGGTTTACCAAAGATTGACATACTTTTGTCCAATGCCTTACTAGACGAGATAAGTTGTCAGATTGGGAACGCCTATGGAGTGACTTCATCCAGGAGGAGCTAAGGCTCAAATTATTTGTGACTTCTAGCAACAGTGGCAAGGGTTCCAAGGTTGAGAAGGAGGAGAACCTTTCTTTTGCAAGTAAATTCAAAGGCAAGAAAGGAAAAGGGAAGAGCGAAAAAAAATCGAAAGGGTGACAAGAAGAAGACAAATTTGGGTAAAGATCAGATGCTTCCATTGACATACTTTGTACACTATGCTTCCAAGTGTCCTAACTGGAAGAAGAGGGGGTCGAATAAGGAGCATGTATCTGCATCAACTGAGGTAGATGATTTTTACTGTCAGTTTGATAAGGGCTTCTCATTGATAGCTTGCATGGCAAGCTAAGTAGGGAGCAGTGCGTGGTACACGTTGAAAAATGTGTAACTAGGTTCGAGCTTCATAAATATGAAATGTACTTTTGATTCTTGTATTTTGTAAAATGAAAGAAAAATCATTATTGTTATTTTTGGAGCATCGGTTTCATGCTCAAGGTCTTTTATTTTAGAGGTCAAGCACCCATTGAGTGCTTCTAGGGTTTGTCATAGGTCAAGAAGTCAAAAGAGTCATTGTCATAAGTCGAAGACCCCATCGGGCACATTGTAACTTGCAAATAAAATTATTTTTGTCATTAAAAGTGTCAAAATACACTTCAAGACCAAGTCGGCCTATTTTGAGGAGCCACATCCACCTTGAGAAGCCTATATAAAGGAGGGAACTCGACCTCCTTGAGACACATTCATCATTCATTCATCTAAGCGAAGAAGAAGAGTAAGAGGGTTAGGGTAGAAGGAAGAGGACGAATAAGATCGTTTCTGGGCTAATTCTCTCACACATGTGCGAAGAAGTGAAGCTAGGGTTTGTTGCTTCAAGGTCTAGATTCTCTATCTACTGGTGGGGGATCAAATCTGTAGGAAGAAGGACCTACTAGGTCACCTTCTAGCCTTAGACAAAGAAGCAAGGCAAGTGAAGCTGCTGGGAGGCCTTGGAAGGCTAATTTCGCTCACACGTGTGGATGTAGTAACAGTTGCAGGGGGCCGAAAATTTCAGAGCTATAGTAGACACTGAAATTCTGAAGTTGTGAGGTCGAAGTTGTTCTGTTGGAAGAGATTTGATTAGGTTTGACTTGGAGAAGGGAAGCACATCGTCAGAAAAGGTTGGACTTGGTCTTGGTCTAGAGGTCTTGGAATTCGTCAATTGAAGAATCTATATGAAGAGAAGAGATTTTACGGGTTTTCCTCTCAAGTGGAGAGGTTTTGGCCCTGGCTTGTAGCCTACATTCTGTGTTCTTTTGTACTATTGTTCTTCTTGTTTTGGTAGCTGTTTGATGATATACGAACATAATTATAAGTGAAGAAGCTAATAAGTAAGAAAAAGTAAAAAGACATCACAAGCAATTATCATAGAAAGAGAAATCATCTCATCTATTTCCCTATAGATTTCTCAACATGGTATCGGAGCTAAGGTTGGTTGAGGGCATAATGAAGATCTCTACTACATTGAAAAAATTCCTAAGGAAGTGTACGAAGGTAGCAAGTTAGCTCAAGAAGGGCATCAAAGAAGTATGGGATCTCTTATTTTCTAAGAAGGAAGTGACGAAGACATCTACAAAGGATGAAGGACTATTCTCAGCTCTCGTTTGCACATTTCAAGATGAGAATATTGGGGTAATCGACAGTGGAGCATCAAGACATATGACATGCCAACACAATCAATTGAAGACATTATCAAAAGGGAAGTCCTCTTACTCCGTAGAACTTGGTGACAATAAATGTTAACCTGTAAGAGTAATTGGATCAACTTCACTTGAGTTGGAGAATGGAGGAAACATCCTTCTCAACAATATCTTATTTGTTCTAGGTTTGCACAAGAACTTACTTTCCATTTCATGTCTAGAATGTTGAGGTTTTGGGGTCTTGTGGTAGCATCGGATGTGCTCTAGGTCCAAAACTTTGTGGAGGGACTAGAGTACGTAAGATCTGCAAGACCCAGAAAGTGTTTTGGGAAATTCCATCATGTTTAAGAGATATTTAATTAATTAATATTTTTAATTAAGGACCCCAAGTATAACTTAGGAAAATTAAAAAATTAAAGGTAATTAAATTAAACATGTGATGAGAATGACTTAAGTGATGTAGATCAAGCATCTTCTAATCTTAGTTGTCGATTCAAGATTAGATCACGGCTGTTGATGTTTCAACGAGAAAAGTATAAGAAGAGGGCGGGTTTAGTTGGAGAACACACACATCGGCAGAGTACTGAAACTAAGTTGAAATTATATTGCGTGGTTTGCTAAGAATTTTAGAAGTGTTTCAGTTGCAACGAGGGGCAGTGTTGGCGAGAGGGATGGTCTAGTCCCATGCCAAGAGTACAACGAGGGGAGAGAAGCAACAGACCAAGGCAGCGCAGAGGCCACAACTATGCAGAGTAGCCAAGAGCCCAGCCAGTGGCAACACATAGGCAATAGGGGCCACGCAGGGCTGACGCAGGCACAAAAAGGGCAGCACAGGAGCCACGCAGGGTTGATGCAGGGGCAACGTAACCCAGTTTGGGTGATGCAGGCCCTTCTTGAGCAGCGCAGAGGCTGACGCAGGCCAGTAGGGTTGATGTAGAGGGCTTTAGAGTAGCGCTGGGGTTTCTAGAGGCCGGAAAGGGTTGAGTTCTGTAAATCTCGTTTGAGGGTATGAATTAGTGAGTTTTCTGTCTCCAGAACAGAGGTATAACTGCATATTTAATTCTTTGTTGGGTTAACTAGTTTGGTGCCCAGATTTGTTGTACTTAGAATTTGCTTAATAATAAAAACCGTCCAGTAGCCAGCAACACCGGTTTTTTCGCATTGGGTTTTTCTGGGGATAGTTGTCCAGAAAATCCTTGTGTCAGTCTGTCATTGTGCATGTTATTCAATTTAGATCTGTAAGTGTAGGCTGTTAATGCATGAAGGGAACATTTGTTGGCTACAATAATTCTTCTAAGGCCTATAGGATCTACATAAAAGGACACATAATAGAAGTCAGTCGAGATGTGATATTTGATGAATGTATTGCATTCAAGAAATCAAAGGATCTCTTTATGGATTCCGATGATGAACTTTCGGTATTTGAAGAGGAACTTACTAGGGAGAAACAAGAATCAAACCATGAAGATGAAGGTCCTGGTGAACTTATACAACCTGTGGTAATTCTTGAGACTAGAAAGAGACCTAATTGGTTGAAATCTACTCTATTAGATCAAGAGAGACATGGAGCTGCTAAGGGCACATTCAGGGAAAGCAAGAAGCCAAAAAGGAATTCAGGGTATGCTGCATATATGACAAAGTTAAGAGAAGTAGAGCCATTCAACTTTGAAGAAGCTGTCAATCATCAAGAATGGAAAGATGCCATGAATGAAGAATATCAATCCATAATGAAGAATGGGTTATAGGAGATTGTACTCAGGCTTGAAGACAAGTCTGTGATAACTTCCATGTGGCTTTATAAGATTAAGCATGTATCAAATGGAAGTATTGACAAGTATAAGGCAAGATTTGTGGCTAGGGGCTTCTTTCAATAAGAAGGCATCGATTATGAAGAGACATTTGCTCCAACAACAAGGCATACAACTATACGATCATTGGTCTCTTTGGCAGCATCAATGGGATGGAATATACATCAAATGGATGTGAAAACTGCATTCCTGAATGACACAATTGATGAAGAAGCCTATATAGAGCAACCCTTGGGATTTGAAGTCAAAGATAGAGAGGCATATGTTTGCAGATTAAAGAAGGCATTATATGGCCTTAAGCAAGCACCAAGGGCATGGTATGCAAGGATGGATGCGTACCTACAAAGATTGGGCTTCACAAAGAGTCCTGCTGATCCGAATATCTACATCAAGCTTGTAAAAGGTGAACTTGTGATTATTGTTTTGTATGCGGATGATCTTCTCTTGATAGGTGTAGAAGGTCGAATCCAAGAATGCAAGAAGCAACTAGCAATAGAATTTGATATGAAGGATCTTGGGCCGATGCACTACTATTTGGGATTAGAAGTTTGGCAGGGACACGATGAGATCTATCTAGGTCAAGGAAAGTATGCAATCGAGATGTTGAAGAGGTTTGACATGATGGATTGCAAACCAATGATAACCTCGATGATCACAAACTTGAACAGACTCAGGAATTCCGAATCAAGCCTAGTTGATCCAACTCGGTATAGACAATTGATTGGCTCACTTATGTACTTGGTGAATACATGACCAAACATATGTTTGCAATGAATGTTCTCAGTTAATTTCAAGTGGAGCCAAAACATGATCATTGGATAACAACCCAACATGCACTGAGATATTTGCAAGAAACAATCCACTATTGCTTGAATACGAAAGGAGGAATGATGTCCACTTGATTGGATATATTGATTCTGACTAGGGAGGCAGTGAGCAGGATTGAAGGAGCACTATGGGAGGATGTTTTAGTTTGGGATCCTCCATGATCTCATGGATGAGCAAAAAGCAAGAATTGATTGCTTTGAGTAGTGTTGAGGCTGAATATATTGAAGATTTTTGTAGAGAGGGGCAGGGATAATCGCCGGTTGGAGAGTTTCCTGATCCAAAGAATACACCACAAAGGAGACAGAGAGTAGTACGTAGAGAGGTAGCGTAGAGCTTGCGCAAAGGCAGCGCAATAGCCTTGAGGAAGTTCGTGATTTAGCTGAGGATCAGTCAGATCCAGTGCCAGAGATTTGAGGTGTGAGACCGAGAGAGGCCAAAGGGTCAGATCCAGCCAACAGAAGAGCCACCCAGTAGTAGTGACGCAGAGATTGCACAGTGACTGCGTAGAGACTGCGCAGAGGCAGTGGAGGGCTTGTCAATTCGGGGTTTGGCTAGTTTGGGCTTTCAATGTTAGTGTGTGAGGTAATCTCACTAGCTCTTTGTCAGTTAGATTCTCTGTGAGGATGGCCAACAAGGCATTCCAGATTGTATTCAGATTTACTGTATAATAAATAAACACTCAGCTGCTGCACCGGTTTTTCCGCATTGGGTTTTTCTGGGGACATTGGTCCAAAATTAACAGTGTCATGTGTCTATGGTTTACTCTTGCTCAAATTTTTGTTTCCGCACTTATATTTTTCCGCAGTTAATTTGTGAAGGCTATAGTGTATGAGTTTTCGATATTTACAGTAGAACACCGTAAATAATTTGTTCATGTAAATAACAAATACGAGAATTGTCATTAGTGCTGCAGTAGGATTCCAGATCTAGGAATTTTCACATGGTATCAGAGCTTGTTTAGCAGTGCAGGAGGAACGAGAGAGCAACTCTAGTAGATCCAATGTTGAAGAAGATGCCGGGGATCAGAGAGCTGCGTAAGCAGCAGATCAATCTCCCAGTGATTGCGCAGTCCAAGCCAAGAGGGATAAATCTGCAACGAAATCTCTCTCTGAGTGAGTCGACAAAAAGGAAGGATTGTCCAATTTGTAGTTTGTCAGAGGCAGAGGGAGCAACACAGATCAACCCTCAAAGGTAGTTTGTAGTTTTTGTGAAGCAGTGATTACTGGTGCAGAAAGCGTCAGAATTGAGTAGCTGAAGACACATTTGGGGATTTCTGACCTCAAAGAGTTTCTTGCCCAAGAAACTCTGATTTCTTGTGTAGAAGCTATGGAGTTCGTGAACTATTTGGCTTGCTCTAATAGGGAGTACGTAAAGCCAATTGCGCAGAGGGTTAGAGGTAGCAGATCGACAATGATTGGGTGAGATGGCAGCGAGTGGGTTGCGTGATCAAGACCGGTTGGAGGGTGCCTCCTTCTAGATGAACATGACCTCAAGCACTTTATCGACATTGCACACGCTGAATCGGTAGATGTCACGCCATTAAGAGACTTCAAGAAGAACATGGCTAAAGCCAAATGGTTGATCCTCGACGAAGTGAAGGATCATATTGTTTAACACATTTTTGGTAAAGGGGCAGCCAAGGAAATCTGGGATGCGTTGGCCACGCTATATCAAGGGTCTTCCAAGCAGAGGAAGATGTTTTTGGAGGAGAAGATGCAGACTACCAGGATGCAGAAGGGAGAGCGCATTGATTCGTTCCTGTCTAGACTTCAGGAGAACCGAGATCAGTTGGCAGTTGTGGGAGTAGCTCCTCAGGCCACAGAGATGGTCAGACTGGCCCTCGATTTAGTGTTCAAAGACTATCAAGTCTTTGTCCACAACATCCTGGGCAGAGAGAAGGTATCGGACTGGGAAGCAATGTGGGCAACTCTTTAGCAAGAAGAGATGAGAAGAGATCTAATCAAGTGCAAACTTGATGGTAGCAACAACGGTGGGTCGGAGCCCAAGGAGGAGGAGGAGAATGCAACCCTTGCATCAAAGGGGCAGTGGGAGCAACACAAGAGGAAGAAGGACCTTTCCAAGATCAAGTGCTTCCAGTGTGGCGAGATGGGACATTACGCCACACAGTGTCAGCATGATCTGCAGGCTACAACTGCGAAGATAAAGGAGGAGGAATTCGCGATGATTGCCTAGATATCGCCAGGAGAACGTTGGGGTGATCTGGAGCTGTAGTTCAGTAGAACTGCTAATTGGGCAAGATCCTTGAGGAGTCCACCTCTCGGATCATCACCTTGCTACATGAACCCAAATCAGAAGTAGCAGGATGGACATGTTTCAGTTGGTACAGAGGAGTGCAAAAGTGACAGTGCAATTATCAATATCTAGAGAGCGCCATAGTTTGAGCAGCGCAGAGCAGAGTTGCAAGCTGTGCAGGAAGGCACAATGCAGAGTCAACAATTGCGTAGAGGCTTCAGAGGGACAACGCAGAGACTAGCAACAGTCAGATCTTCGGTACGAGATGCATCCTACTAAACACTTAGTTTAGATCTTGGATGTTTTTCAGTTGCAGTAAGCAACTGAGTTTCAGTGCAGTGGCAGTTGGTAGCAGCATGCAGAGTCAACAACAACATGGATGCAACAACACAGTGTTGGTGGGCAGCAGCGTGAGACATTAGCAGCACAGAGGGAGATGTGGCAGAATCAAAGCAGTACTCCAGCTGGTTGTATTGCTAGAGCACATTCCTCGCTAAGAGGGAGTGCTGATTTTGGGTAGCATCGAATGTGCTCTAAGTCTCAAAATTTGCAGGGAGGCTTAGACACATGTATTCCAAAGAACCCAGAAATCGTTTTTGAAAATTCCACTCAGAGTGTTTTATTAAAATAATTAATTATTTTTAATGGGACCCTAAGTCTAAACTGATGAAATTAAAATAATTAAAGGGTATTAATATAACAAAGTGTGAATCTTCTAGAGAAGATGAAGATCAAGTCAAAGTTAATCTTAGCTATTGATTAACAATTTAATCTCGACCATTGAAGTCTCAATGAGAAGATTATAAGGACTTGATGGATCATTTGGAAGACACACCGAGATAGAAAATCTAGAGAACGAAATTCTTTAGTGAGCTGTGCTCAGGGAGAAAATCGATCGAGAAGATTTTTGCAGAGAGGGGCAAAGATAATTGCCGGTTGGAGAGTTTCCTGATCTGGAGAATACACTGCAGACGAGATAGGGAGTAGTATGTAGAGAGGCAGCATAGTAGCCTTGAGGAAGTCCGTGATTCAGTTGAGGATCAGTCAAATCCAGTGCCGAAGATCCATGCTGTGAGACCGGGAGAGGCCAGAGGGTCAGATCCAACCAGCAGAAGAGCCACCCAACAACAGTGACGCAGTCCCCACGCAGAGTGATGCAGAGACTGCGTAGAGGCAGTGGAGGGCTTGTCAGTGCGGTGCGTTTGGCCAGTTTGGGCTTTCAGTGTTTGTGTGAGGTAATCTCACTAGCTCTTTGTTAGTTAGATTCTCTGAGGGTGGCCAGCAAGACATCCCAAATTATATTCAAAATTACTGCATAATAAATAAACTCTCAGTTGCTGCACCGGTTTTCCCGTATCGGGTTTTCTCCAGGGACATTGGTCCAAAAATAATGGTGTCATGTGTCTATGATTTACTCTTGCTCAGATTTTTATTTCTGCGTTTATATTTTTCCACAGTTAATTTGTGAAGGATGTAGTGTAAGAGTTTTCGATATTTATAGTAGAACACTGTAAATAATTTGTTCACGTAAATAACAAATAGGAGAATCCTTATCAGTGTTGGAGTAGGATTCCAGATCTAGGAATTTTCACAAAATTTACCTTTTATTCTTGTATTTTGTAAAATGAAAGAAAAATCATTATGGTTGTTTTTGGAGCATGAGTTTCATGGTCAAGGTATTTTATTTAGAGGTCAAGCACCCATTGAGTGCTTCTAAGGTTTGTCCGAGGTCAAGAAGTCAAAAGAGTCATTGTCATAAGTTGAAGACCCCATCGGGCACATTGTAACTTGTAAAGAAAATTATTTTTGTTATTAAAAGTGTCCAAATACCCTTCAAGGGCAAGTCAACTTGGCAATTGGGAAGTCAGCGTATTTTGAGGAGCCACGTCCACCTTAAGAAGCCTATATAAAGGAGGGAACTCGACCTCCTTGAGACACTTTTGTCATTCATCCATCCAAGCGAAGAAGAAGAGCAAGAGTGGTAGTGAAGAAGGAAGAGGATGAAGAAGATTGTTTCTGGGCTAATTCTCTGTCACACGTGCGAAGAAGGGAAGCTAGGGTTTGCTGCTTCAAGGTTGAGATTCTCTATCTACTGGAGGAGGATCAAATTTGTTGGAAGAAGGACCTACTAGGTCACCTTTTAGCTGTAGACAATGAAGCAAGGCAAGCGAAGTTGTTTGGATGCCTTGGAAGGCTAATTTTTCTCACACGTGTGGATGTAGTAGCAGTTGCAGGGGGGACAAAAATTTTCAGACTTGCATTAGAGGCTGAAATTCTGAAGGTGGAAGGTCGAAGTTGTACTGTTGGAAGACTTGGACAAGGGAAGCACATCATCAGGAAAGGTTGGACTTGGTCTTGGTCTAGCGGGCTTGGAATTCGTCAATTGAAGAATCTATAAGAAGAGAAGAGATTTTGCGGGTTTTCCTCTCAAGTGGAGAGCTTTTGGCCTTGGCTTGTAGCCTACATTTTGTGTTCTTGTGTACTGTTGTAATTCTTGTTTTGGTAGTTGTTTGATGATATACGAACATAATAATAAGTGAAGAAGCTAATAAGTAAGAAAAAGTAAGAAGACATCACAAGCTCTTATCATAGAAAGAGAAATCATCTCATTTATTTCCCTATAAATTTCTCAACAATATATTATTGATTCAGGAGCCTCTTTCCATATGATTGGAAATCAAGAGTATTTCAATGAGCTAGATTAGAAGGACATTCAGGTGAATATCGAGCATGGAGATAATGTCAAGTATGCTACCAAGGGGCTTGGTATCCTCAGCTTTGAGAGGGAGTCAGGTAATACTCTTCATCTCAAAGATGTTCTCTATGTTCCAGGGCTGAAGAAGAACTTGGTTTCAGTAGCTATTCTTGAGGATAAAGGATATGATGTTACCTTCAGTAGAGGTAAGGCTTACCTCCTTTTGGATGTGAGAAGCAGATAGGTGCGAGGGTGAAAAATCGCTACAAGTTGCATGTAGAGACTGGTGCAACCTTAAGCATAAAGGCAGGATGTGCAGATGTAGGTGAAGTTTGGCACAGACGCATGGGACACTTGCATCATGGGGCGCTGAATTTTCTTTAGCAGATTGCCACAGGATTACCAGCAGGAGGCCTTGACAAGAGTGGAGTGCGCAAGGGATGTACGCTTGGCAAATATGCGAAGTCTTCCTTCCAAGGTCAGGACAACATAGGGGCTTTGTCAACCTGGTTTTCATCTGAATTCTTGACTGAGGAAGAGACATCTTTAGAAGGATTGGAGGCTTTCTTCCTTGGCTTTGCCATTTGTGTTCTAACTTCTAAGGATCTACCTTCAAGCTGTTAGCCTTATGAGTGAAGGTACTGGCTCTAAAACCAATTGTTGGAAATACTGAGAGGGGGGGTGAAGCAGTATTTATTTTCAATTATTATTTTTACCAGTTAGATCACTTATAATTAGAACACAAAATGAAAAATAAGAATAAAAACTTTTATTAATTAGGAATAACGAGGACTTCAATCCTCTTCTTTACAGTAAATCAAGTACAATATGGTGTTTGGCTCCCACCCTAGATGAAGACACCAATCTCCAATCCACCAGGCTCTAACTTGTACTTTTCCAAGCACCGACTTGGACTTCATGAGGCTCCAACCTCTAGGTCTCCAACCCTATCTTCCAAGGCTCCAATCTTGTCACTATGAGGCACCAACCTCTAGGCATCCAACCCTATCTCTGGTACAGGCTCCAACCTGGTCTTCTTGAGGACTCCTATCCTCTAGGGCTCCAACCCTTTGCTTCAATTCTTCAAGATAGATTCAGCGATTCTACATGGCTCCCAATATCTTCTGCAACGAGCCCTGACAATATCTTCACCTTCAACACTGCCCTCAAACGATCTCCAAGGCACTTAGCTCATCAATGACAACTGTGCCTTCACATGAGGGTGTCTCCACAAATCTTCATGTTACCCAAACAAAATTCTCCGAGGTCACCTCATGATGGCTTCAATGCATCATGGTCTCCAATACCATCTCCAAGATCAGCTTCCAGATGTCTTCACAAGGTCTTCAGTAATGCTCCAAGGTATCTTCAATAATATCCCCAAGGCAGCTAGAGTTCTGTTAGAAAATTATATATTACGGAGCAATGCAACACATAAAATATGCGGAAAACACAAGCACACAAAACACATAAAACCAGAGAGACACAGATATACGTGGTTCACCAAGTTTGGGGTACGTCCACCCCGAACAGCCAGTCCTTCCTTTCTATTTTCCAACAAAAATGAAGAGACACAACCTACAACAAATCTGCTGTAATATCCTCTGTTCTCTCTCATAGTCTCCCTATCTGTTTCTCTCTCTGAGAATACACACGCAATACACAGCCGCAATACAATACCCTCATACAAAGAGAGGGGTTGCCTTCTAGGGCAAAAAACCCTAAACTAAACATAACTTCTACCGTCAGATCATTTGCCTAATGAACGGCCCAGATTGACTAGAAATTACTATACTTTTACAAGGCAATTTTACATCTGTTTTTAGCTTCGAGGGCACTGCCCACGAAACCCCCCGCCAGGGGGGGGGCTCCATAAAGTCGCTGCCGCCCCCCTGGACCCCCCACGGCAGCGATTAATTTACGGGCGGCGTTGCCGCCCCATTAAGGTACAGGGGTCTAACGCTGTGATACAAAACAAACAAGATAATCAGGCTCCACACCCAACAAGTTCTTGAACAATACTTCTTCAGAATGCTTAGAGGGAATAGAAGGGTTGTCTTCAAGAACTGGTCTAGAGGATGTCTACTACAATTTACTCCAAAATGTGTTTAATGGTGCTCCAAAAAGTCCAAGAGATGGGCCTCAAAGATTACTTCAAAAGGTACTCCAAAAATGGTCAGCAAGTCTTCACAAGTCTTCACAAGTCAACCAATCTTCAAGTCTTCATAAAAAGTATTCTGCAAGCCATTCCAACAAAACTCTAATGGTGTTGGATCTCCAAGATTCTTGGGAAGCCTCAAATGGTCTGCAATAAAGTTCTTCAAAGACTGATCTTCTGCTTCAATTTCGTTCCACCAAACTCTAACAAAATGTTACAAGGTCAATCCGAGTATACCCCTAAAAAGGTTGAAGACTGCTCCCAGGAGGGGCCGAGACCTGCAGCTCCACTGATATGAAGTTATCACGAATGAATAACTGAGCCTCATATCTGAAGGCAAGGTTGCAAACATCGCGATTTTTTCCTGATTTTTTGAAAAGATCGCCGATCGCCAAAAAATCGCGATTCGATCGGAAAAAATTGTGGCCTCCTAAAACAGCGCGGTTATAAGGCGATTTTGATGTTTTTTTTTTTCATTTTCACATGGACAGGTTTGGTTATGACTTATGAGAGCTAAGGAGTGAAGGAGGAGAGCCAAGGAGGGAGATACGTGATCTACAAGCCCAAGATTGGACAAAAGTGAAGAATTTCTTGCAAGCCATGCGAACAGAAATCGAATTTGGACCAAGTGTCTCCGAAAAAACGTTTTTTCCATGTATGGGCATCAAATTTGACCTATTTTTTTCTTGTTCTTCCATGGGTTTCTATTACCCATGTGTTTTTCATCATTTGTGATTGCATTTGGTTGTGTTTTTTTGTTTTTGTTTTTGTTTTATTGAGAGGAGAGGGTTTATTTTGGTCAAAATGCAAAAAATTGTTTGTTAAATTTTGTTTTTTATATTTCTTCTTGTACTCTTAGTTTCTTCCCATTATTTTTGCTTGTGTTTCAACATGTATTTTTTCCCATTATTTTTGCATTGAGTTAAGGGTTTTTTTTTGTGAAAAAAATCAAAATGTTGTATGTAAAATTGTAATTTTTTTTATTTTATTTTTTAACTTGCAATTTTTCTTGTGCCCTAGGTTCAAATTTCAACATTCAAAGTTCAAAGTTTCCAACATGCCAAGGAAATTAGATCCTTTATGGGAATTTGGTGAACCTAACCAGGGGTTTGACCGATCAAACTTGACTTGCAAATTATGTAGTCATCACATGACAGGGGGGATACAGGTTGAAATACCACCTGGCACAAATTCCTGGGCATGAAGTAGGCCCTTGCACAAACACCAATCTAGAAATAATCAGAAGAGCCATGAACTCATTGGGAGAAATAGAAACCACTAAACTCAGCAAAGCAGCTCTGAAGAGTCAAATATCAGGGTTTGGAGTTGAACGTGAGAGTGGTAGTGGCTCTTCAACATCAGCCTCTTCTACAGGCAGCCCCGTAGCTGCCTCCTCATTTTTTGCTCCTAGAACCACTCACGGGGCACAACCATCTATCTCCTCCCTTATTAAAAAAAAGGAGAAGGAAGAAGCTGATAAGTTGTTGGGCAAACTGTTTCTTTGGAGTGATATTCCTTTCAATGTTGCCAGGAACAATCCATTTTATCAGGCTACAGTTGATGCTATCGCTGTTGTTGGCCCAGGATACAAAGCCCCTTCATATAATGACCTTAGAGGGCGCATTCTGCAAAATGAGAAAGCTGACTGCACCAAGAGATTGGAAGAGTTAAGGGCATCATGGGAAGTCACAAGATGCACTGTGATGTCAGATGGTTGGACTGATCAAAAGGGTAGGACCCTTATTAACTTCTTGGTCAGTTGTCCCAAGGGGACAATGTTTATGAAATCTGTTGATGCATCTGCACATGTCAAAGATGCAAGATTATTATGTGATTTATTAGATGTGTTCATTCTGGAGGTTGGGCCCCAAAATGTTGTCCAAATCATAATGGACAATGCCGCAAACTATGTTTCCGCTGGCAAGATGCTTATGGAGAGGTATCCGAGCATATTTTGGACACCTTGTGCTGCACATTGCCTTGATTTGATGTTGGAGGACATCGAAAAGATTGATTTTGTCAAAGATATTGTAGAATCATCAAAGAGAATCACAAAATTTATATATAACCATGGATCTGTGCTTCATTTGATGAGGACATTCACCAACAATAAGGAGTTGGTGCGGCCTGCTATTACACGATTTGCCACTACTTTCATCTCTCTTCAATCCCTCTTGAATTCTAAGTGGGATTTGAAGAGAATGTTTCTTTCAGATGAGTGGCGTGTTTTGACTATCAGCCGCAAATCAGAGGGACAGGCCATCTGCGGGTTGGTGTCAGATCAGGAAAGTTTCTGGGCTGGAGTGGAAGAGGTGTGCAGCATTAGTGAACCTTTGGTAAAGGTTCTTAGATTGGTGGATGGAGACAAGCCCGCAATGGGCTACTTGTATGAGGCCATGGATAGGGCCAAAGAAGTTGTTCGCAGCTATTATGATGATAAGGGTGATGAGGGGTTTCAGAGACAACTTCTTTTATGGGAAGTGATTGATGATCGATGGAACAACACACTCCATCGTCCCATTCATGCTGCAGGGGTCTTCCTGAACCCCGCATTTTCTTATTCATGTGGTTTCCTATTTGATGCTGAGGTCATGGATGGATTTTTCACTTGTGTTCAGAAGATGGTGCCAAATCCATCAGAACGTGCAGAGATATCCAAAGAGATGGAGGTATACAGAATGGCAGGTGGCACCTTGAGCTTCGACATGGTTGTCCAGGATAGGACTACTAAAATGCCAGGTAAGATTTTCATTATTTTAAAATTTTTCTTATGTTTGTAACTTTATAAGTTTATCTTATTTGTTGTAACTTATAACTTGTAGATGCATGGTGGAGGAGCTACGGTGGCAGATTACCAAAACTCCAAAAACTTGCCATTAGAATACTCAGCCAAACATGTAGTGCTTCAGGATGCGAGCGCAACTGGAGTGTATTTGACAAAATACACACCAAAAGGCGCAACAGGTAAAAAACTTAAAATATTCCAACTGATTTTTTGAATTCATTAAATATTTTTTTTTAAATATTTAATTTATTAATTTATGACCCTTGTACAGGTTGGAGGGTCAGCGGCTCAATGACATGGTTTACGTCTACTACAATCTTAGATTGTGGGTGAGACAACTTGAGAGGACCCCTGATATGGAGGCCATCTCTTTAGATGCGATTGACACCACTGCTGAATGGAGGGTTGAGGCTGAGAGCCCTGTCATGGAGTCAGCCCCTGATTGGATAGAGCAGGAGGTAGTGGAGGGGGAGGACTCGGAGGAGGACGAGGAAGAGCAGCAGCAGCAGCAGGAGCAGGAGGTGACACCACCCACCACTACTACCGGTAGAGGATGTGGTCTGCCTCCTTTAGCTCCTAGTGGTTCAGGTTCCCGTTCTGGTGCTTCATTTTTTACTTCTAGAGCACGACAAAGCGCCCATTGCCAGTCCCGCCGACTTCTTCATCTAGAGAGAAAGGCAAAGCTGTTGTATTTTCTCGCAAGAGGGGCAGAGGAAATCAATAGTATAGGACCATAGGTTATATGGTGCATTGACATTCCTTTGTATATGACTGTTGACATTATGACTCATGATATGAGATACATTATTATATTTTTTGTTGATATTTTGAGGCTGAGTTGACTCTTGAGACTCAGGACTTAGTATTCAGGACAGGATTCAGTTTTATGTGTGATGTAGCACTAGACATGATATTACACATCTATTATATTAGTTTTTTTTCATATTTATGTGTCAATGCATTTATTTTATGCTGTAGATGCTTTAGATATTAAAAAAATTGAAAAAAAAAGGAATATTTTTGTATGTGCCGATTTTTTCCCGATTTTTACGATTTTTTTCCGATTTTTTCCCCTCGCCGATTTAATCCCGATCACGATGTTTGCAGCCTTGTCTGAAGGTATCAAGGTCTGAGGTCTGCTGCTAATAATCCGAGCTCTTGAAGTCTGATGTAAGGTCCGAGCTCCTACGGGATTGCAGAGTACAAATATAACAATCCACTGTTTAGTTGCCTTCTCAAGCTATAGGTCCGAAGTCTGTGTTAGTAAATGACTGTTCTTGATGTTTGTAGCTTCTCCACAGATCCGAGTTTAGGCAGCAAGTCCGAGGTGTTTACATCACATTTTTTGAGGTGTATTACAACACCGGGTAGCAACAAGAGACAGTCTTAAGGTCCGAGCTACTACAAATTAGCTTCAAACTGTTGGATTACCCACACCTTGTCACCAAAACTGAGGTGAGGATTGTTCTAGTTCAAGGTTGTTTCACAAGTTAACCAGAGTCTGCAATCCGAACTACCATAGGTCTGTGGTTTACCCAATCATCAAAAAATTCAAGGACAAAATTAGCCCAATAATGATTTTCCTTGTCTCGACTTCTATCTCCTGTCTGTCCTCTTCTCTCTGAATTTTTCACCGAATTCATGGTTGGAATGAGGATATCCGACTTGTGCATAGGTAGGCTTAGGTCGACTAGCATAAATGATATAATATTTCATCTTAAAAATTCATTTTCTCTCAATCTAGAAGGAGTTAGAGGGCGAGTGATAGGTCGTTAGAAAGGAAAATTGTCCTCTACAAGTTTGTGTCAATTTCACCCTTCAATGAGGTCATTTTTCCATGAAGAAAATTGTATTTTGTGAACTGTCATCATTATGCTTTGGACAGTGCTAGGGCTATTTCTTCATAGACTTAGGCCTTCAAGTTTATGAAGGGTCCTTCACATGTGTTCTTCATTAGGATTAGGGCTTCATTCATGTATGTGAAGGTCTTCTTCATAGGCTTAGGGTTCCATACACAGGCTTCCATTCATGTATTGGCTTTAGGGCATCATAAATATTAGGAATTGCAACAAGATGTTAGGGCTAAGGTATCTTCTAGAGTATCATGGGCATCTAGGGCTTCATTCATTATTAGTTCATGCATCAACAATCTAGGGCTCGTCATCATGTAAATAGGGATGTAAGTGTAGCTAGGGAATTTGGTATATGCATCATCTTCATGCTAGGGCAACATCACGAAAGGGTTATTCAAGCATCACAAGAATATTTTCTATCTCCAACAATGCCATATTGATATCAATGGCAACTTTGACCAACAAAAACTTCCATAGATGACAAGAAGGAGCCATTGAATGGCTTAAAGGCCTATTTGGAATTGAATGGGGAGAAGGCTTCTAGTAATTGGGACACTTTAGAGAAGGATATTGTTCATACTGTAGGTTATTCTTTTGGCACTAATTTTAGCAGTTCTGTTTTGCTACTAGCCTATTTTCCATGGTGGAGAAATTAGCTTTGTAGACTTCTGTGATTTTAAGAGAACTTCACCTTTTGTAAAAATGTTCTGGATATTATAAATTTGAAAAAAGAGTCAAGATATACAAAGAGTATTTGCCTACACTGACCTTGATGTTTTCCCTTCTTCAATTTAATTCCCTTTTTTGGTTCATGCTCATATGTGTGTGCTTATGGTTTATTTAATGTTTATTTTGCAATTTCCCCTAGCCTAAATCTTTTGTTGATAAAACTGTTTATATTTGCAGCAATTCGTGTAGCTAGTGACTGGTATCAGAAGCATTTGGGGGAAGGTGTACGTGTGTTACTACTTACTAATGATAAGGAAAACAAAAGAAAAGCCATTGAACAGGGTATTGCTGCAGAAACAGGTAATCTACATGCAGACCATTGAGATTATCTTATTATTTCAAAATATCTGGCGATCATATTCAGTTTAGTCAATGTGGTTTCAAATAGCACTGGGGCTAATGCAATATACAGTTGCTGTGATAAAATTGTTTGATCAGTGGATGCTTGACGTGGTACAATTATCTCAATAAATGCTAACCCTTGATAAGTGGAAGCTTGATGTGGTATAATTATCTCAATAAATGCTAACCCTCACAATGTGTATGTGCTCCTGGTTTTAGTTGAAGCATATGTCAAATCACTTGGGCGCCCTGAGTTGCTTGATTTGCTTGTTCAGCCTAGTAATGGGGATGCAGTTGAAGTCCAAGTGGAAGATTTAAGGCCCTCCAAAAAAAAAGTGATATATCCTGAGGTGTGTGAATGCTTTTTTGCTAGCTTGTATTTCCAAAATACTGGACATCTTATAAAGTAGGGCTTATGAAATAAGAAATTAGGTATATTTCTGCTCCTATTTTCTACTAGAGGATGTTGTTACTCCAATGTTACATCAATATATCAATAATTGAATTGTGTCTCTGTGTAACTGGTGCAGCATAAACCCATGTCTGAGATAACAGCTGGTCTGCATCGAGGAATTTACCACCAAGGGAAACTTCGTGTCAATCGTTACAACCCATTTGAGGCCTATGTTGGTAGTGAAAGTATTGGTGAGGAGATCATAATTTATGGACGTGATAATATGAATCGAGCTTTTGATGGAGATGTAGTTGCAGTGGAGCTCTTGCCTAAGGATCAGTGGGATGGAGGAAAAACAATGAAAATTGTAGAAGATGGTGGGAATATTTTCTTTAGACTTTTAGTAGAACAAATGATTTATGGTAGGCTATTTAACTGAATATACTGTTCTTTGTGGTACAATGATTTGTTCGCCTTGATATGCTCAGAAGAAGATGAAGAGGAGGAGGTCCACTTAGTTCCGAATAGTGCTGATGATGCTCCTCGTGATGCCATTCTGGAGCAGAATTCCAAAGGGGTTGAAGGTCATATTACAGCCCGTCCAACTGGGCGCGTTATTGGTATAATTAAGCGGAATTGGCATTCGTAAGTGATTGAAATCTCTCTTCATGTGTGTCTGTGTGTATAAGGTATATAGTGTGTGCTTGTGCATGTTTGTGGGTGTGAACTGCTTTTCATGCCAAACCTAGTTTTGGCTGGATTTCGTTTCAGTCAGGCTATCATACAATGTCAATATAACTGTCATACAAAATAAATACATTTCACTACTAAGGTGAGAGATGCAACAAAAGAGCAATAAAATAGAAATCTATTGCCAACAAAAAAGTGAAAATGAATAGGATTATTTTGAAGTCGTCAATTGCACTGTTGATTGATTTTGTTCTATGTTGTTTCCTTAAACTTATAATCTGTAAGGTCAAGCCCACCATGCACTGGCTTCTCTCTCTCTCTCCCCACGCCCACCCCTCACCAACCCCTCACGACCAAATGCAGGTACTCTGTAATGTTCAAGCCTTTTGAGAAAGACATCATGTTGAGGTCAAATAGAAATAAAACTTCCATTACCTCATTCTGGGATCAAGACTTTTTTAAGGAAAAATATGTCAAATGGAGGAAAGTGATTATTGTCTTATGTTCATAGTCAATGGGTGGAATAGTGGGTTTGCCAATTGTCTCCATGGTTTTAGTATCTATAGACTTGCATTGCTGCCAGTTAAGGGAGAATAGATCACAGAGGTTGGCATTCATGGTGCAACACATTCTATTAGTCTAAGACCTTTTCTTGAGGCATCACATTCTCGGATGAAAGTTTTACTATAAACATAGCTTCCTTTAAGCCTTAAAAGACCTACTCAGGTACATCATTCCATATAAAAGCATTCTTTTTTCGCAAAGTGTTAATAGGGCAGAAATTCTACCATAGAGAATGTGATGCAGCATGAACACCAACCTCTAATGCACCCTTAGGCTCAATTTATAACTTCATTAAGTCGTAGATCGACGGGTGAGATTAAATTGTCGTGTTACTAAAGATAAGTCATTTCCTAAACATAAGAAGGAAATTATGAATAGCTTTCATGTCTCGCATGTCACATGCAACCCTCATGCCTGTCTCGCATGTCACATGCAACCCTCATGTTTACCAAGCATGTCGCATGCATCCTCATGCATGCCTTGCCTGTCGTATTCAAGCTCGTAAAGAGGCGAAACAAGATCTTCCTAGCTAAGACACCAAGCCAAAAGACCTTCCATAGCTATAAATTTCTACACTCCCTCCTAGCTAGGAAGGAATTCTCCACCCTCCAACGTATCCCTGTAAAACATGAACCTCCCCTTTAGTAGAGGCTTGGTAAGAATATATGCAACCTGCTCCCTTGTGGGTATGTATTGTAATCTCACAACACATCTCTAGACCATGTCTTTGATGAAGTGGTACCTAATGTCTATGTGCTTGGACTTATTGTGAAACACAGAATTCTCTGAAAGCTTGATGCAACTTTGGTTATCACAGTCTATCACTGTCGTTCCCATCTCAAGTTCAAATAAACCCGTGAGCATCTTGTGAAGCTATATGGCCTAACAACTCACTAGAATTGCTGCCATGTAGTCTTCCTCTGCTGAGCTAAGTGCCATTGGGTGCTGCTTCCTGTTGAACCACTAGATTGGAGTGTAAAAACTCTGGTAAAACTGATAAATATATATTATTAATGATGAAAGATGAGATAAGAGATGATTACAAATGAGGGATCGCCTGGGCTTTAAATATAGCCTCAAGGTGTCCCTTGGTGAAGAGGCATGATCTTTGATCATGCCCTTTCAGTTAATAAACCCTAATATAACTATATCTAACTAATAATTAATAAAATATTCATAACATTGCCCCTCTCTTAAAGATTCTTTGTCCTCAAAGCATACGTAATGATGGACAATGTTGACGAATGTCTGGTTTTCTCAAGCGATGAGCTCTTGCGTCCCACACTTTAAAAAGATCGTGAAGAATCTTCTCGAGCTCCATCCGTTGGTGATGTGGATATTGAAAAGATCTGATATCGACAAGGCTGGATACTGTCTTGACTTCTATTGGACGTTTGATTTTCCTATTGGAAGACACTTTTATGGGTAGATCTTGGAATACTTTTTCATGTTTCCCAGCCATTCCTTGTTTTGCTGGTGATTTTTTGTGATTCCTTTTAAGATTTAGAGTTAAGTTACCGACAATTATTGTCTCATGTAACTTTTCCTCATCATCAAATGCTTCATTCTTAACAACCATATCTGCTTCATCACCGAAGGCCTCAACAGCTTCTGTTGTTATATCAGTGGCTTTGGATATAACAGCTTCTGTCGTTATATCAGCTTCATATGTTTCGTTCAATTCTGGGGATAGAACACTTTGTTGTTTATAAACATCTGTATCTTCATGGGGATGTGGGGAATCAGTTTTTTCTTGATGCTCTTCCGAGTCCCGTGAATCTGCAGAAACGCTACCAATGGAGTGTAAAAACTCCCTTCGTTTTAGCTTTGCTAAGCTTTTGATCTGATCAATTGTCATCGTAGATAAAGACATACTGAACAGATACGAGGTGAGAAATACTCTTTTGCCAGTTTTTCTTTTCTCCTTTCTTTAAAATTAATTAATTAATATTTAATTAATTAATTTTTTTTTTTTAATTAATTAATTAATTAATATTTATTTAATTAATTAATTAATAATAATTTTTTTTTTAAATTAATTAATTAATTAATATTTGATTAATTAATTAATTAATAATTTTTTTTTTTTAACTATATAATTATTATATATATATATATAATTTAATTATATAATTATTATATATATAATTATTAAATGAGAATTATATATATATAAATGAATTATGTAATTATAATATATATATAATGTTGTTTTTAAAGGTCACTTTGTTTTGAAAAGGCACGTTGTTTTGAAAATGGGAAATGGGTTTTTAATACCATGGGCCCTAAAACCACGAGCTATTACTCTTCTTTTTTAATTTTACTTTTACTCTTCCTTTTTAATTTTACTGTCTTCCATGTACGTATATCTCTCTTTTTACTTTTTCTTTTAATTTATTTCCCCTTTATATTAACTTTCCCTCTCTCTTTTATTTTATTAATATATATATATATATATATGTTTTATATATATATATTTCTTCCTTCTTCTTTTAAAAAAAAAAAACAAATGTTGTTGCCCGCAAGCACTTTATTATTTTTTTTTTTAAATCTGCAATTCTGGAATTTCCTTGTAATTCCTTAATTCTTGGTGATCACACAGATCCCAAAGAGCGATGGCTCCGATACCAATGGAGTGTAAAAACTCTGGGTAAAACTTGATAAATATATATTATTAATGATGAAAGATGAGATAAGAGATGATTACAAATGAGGGATCGCCTGGGCTTTAAATATAGCCTCAAGGTGTCCCTTGGTGAAGAGGCATGATCTTTGATCATGCCCTTTCAGTTAATAAACCCTAATATAACTATATCTAACTAATAATTAATAAAATATTCATAACATAGATCATCACTGACGCACGCTGAAAAAACATCCAAAAGTGGATTTCCTATCAACTGCACTCCCTATCGAACTAGAATCTCTGTACCCTTGCAACTACACTCAACCAACTCTGACATACCTCAGTCCAAAGTTGTACCATGAAGGTACCTCAACACATGCTTTGCTGCCACCTAATGAACTTGCCTCAACTCCACCATAAACATGTTGAGTGTGTTCATTGCAAAGCAAATATCTAGCCTAGTGTTGACCAGATACGTCAAGGACCTAATAAGCTGCCTATACAAAGTGGGATCCACTAACTCACTCTTGGAAGTGTTAAGAGAATCAGAAAGGCAAAAAGATCCTCTTGATCTTGATTATTTACTTGTGATCTTCTTTAGTTCTAACTTCTTATTATGTTCTTCTTATTAGTTCATCAAGCAAATATCAAAGCAAATACACATATATCAAGGACACCATATGTAGGCCAGCAGCCAGGGCAAAATCCCACTCTTGGGGGAAACCCAGTCAATAATTCTTCCTTCAATAGTGTTTCTCGAGACCCTAGACCTTGACCCGGACTTCCTCCACACCAAGTCAACCTTCCTTGTGATCCTTCCTGAATTTGGCAGCAACAACAGTAGTAGCACTCTGATGACCTGGAACTCTGACCTTGCTTTTTGAGACTTCGATCTTGAGGTAGAGACTTCGATTTAGGTCCAATACAACTTCTTCAAGCAACAACATTCAACAAAACAAACTTCGACTTCCTCTTCTCTTGGCAGCAACACCTTGGCAGTACTTGATGCAGCAACTGTTGTAGTAAAACTTTGAGAACTTCGATCTCCCAAATTATAGCTCGAAATGCAGAGAGAGTGGTGCTGAAATTTTGATTTTCTTCAACTCTATAAGTTGCCCCAAACCGAATCCAAAAAGTCCTTCTCCAATTCGCAATTTTCCTTGTTGCAGCTTGAAAATCAAATTTCTGTGTTGCAGTAAGATGGTTCCAAGTGAGTTCAATTCCACTGTATATATAGGCTTGAGATGAGCTCGAATTACTGGGCTTGAGGCAGACTTGATCACCTTAAGGCCGACTTGGTGTGGAGGCTTCATAAATCATATTTTACTCAATACTTGACCTATTTGCATGATTCAAAAGCCCAATATGGATCAATTTAATTCTGCAATAATCCTATAGACTCGGAATAAAACCTAAAAGTCCACAATTGGGACTCTGACCTAAAATAAATATGACCCAAACATGAAACCCCTGCTTTAATAAGTCATTTAATAATAATATAAAATTCTTTTGTTTATTCTTTTGATAAGTACAATAAGTATTGACTCAAGTACAACTTATGAAGATCGAACCTAGTTACATTCTTCAACATGAAACATTAATTTCCTTCAAGTTGGTGATCATAAGTATAGACATAGGCTTGCAATTCTCCATTCTAAATTTCCTCTGGATATCAACTGCATACTTGCCCTGCCTAAGGAAGATCTCTCTTAGCTGTTGCCACACCTCCAATCCAAAAAAGTAGTGCATAAGCCCAATTCCCTTCATCTCAAACTCAGAAGCAACGTCCTCCTTGCACATTCAAATGAACCTCCCAATCTTGTGAATAATAGATCGTCCACATACAGTACCAAGATAAGTTGGAGTTTGCCTCACTCTTGATGAAGCCCAAACCAAGAAGGTAACCATCGATCCTAGAGTACCATGTGCACGGAGCTTGCCTCGCTTTGTAAAGGGCCTTCTTCAATCTGCATACATGAGACTCCCTACCATGCACCTCAAATCCATGAGGCCGCTTAACATATACCTCTTCCTCCTTAATCAACCCATTAAGGAAGGTATTCTTCGCATCCATCTTACGTATCCTCCACCCATCTTTGAGGTAGTAGATATGACTACCTTGATAGATGCATATCTGGTGACAAGTACATGGGTCTCACCGTAGTCCACTCCCTCCTTCTAGGAGAAGTTAGAATCCTCTCACCATGAACCTGACCTTGTACTTCTCGATGTTGTGATCTGTAATGTTCCAAATTTTGCAATAAAGTATTTGGAACATTAATTTTGCTTTTATTTTAATAAAAGGAATAAAATGGCTGAGGGAACCCATGTAGCAACTTAATAAACACTCCTAAGGTGCAAAAAGTCACTTAAGTGGCTTAAGTTAGCAGCCCAAGTGTGAAAAGGGGCCAAAAGCAAGTGAGCTAGACCATGGTTGACCAAAGTCAACAACGTACCCAAGAGGGGAAGCTTGCACATGAAGATTGCGTAGTTGGATGGAGGGGAATTCGAAATGGGAGAAACCCTAATGTGAGTGGGGTCCATGGCAAGGAAGCATGCCTTGTATAAAAGATGAAGGAGAGCCATTGTTGGGGATCATCTTTGGAGAAAGAATTTGGAGGTTGAAGCTCTCTTCAACTTTGTGCTGCTTAGCACAAGAGGGATTCCTGTTTAGGAATGCCCTTCTTTTCCATGGGAGGCCATGGAGAGATTGTTCTTCATCTCCCTCACATCATGTACTGCGTTATTCTTGCAGCAAGAGAACGCTGGAGTTGCTGGTGTTGCAGTGAGGGACCATCACCATCTCACTTCCGGAGTTGTTCTGTAGAGGAGGGGCCATCTCTTTCTCTAGGAGATCAGCAAAGGAGATCCCGGAGCTTCTATTGCAGATTTTGGCATTGGGCCATATGTTTTCTCTCATGCCCAGCGCAGTATCCTTCCCTTACAGCGTTATCTTCAGAGGTGGCTTGCACAAAGGGTTCATTTTGTGCACTAGTGAGTGCAGTCTTCAGTAAGGGGATCAACCCCTTCACTTTGGAGATCATTGGAGGAGGTATCATTGTTTATTGCAGCATCTTCTTCCTTCTCCTATGTTGTATTATATTTGAGTTGCAACAGCTATACTGCAACTTCGGCATTTTTCTATTTTATGTATTTTAGCCAATCCCTTGGAGGATTGATGTAATAATGTTTTCTGGGGTTGAGATCTTGCTCCCCCATCTTTATTTGAGCTCTTATTGCTATATCACCATATGTATATCAGTTTGCAGTCATTTTCTCCTATAGACTGTGCAGTTATAGAGTAGCTAAGTCATGTAGTAGTGTATTTCCTTCATTGCATGTACATTTTCCTTTGGGGCTAATTTGCACTGACCTTGAGAGGTATTGTTCCTCAAGGATCTTGTATAATATTTGCTGCTACACATTATATATCAGATTTGCTCTCTTCTTACTTTATATGAGACATTATTTCACTGCTGCTACTTGTTGAAGTTTTCATGCTGCTGAAGATTCTCTCATCGAGCATTATTTTGGTATACTTGTTGGTGGGAGATCTGAATAACCTGGTTAAGGTTATTTCTTTGAGCTCATATTCTGCATAGGAGTTGTATGATGTGTGTTCTAAGGCATCCCAGCAGTGGTTTGTCTTATTTTTGCAACAACTTCCTTATACAACGTCCTCAAAGACCCTGTAGCAGAAATTCTCGAGGTGGAATATTGCATATCCATAGACAGAGTCTGTGAAGGGCTAGCTAGCCTCAGGATCTCTCCCTTCTTTGGAAGGAGTCATATCCTGTAAATGCCCCAATAGTCAATCTCTGAAATGGACTTGTGATGTTTCACTGAAGAAGGAATTGGAATATCTTAATTGGAATATCTTAAGATATTCCTGATGGAGCAGAAATTTCCAGATTTGGAATATTACATGATCTGCTGCATGCTTGATCTTATAGATCCATTGAGAAGTGACCACAAACTCCCTTTGGCCTAGGCACTATGTCCCACACATCATTCCTCATGATGGAACGATACTCCACCATGGCATCCTTCTATAGACCTATTGAACTGCTACCCCCTCAAAAGTAGAAGGCTCAAAAATACTAATGCTGCTCATGAAGACCATATAACTAGAAAATCTAATTGGTGGTTTACTCTGTCTAAACATCTTGTCATGAGCCTCCGCATGCTTTTTTGCATCTTTGGATGTTTTCTAAACCCATTTCGGCCTCCTCCTAATAGAGCTAGAAGGAACATCTCGCTCCTCCTGAATTGAAGACTTTGTCCTTACTGCTGATGTTGCTAGATCCTCCTTAACCTTCAGAGCCTCTCGCTCCCTCTCCTCTACCACCGTTGTCTCTGTGTAATAAGACCTCCTAAAGGTCCTACCCTCCTCGAATCTGACAACCCTACTGGTGATAACTCTCCTCTTTCTTGGAATGTAGACCCTGTAGGACTTTGAGACCTCAATGTACCCCCACAAAGCTACATCTCTCAGTAGAGGGCTCTAGTTTGGTCCTCTTCTCTGAAGGAATTTAGACAAAATCTGGACTACCAAATATATGAAGGTGGCTTATCTCCGGTCTCACTCTTGTAAAAGCCTCCTCAGGAGTTTTGTCCTCCATTGCCCCGTGCAGACTCATGTTCTGCAAGTAAATAACTGTATTGCAGGCCTCTGCCCATAAGAACATAGGCATTGCCTTCACTACCCCAACTATGGTCCTGTTCTTCTTTTCTGCAACCCCGTTCTGCTGAGGGTTGTAAAGCACTGTGACTTCTCTCTTGATTCCTGCCTCTTTGCGGAACCCCTTAAACTCATTGGAGGTATACTCACCCCCATTATTTGATCTCAACACCTTGATCTTCTTCCTAGTTTGGTTCTCCATAAGAGCTTTGAACTCTTGGAATTGACTGAATTCCTCATCTTTGGTCCTAAGGATGTAGATCTAAGTACTATTGGAATAGTCATCTATGAAGGTCACATAGTAGTTGAACCTTGTGATCGACTCCATTGACATAGACCTGCATACATTTGAATGCATCAAGTCCAACATTCCTCTCTGGTTTCACTATGAGGAAAGGCTACCTCGACATGCTTGCCAAGTGCACATCGTTTACACACAATGTGTTGCTCCACTTGATCTTTGGAAAATCATTGACCATCTCCCACAATAGTGGTAAAGTCCTGTAGTGTAGATGACCCATCCTCCTATGATAAAGCTTACTTTGACTGTCACTTTCAAGCACTAGGGCCTTCACAGGTTGTCCTCTCAACAGATATAGGTTGCTTCCCCTGATCTTTATCACACGCCTCACACTAGTATTTGCTCCTCTCGGCCTCATTGAAACTTTATCTCCCATGAAGTTGTCCTCGAGTCCCCTGTCCACCATGGCCCAAACAAAGAGCAAGTTCTTCTCCAACCCCAGTGTATATAACACCTCCTTAACCTCCGTAGGACTCCTTGAGTCCAGCTGGAACTGTATATTGCCAACACACTTCATTGCATAGCTCGCATTATCTCCAAGCTCTACATGGCGATCTTGGTGCTTCTTAGCAAAGTTGGTAAATAGGTATCAAGATCCTGTCGTAAGTGACCGAACTTGTGACATGCAAAGCACTTGAATTTACTCTTGTCCTTCTCCTCACCCTGTGAAGTTCCTCCTCCACCTTGGTTCTGCCCGACTTTCCCCTTGCCCTTCTTTACTTGCACAACAAGAGAAATGTCCTCCACATCTCCACCCTTGTGTTGTCCACTAGTGATAGATCTTTCCCAAATATCCTTTTGGCTAAAGTCTTCCCACAACTGGATCTAATCTAGAAGCTAATGTCTAGCAAGGATCCCCTCCACAAAGGTGGTTGATTGCTTAGCACAACCCTCCAGAGCTACTTTTACAATCTCAAAATCATTCACAACTTCTCCCATAGCTCAACACGAGCCTGCTGAATCTTGTCGAGATATGAGGTCACATTCTCATATTTGTTTGTGCAAATGCTATTTAGCTTCTATAGTAGCACATTCTTCCTGTTCTCGCTAGTACTCTGGTATAAACTGGTCAAGGCTGTCCACATCTTGTGTGTTGTGTCCTTCGCTATTATGTAAGGGATCATGTGATCCTTAACACCATCCGACATAATCCCCCTTGCCTTCACATCCTTCAGCTTTGCTCGACTCAACAAATCACTCGCTCAAACGCTCAACAATGATTGTGTGTCTTAGTCTCTTCCCTTAGGCTCAATTTATAACTTCATTAAGACCTAAATCGTCGAGATAAAATCAGGTTGAGATTAAATCGTTGAGTTACTTAAGATAAGACGCTTAAATTAACTTACTTTTCTTAGGCCTTCTTTTCCTAGACATAAGAAAAAGTTATAAATATCTTGCATGTGATGCATGTCTCATGCAACCCTCATGCATGCCTTGCATGTCACATTCAACCCTCATGCATACCTTGCATGCGGCATGAAACCCTCATGCATGCCTTGCATGTTGTGTGCAAGCTCTTAAAGAGGAAAAACAAGATCTTCTTGGTTAAGACATCAAGCTAGAAGACCTTATGCAGCTACAAAATTCAACATTGGTGTTTGCAATGCCCCATTCAATTTTCAGAGACTCGTAAAGAAGTCTATTTTGGCCCCTTTTTGCCAATGATTGCAAAAAATTGGCAACATCGCAATTTTTTCTAGCTACAGAAAAATCACAATTTTTTCCTTTGGCGCTTTTTTTTTAAATTTACTTGATTTTCGATTTTTTCCAAATTTGAAAAAATGAATATATTTTGTATTTTTAATATGTGCCCTAGTTTGTCGATTTTTGCTGATTTTTTGCCGATGCTGCTGAAAAGATGTTTTCTAGGCCGTTGCTGATTTTTTCGCCCATGCCGATTTTTCAAAACTGATTTTGGCACAACTTTATGCTTGTAGTTTTTGATGATATATGATTTATAGCAAAACTTGGAGGCAGAGGTGGCACATATTAATCAAGCATTATAAATTTATAATTACTCGAGGATAACAACTTGTTCATCAAATGTTCAAAATGCACTGTTGGTGCTCCTGAGTTGAATATTTGGGTTATATTGTTAGTGGGGAAGGGTTATGCGTTGATCCCAAGAAAATTGAGTGTATAAAATCCATGAAATTCTGATCTGCTAATGTGAGCAATCTGAAAGACACTTTCTTTTCATTTAAACACAAAATTTCTCTACTAATTTTGCAGCAGAATAGGAACAGAAATAAACACAAATAACACAATTCAAGACACAAAATTATTCAAGGAAGCCAACTGGGAAAACTCTCTGCTTGTTTATTGATAGAAACTGAGCAATTGATATCTTACAAATACAACTATTTCACTTGGAGATGTTGAAATTTGGTTACCAGAGGATAGGTGGTTCCCGAAGGCTTTGATCTTTGGCCTAGGGAAAAGTGTCCAAAAGAATTTAACTTTTTCTCCTAAAGTGACTTTATAAGTTATAATGTCAAATCTAATTTAAAAAGTGACTTTAAGTCATAAAGTTACTAAGTCTAATTTTAAAGTGACTTTAATAAAGTCAATGTGAAATTAGAAAGTGAAAAGTGACTTTGGAAATAAATGACTAAGAGGATCTCAGCCCTAGATCTAAAGCTATCTCAACCATTGGATTTAGGGATTCCCCAAAAGTCACTTAGGGTTAGGTTAAAGGAGGAAAAGAGGGAAAAGATCATTCAGTCTTTCATGCGCAGATTGAGAGAAGGAAAAGAAGGGAGCAAAGGAGATTTCTGAGCAGTGAGGTGAAAGAGAGCAGAACCTTGGCATGTATACTGATGCAACATTTCAGCAAATCCGTACAGCAAGGTTGGCACACAGTTGAAGGCAGTTTGGGCACGTTTGTCAAGGCAGTGTTCGTACATTAGCTTCGGGTACACATTCCTAGGTAGCTGTACAGTTTTTGGCACAAATTTCGAGGGAGAAAAGTTGCTGTTTTTGTGGCACAGATTTTGAGGTAGGCCATACAGTCTGTTGCTGTCCCTGTGCACAGGAATCGAGGTAGATTCCGTACAACATTTATTGTTGTTCCTCTGCACGCTTTCAAGAAGGTCGTACAACATCATTTATTGCTGTTCTGCATGCAAAACGAGGAGGGCGTACAACAACATTTATTGCTGTGTTTATGGGCACGAAAAATGAAGAAGACTGTACAACATTTATTGCTGTTCCTGTTTTGCTGTTTGCACATTTTCCAAGACGATGGTTAAGCACGAAAAACAAGATAAGTTGTATTTGTTTAGTTGCTAATTTTTTTTGAGTATTTCTCTCACTGTAAACGCTATTTATCAGAAATAAATAAGAGCTTTCGAATTGGTTTTCCCCAAGAGTTGTAGGGGGTTTTTCCAGGGTCAAGTTGACCAAAAATCAGCGTGTCAAATTTCTGTGTGGTTGATTTTTTTTTTTGAGTTTTTACTTCTGCATTTTCAGCACTGTGAAATTTCTAGAATTTGTGTTTTTAGAAAATATTCATTTTTCCAGCGTGTTAAATGTATGGTTATGGGAATGGGCATTTAACTTTATGGGAAAAATAAGGAGAAACTGAAAACCGGAGTGGGTTTTAAAATTTCTACATAGTATCAGGGCTAGTTTGCTGAAAAGTGCAGTTTGGGACAACAAGAGAAAATTTATAGCAAGCTGATTTTAACACAGAAAACAAAACCTTTACTACAGCAGTGTCATTTTCAGTTTATTAGGATAGCAAGCATGTCTTTGGGCTTGAGGGTGGAGGATAGGTTGGATGGGCATAACAACTACAGTGTATGGAAGGAAAGAATGCAGAGCATCTTTGAGGAGGCAAAAGTTTGGGGTATAATGGTGCATACCCAACAGCGCCTTGTTAATGTGCCTGCTGACCCCGTTCAGCTGGTAGACTTTAATAAGAAGAATAAAAAGGGCAAGAGACTGATTCTGGATGGTATTAAATACCATTGTATTCCTCATGTTAGAGGAAAGAGACTCGCTCATGAGATGTGGACAACCTTGACCAATCTCTACCAGAGTATCAATGAGAAAAGAAAAATGGTCCCAAGGGAGAAGCTGAAGGCCATTAAGATGGAAAAGACTGATAGTGCTACTGCATACCTCATAAAGATCACTAATGTGAGAGATGAGTTGGCAGCAGTTGGAGAGGTCATTCCACCCACTGAGTTGGTGTGAATTGCAGTGAATGGCCCTCCGAGTTCATGGCTGAGCTTTGCTGATGGGATTTGTGCACATGAGACCCTTCCCACTTGGGAGTGGTTGTGGGATGATTACATACATAATGAAATCAGAAAGAACCATCTTGGGGCTGCCAAATATGTTGAGATTTTGTGTATTTGGGGTAGCATTAGTTGTGCTCTAGGTCCCAAATTTTGAGGAAGGACTAGAGCTCACTTGATCTACAAGACCCATAAATAGATTTGGGAAATTTTATCTGGTTTAGGAAATATTAAATTAATTAATTATTTTAATGTATTTCCTAAGTTAAAACTTAAGAAATTAAAATAATTAAAGTGAATTTAATTAAACATGTGATGAAATTGTCTTAAGTCACACGGATCAAGTTGTCTTTTAATCTTATCCATTGATTAAAGATTTAATCTTGGCCGTTGATTTGTCAATGAGAAAAGTATAAAGGAAAGGCTTGGGGTCATTTGTAAGACACACGAAGGCAGAGCAGTGAAGCAAAGTTGAGATTCTAGGGTGGGGTTGCTAAGAATTCTCAGAAGTGTTTCAGTTGCAGAGAGGGGAATTTAGACCAAGGGATGATCTGATCCCGGGGTCTAGAATACACAAGAAGCAGAGAAGAGATCAGGAAAGACAACGCAGAGGAAGGCAGTAGCAGCGACAAGGACATCGTGATTTTCAGGAAGCTCTTCAGGGGTTATGCAGAGACCCTTAGGGGTTGCATAGACACTGTGTCACCTAGTCTGGGTTAACGCAATCCCTTCTAGTGGCAACGCTGAGCATTTGGAGGCCATCCAAGGCTGACGTAGAGCCCAACAGGGGCTTCAGAGGTTGACGCAGTGTCTTTTAGGGGCAGATCTGGGGTTTCTAGGCCTAGATCTGGCTGAGTTTTGTAAATCCCATTTGAGGGTGTGGATCAGTCAGTATTTTTGGTCTTAGATCAGCCAGGTGTTGCAGATCTAGAGTTTTCTCTGTAGGGTTATCCAGATCTGGAACCCAGAGTTGTGTATTCATAAATATTCTTAATAATAGAGCCCTCCAGTAGCCAGAGACCAGTTAAAACTTAGGAAAATAAAATAATTAAAGTGAATTTAATTAAACATGTGATGAAATTGTCTTAAGTCACACAGATCAAACTTTCTTTTAATCTTAGCCATTGATTAAAGATTTAATCTTGGCCGTTGTTTTGTCAACGAGAAAAGTATAAAGGAAAGGCTTGGGGTCATTTGTAAGACGCACAGAGGCAGAGCACTGAGGTTAAGCTGAGACTCTAGGGCGGGGTTGCTAAGAATTCTCAGAAGTGTTTCAGTTGCAGAGAGAGGAATTTAGACCAAGGTGATGATCTAATCCTGAGGTCTAGAATACACAAGAAGCAAAGAAGAGATTAGGAAAGACAGCGCAGAAGAAAGCAGCAACAACAGCAGCAGCAGCAACAACAACAAGGACAACGTGATTTTCAGGAAGCCCTTTAGGGGTTACACAGAGACCCTTAGGGGCAGCGTAAAGACTGCGTCACCCAGTCTGGGGTAATGCAGTCCCTTCCAACGACAATGCTGAGCATTTGGAGGCCATCCAAGGCTGACGCAGAGCCTAGTAGGGGCTTCAGAGGCTGACGCAGTGTCTTTCAGGGGCAGATCTGGGGTTTCTAGGCCTAGATCTGGCTCCTGATGAGGAGGAGTTTCATTCTCCAGTGGGAGAAGTGTGCTCAGGGAAGAGGAAGCCCAAGTGGCTTCAGGATACCTTGGGAGAGGCCACATCTGTTGCTGGGCCGAAGAGACCGGTCAGAGAGTGAAGACCACGTGAGAGGTTCTGTAGCTATATGGCAATGCTTGCCAACATCGTTGACTCTGTGCCTTCTAGCTATGAAGAGGCAGCTAGCCAGCAGGTCTGGAGAGAGGCCATGCAGGAGGAGTATTCTTCTATCATGAAGAATGATGTTTGGGAGGTGGTGCCGAGGCCTGAGGGCAAATACGTGGTTACTTCTAGATGGCTTTACAAGGTAAAGCATGCTGCATATGGCAGCATTGAGAAATTCAAGGCAAGGTTTGTGGCTAGAGGGTTCTCCTAGGTAGAGGGAGTAGATTATGAGGGATCTTCGCTCCCGTGGCTCGATATACTTCGATTCGCTCCATTATATCTATAGCAGTAGAGATGGGTTGGAAGATCCACCAGATGGATGTGAAGACCGCATTTCTCAATGGCTTCATACAGGAGGAGGTGTACATTGAGCAGCCACAGGGCTTTGAGGCGCATGGGAAGGAGTCCCATGTGTGCAGACTGAAGAAGGCCCTTTATGGCCTGAAGCAAGCTCCTAGAGCTTGGAACTCCAGGATTGATACTTACTTGCAGGAGATGGGTTTCACAAAGAGTGATGCAGATCCGAACCTATACTTTATTGTGATAGGTGAGGAGCCTCCCATTCTGGTGCTGTATGTGGATGACTTGGTCATTACGGGTGCAGATAGACTCATAGAGAGCTGCAAGAGAGATCTTGTGTCGGAGTTCGAGATGAAGGACATTGGCTTGATGCATTACTTTTTGGGTTTGGAGATGTGGCAGGAGGAGGGGCATTTCTTCCTAGGACAGGGGAAGTATATTGTGGACATCCTTAGCAGATTCCACATGGAGGATTATAGACCCATGTCGACACCTATGATCACCAACTGGAAGAAGCTTCATGCTTCAGATTCCGAGTTGGTGGATCCCACATTGTATGGACAGCGGATTGGTTCGTTGATGTATTTGGTCAACACTAGACTAGATATATGTTTTGCAGTCAACACGATGAGCCAGTTCACGTGTGAGCCCAGGAGGGTGCACTGGGTCGCTGCAAAACACATTTTGTGGTACTTGCAGGGGACAATGGAGAATGGTCTGGATTATAGGCAGGGAGATGGAGTGAGATTGGCAGGTTACACTGATTTTGATTGGGTAGGTTGTGCTTCTGATAGGAAGAGCACTTCAGGGTGCTGTTTTGGGTTGGGTTTGGCAGTGGTGTCGTGGTTCAGCCGAAAGCAGCAGTCAATAGCGTTGAGTTCAGCTGAAGCAGAGTACATGGCAACCAGTTTAGCTAGTTGTGAGGCCATATGGCTTCGCAAGATGTTGTTTGGCTTATTTAGTCAGTCGTTGAGACCTTCAGTGATTTACTGTGATAATCAGAGTTGCATTAAACTCATGGAGAATCCAATATTTCATGACAGGTCAAAGCATATCGACATTAGTATCATGTCATTAGAGACTATGTTCAGAAGAGAGCTGTGAAGCTTGAGTATATTCCCACAAATGAGCAGGTAGCAGATATATTTACCAAAGCCTTACCACGGGGCAAGCATGTCTACTTTAGAGACAAGATGGGTGTGGTGAGGAACACCTTCCTCGGTAAGAGGGAGAGTTGAAATTTGGTTACCGGAGGACATGTGGTTCCCTAAGGCTTTGATCTTTGGCGTAGGAAAAAGTGTCCAAAATAATTTAACTTTTTCTCCTAAAGTGACTTTATAAGTTATAAAGTCAAATCTAATTTAAAAGTGACATTAAGTGATAAAGTTACCCAGTCTAATTTTAAAGTGACTTTAATAAAATCAATGTGAAATTAGAAAGTGAAAAGTGACTTTGGAAATAAATGACTAAGAGGGTCTTTATTAAAGTGGGGTGAATTAAAAAATAGAAAGTGAGATTTAAATGCACATTTAATCTCAGCCCTAGATCTAAAGCTATCTCAGCCATTGGATTTAGGGATTCCAGAAAATCACTTAGGGTTAGTTTAAAGAAGGAAAAGAGGGAAAAGATCATTTAGTCTTTCATGAGCAGATTGAGAGAAGGAGAAGAAGAGAGCAAAGGAGATTTCTGAGCAGTGAGGTGAAGGAGAGCAGAACCTTGGCACGTATACCGAGGCAACATTTCAGCAAATTCGTACAGCAAGGTTGGCACACAGTTCAAGGCATTTTGGGCACATTTTTCAAGGCAGTTTTTGTACAGTAGCTTTGGGTACGCATTCCTAGGCAGCCGTATAGTTTCTAGCACAGATTTTGAGGGAGGAAAGTTGCTTTTTTTGTGGCACAGATTTCAAGGTAGGTCATACAGTTTGCTGTTGTCCTTGTGCACAGAAATCGAGGTAGATTTCGTACAACATTGATTGCTGTTCCTCTGCACGCTTTTCAAGGAGGCCGTACAACATCATTTATTGCTAAACTACATGCAAAACGAGGAGGTCGTACAACAACATTTGTTGATGTGTTTTTGGGCACAAAAAATGAGGAAGACTGTACAACATTTATTGTTGTTCCTGTTTTTCTGTTTGCACTTTTTCCGAGGTGGTGGTTAAGCACAGAAAACGAGATAAGTTGTATTTGTTTAGTTGCTGAAATTTTCTGAGTATTTCTCTATCACTGTAAAAGCTATTTATCAGAAATAAAGAAGAGCTTTCGAGCTGGTTTTCCCCAAGAGTTGTAGGGGGTTTTTCCAGGGTCAAGTTGACCAAAAATCAGCGTGTCAAATTTCTGTGTGTGGTTGATTTATTTTTCTGAGTTTTTATTTTTGCATTTTCAGCATTGTGAAATTTCCAGAGTTTGTGTTTTCGGAAAATATTTATTTTTCCAGCTTGTTGAATGTATGGTTATGGGAATGGAATTTAACATTATGGGAGAAATAAGGAGAAACTGAAAACCAGAGTGGGTCTTAAAATTTCTATAGGAGAATACACCTTTCTCCCTACTTATCCTAAGCTTGAAACCCTTGCAAGAATGTTGATCATGCTGCCCTCTTCCCTTGCTCCTTTGCCACGAATTCCTAGTGCAAACGCAAGGAACGAAGTCCCTAATTCCTTGTGCGAGAGCTGGTCCTTTAGCTCCTAAATTCCAGCGCATGATCCAAGGGAAAACTACCTTCTACCAACTTGCACAAGCTTTCTTCTTGTCACGCTCACAAGCTTACACACAAAACTGGTGCATACAAGAATGAATACAATTGTGCCTTCGTTCCTTCTCTTAAAGCATTTCGAATGGCTAAAAAAATAGTGAGTTTCTAATTAAGGAATGATTTTGTGATTGATTGAGTTAGTATGTGTTAACTGCTCATGTAACTCGTCCTATTTCAAGTTGACCACTTGAAACTCAATTAGTTGTGTTTTCGTCAATTAACTCTCACAAGAAAATCAAGAATCAACCTTCAATTTCAACACATCAGTTAACTGCAACCTCACTCGTCCTAATTTTTAGGGACACTCCTAAATTTTAGGAACTCAAATTTAGGAACTCGAGCATGCGCAAGAAGGAACTCTAATCTGACTCCTTGAATTAAGGCACAAATCAAGGAATCGATTTCTCGCTCATGAGTTGAGTCATGAGAAAATTGCTGCACCATTAACAAACTTGTTCAAAGAAAAAATGTCTTTATATGGAATGATATAATGGGGTAGTGTTAAATTTAGATAACCATGGTATGTTCTATGCTTAATGCAGTTTACTTCAATCTTTCTTATAGGCCCAATTCAGATTAGCAATCACATAAACATGAAAGTAAAATGCTGATAGAACATAATAATAGATCAACAGAAGATAAGCCACATAATATATCAGAATTTGAAATTCTTCTTGTCTAGCAAATATAGAGAGAAATGTTTGTTACAACAGTCAACAGGATGCCCTAGCTAGCAAAGACTTTTTTTGGTCAAACCAACTCTTCCAACATACAAGATCAACCTTCCTCAAGTGTCACACACACCACAAAAGACAACTCCCAAAACAATGAACTCAAGTCAACAAAACAGTCAACGCAAGTCAACAAAAGGATCCCTCATCTAGATTTCCGACATCCAGATTTCCGGCATCCATTTCAGGCATACAGGTTTTCGGCATCGCATCCATTTCCGACATCCCGATTTCCTACATCACATCCATTTCCGGCATCCAGATTTCCATGTGGGAGAGAGAGAAGCCTCTAAAGGCTGTACGAACCAATCAAAAGAGGAAGAATGTGTGTGATGAGATGATGATGAAATGAGCATCATCTCTCTCCTATTTATATCCATCAATGAGGGTATGCGACACATCTATTGGGCTTGTGAGCCTACATTACAATTCTGGCCGACCTTGACAATTTGCACGTGTGGAAAATAAATTTAAAATATAAGTTCTACTCATCCAAACAAGATGATCTTTAGACCAATCTTATACCTCTCCGAAAGAGGAATCCAAAAAAAAATATTATCATCATCATATGAAAAATGCAACATGGAGTTTGGACCTAGTTGCCCAAAATTAACAAGTAGGAATTCAAGGCTTAAAGAAAGCTAGTTGTACTATTATAGTCTTGGCCATGCTAAACTTCACTAAACATTTGTCTTAAAATATGATGCCTCAAGGAAAGGTCTAGGTTTAATGTCGATGTAAAAGGGGTGCCCATTGGTGTTCACTAATAAATAATTGTGCAATAAAAACTTGGGCAACTGTACAAATGAGAAAGAAATGATGGCCATGTTTTACGCATCGGATATGTGGCACCCTTATCTAATTGGGAGGCATTTTCACATCAAGGCAAACCATTGTAGCTTAAAGAACTTTTTGGACCAACATTTATCTTCACTAGAGTAGCAAAAGTTGGTCAAAAGTTGTTAGGCGATGAGATCATACACAAGAAAGGCAAGAAGAACTTGGTGGGAGAGGCCTTGTCTTGGAGATATGAGGCTAGATTGGAATTTCGATGGAAAAGGTACTCCACAAAGCATTGGAAAATGTAAAGTTTGTTCAATTCGTCTAATAGCTATAGGAGTATTCAAAACCCCTTCATGCTTTACTTGTAGCATGGCAGCTTAAGGTATAAGGGTCACATCTTTTTGTTACAAATCTCTGCCTCTAAATCATGGGTGTTATTAGAATTGCACTCCTCTCCTATTGTGGGTCACTTTGGTTTTAGAAAACATACGAATATGTTAAGCATTCCTTCTTTTGGGAAACAAAACAAAATAAATATGTATATTCTTAGCTGAATGTGACACGTGTAACATGAACAAGGTTAAAATAATGAAGACCATTGGGGAATTGTAGCCTTTATTGATACTTTACACAATTTGGGTTGACATGTCCATGGATTTTATTTTTGGACTTTATAAAGTGGGAAACAAACCTATCATCATGGTGGTCGTTGACCACCTTTCCAAATATGTCCACTTTTGTGCCTTACGACACTTGTTTAAGCCATCCAAAGTGTTAATGGATCATATTTTAAACTACATGGCATGCTTAATTTCATTATGACGGATCACGATCCTACCTTCACCATCAAATTCGTGTGGGTGCTGTGTTGAGATTTGTAGCTTGGGAGGTACTCCAAACCCTAGGCTAGTTGGTTTTGGAGGAATTGGCATCACAAGAGCACTTGTGGGCTAAGAACCCAAGTGGGAGGGTCTTACACCCAAAGGATTTGGGTCAAAACTAAGTTGACTTTTGATGGTTTGATCGATGGAGATGATAGAGGACGTCTAGAGAAACTAGGGGTAGTGGAAATCACTCAAATCACTGAAAATTGAAGGTCTACAAATGAAGTTATGAGATTATTTGTATGCTAGTGGGTTAATTTGTCAAGGAGAGCAGGTCGGCTTAGGTTTACGAGTGCCACAAGGGCAGTTAGATGACACAACACATGAGCATATAAATACAAGTGAAGTGTGAGGCTATTCCACACATCCTATGTGCAATCACATCCAAGTGTTACCTCTGAAATTACAATGGATCTGAGGCAGCCTAGCGAGGAGTAAGGAGGGATTCTGTTGATTGTTTTGGTGCGGATCCTTTGGAGGAGCTTGGCTGCAGATTAAAGGTATGTAAGTTTGTATTTATTCTTGTTTTGTGGTGGTTTTACTTTTGTTCCGGGCTGCAAAGATAGATGTAGGTACAACTTGTTTGGGAGGACTGTTTGAGTGGGTTGAGAGGGCTAGGAAAGCTCCTCCACCCTAGCCGCATTTAATCCAAGGGACAACGCAGGAGAACAAAGGTACAACACAAGAGAACATGGGTATTTCGTTGTGTTGGAAGGCAACAACCTTTGTTGTAGCAGACTGACATTTTGTAAGGTGTCTTAAGAAGGATCCTTGGGCCCAAACAATGTGAGGAGAGGCCTAGAAAAGGTCAATGAAGGAGTTGCTTGTTTGGACAAGGAATACAATGTTTTGGAGTAGGGTTTAGGGCTGTTGGTGTGCCCTAACCAGAGCTCAAGAAGCACAAATCTCGAGGACAAGAGAACCAACAATGTGTTGGAGCACAAGGTATGCGTATTCTCTTGTTGATTTTGATTTGCTAGTGGATGGGGTCATAGTTTAGGACAAAAGTGGGGCAGCCAAAAGAACAATTGTTTGGGAGGAATGTAGTGGCATGCTCCAAGCCTTAAGTGCAGGTCATTGAAGGACAAATGGTCTGCTAGGAGAGTTTGAAGTTGGTGAGGTTAGGACTGATTCTTGAAGGATGAAGACAGGAGGTCAAGTTAGCAGATCACTCTAGTCCAAGTTCATTGTTGGAGAAGGATGTTTGACTATGATAGGTGGCAACCCTCCGTGCCTTACGTGTGTATTCATTGGGTAACACATGAAGATACTAGTGGGAAAAAGGTCCCTAAGAAGTTGTGCCCTTGAAGGACTAAGAAGCAACTAGTTGGGTAAGAAGACCCAAAGAAGCTGAGGAGCAACAATGGGCAGTTGAGAGTTGTTCAAAAGCAAAGTTATGGACAACTCGATAGGAGTCTCGTATGAATGTGTTGAAGGACGAATGATCAACTAGAGAGTTTGTGAAGTTGAGTTCAATGACCTAATGGAGTTGGTTCATTGATAGAGGTAGATTGGAGTTGCTGCAGATCGAGAGCCGAAGGACCGGGCAAGTGTGTTCAGGGTACAACTGAGAGGAGCTGAGAGAGCATGCTACATCATCCAGATTATCAATGTATCTTGTTATGGGTAGATTGGTTGTCAAACCCTAGTTGTATATCTTTGTATCAGTGGATGTATGAGGGCTATTATCCATGGTACAAGAGCCATAGACTATTGTATTATCAGTTTGTTAATATAACGAAGTTGGGTTGTTACTGAAATTTGTAAAAAGTTGTCTATATTTGTACACGTGTAGATTTACTGCTGTATATTATTCTACCGTGCAAAGTAGTCTTGTTGTGATACTTGGATTGGTAGCGTCAATGATTTAAGATTCTATCCTAGACTCCGATATCGTGGAAGAACAATAAGTTGTTTAAGCTTTAAGGCACCCAATTGAAAATGAGCACAACTTATCACCTTAAATAGATGGTTAGATATAGGTGATCTAGAATTAATCAGAGACTAAATTTGAGATGTTTTGCATCAGATTGACAAGGCTAATGAGTTGAATGGCTACACAGTGGTACAATACCACCTATCATGGTGCTACCAAAATGTCACCCTATGATATTTTCTCTGGATAAAAACCCTCGTCTGTAGACTCATACTTATTAGGCACATCCATGGTCTCGAGATGTCACTCTTAATGCCAAAGATGAAATTATTCATACACTCTAAGACAATTTAGTTTTGGCTTAAAATAAAATCAAGCAATAGGTAGATCATGTTGCTTAGAGCATTACTTTGAAGAAGGGGATCGTGTGTTTCTTTGTCTCCAATTCTATAAGAAAAAATTTCTCAAGGGAAAAAATTACTAGAAGCTAGCACCCAATTTCTATGGCCCCTATTAGATCTTCTAATGCTCTGGACATGTTGCCTACATATTGGCTGTCTTGGGATATTGCAAGATCCACCTTATATTTAATATCTTTTGTTTGTAAAAAGTTGTAGGGCTGAATTGCTAAGCCTTGACCATCTTGATGAAGAGGGTTCCATTTCATTACAACCATAGACAGTACTTAACAAAAGAGAGCATCGATTGTGCTAGCACATTATCTAGGAAGTCTTGATATATTGGAAGGATACCTAGTTCGAAGATGCCGCTTGGGAACCAACAATAATTTAGAGTAGTTTTCATGCATCCATCGTTGAGGAGAAAGCTATCTTTAAAAGGGGAGTGCATGCTAGGGTCCTACCCTACTTAGGGGTGTATAACTGTGGGATAATTAATATACATGGCCTTTCCATTCTCTTTGAATAAGGCTTGTTGCCCACCAAAAGTGCGTACCCCTTCATCTTCTTTCAGCGGTCAACCAACAACGCCCGAGAGCCACCTCGTAGCGAATGTGATGTGCCATTTTATCTCTGCTCCTTGCATTAGTTGTATGTTTTCTCGCCCATGTGTCGAGAGCATATGTTAGAAGGTGGGAAATACGATCCAAAAGGTATGTTTTTCATGCTGCAATCAGGTGCTTATGCTTGTTTTTCATTGGGCAGTTTAGGCATGGATTATCAGGTGACTTGGAAGAAGGAAGGGCTTTGACTGTGGTTTTGTTCCCTCACCTTAAATGGGGGGTTAATATTCTTTCCTACTCCTGTGGGATCTCCCCTATGGGCCTATCGCTTTAAGAAGGGCACTACTTGGGAAACCCTGATTTTGGTAGCATGGTCATGTTTTCCTTTTTCACATTTTTCTCTCCCTTCCGCACATTACATGCCCTATTGCATCATTTCCCTTCCCTGGGTCCATAGGGCACTGACACACTCCCTCCCCTTGTCCATATATCTGGGCCGAGCCTAGAAACGTTGCCCCGAAAGTTGATGCAACTAAAAAAAGTTAAAAGCATATCATTTCCACAAGCAAGAAATAAAAGAAAAGAATATCATAAAATGCAAAAGATGGCCGAGACATTTAATATAGCACACGGGAAAAAGCCAAGTAGGAGATCTACCCCGTGTCATGGCCATCAACTTTGTTCCTAGGGCCTATGAGTGCCCCTCACATCATAAAGGAACCCATGTACATCCCAACCCCTGGTGGGTGATGAACTGCCCCACATTAAGGGAGTAATAACTGTTATTTATTCACAACATGCTCTCATTTCCTAGAGCCTCGAGTAGTAATTCAAAGAAAAATCAAGAAAAGGCAAAAGGAAAATAAAGAGGGGTGGAAAAACAAAGGTTGGGGAAACTCATGTATCCATGATTTCTCCCTCCCACATCTATATACCCAATATGTGGGCATCCCTCATCGTTGCTGTCCTTGTACCCATGGCATTTGGCCTTGGGACCCTTGTTTCCCATCCATTTCATCATCATTCACATGCCACCTATTGATTGAAGGATGTACCAGGGACCTGTCTTTCCCCTTATGGGATGGGAACACCTAATATGATCATTTGTTAACCACTCCTACCTAGGAAGGTAACACTACTTCGAGATCGAAGCCCCAAATTTGGAAGAGAAGCCCCATATGAAGTGTTAATATGCCCTTGACTAACAAGCTTGGTTCACTTGGATGCACTAATGATTAATTGTACGTGATGGTGAAGATGCAACACTGAACATTATGTGTGATTGGCGGATGGTTTCATCATGGGATGGGCAACTTAATTGGGGCCTAAGTGCACTAGAGGAGCATATGAAAACCTATAGGTGAAGCCTTGAGAGCCATGGGACTCCTATCACTTGCAGTGCATCATTTTGTTCCATGGGCACCTTTAGCACCTCCAGCAGTTTGCACTTTGCTCCACATTATTTATGAGATAAAGCACTTGGACCAGTGTGCCCCCAACCAACTTAGCAGCATAACAGGTTTTGACAGCTAATCTGATGCCCATATGAGGTTTGTCTCACTATGGAGACATACGAGGGCTAACACGATCCTTTGGGCCCTCGACGTTGGAGCAAATATAGGCTATTCTATCACTAGGAGACCCATGAGACTCATTTTGTGCCCAAAACACAAGATTGGGTTCCACTTGATGATGTGCAAGGTTATCTTGGGGCCAACCCCTAGTAGATGATTTATGGAGTCCTCTTGAATCACCTTGGAACAAAGATAGCTCAACGCATGCCTCTAGTGTGAAAATTCCGAAACCCAGAATCCTATTGTAGCAACTGGAAAATATTCACCTAATTGTTATTATTCCTTAACAATTTATTTGCAGTTTCCTACAACAAACACTGAATACATCACACTGTAAACTTCACTAAATAAGCTACGGAAAATAAATGCAGAAACAAGTTCTGAGAAAGAAGAAAATCAAACACATATGACACCGTTATTTTTGGAAAAATGTCCCCGAAAAAACCCAATGTGCGAAAACCGGTGTAGCAGCTGAGGGTTTGTATTATTAAGTAGTAGTTTTGAATATAATCTAGGATGCCTTACTGGCCATCCATGCAGAGAAAATAATTGACAGAGAGTTAGTGGGAAAATGACCTCACACTAACATTGGAGATCCGACACTGACCCAACCCCTTCGGTCTCACACCCTGACTCTTTGGCACTAGATCTAACTGATCCTCAACAAAATTGCAGATCTCTTCAGAGGCTCAGTGCTGCCTTTGTGTGGCTTTGCACTGCCCAAAGTTGCCCCTACGCTGCCTCTTCTGCGTCCTCCTCTCTGCCTTCTCTGCAATGTATTCCCGGCTTAGGAAAATCTCCAACCAAAATTATCTCTGCCCCTCACTGCGTAGAATACTCTCGATGTGATCTCTCCGATTGCTTTGTGCTCCTCACTTGAGAAATCAATCTTTAGACTCTCTTTGATTTATTTTCCAAATGCCCATTAAGCCTTCTCTTATAACCTTCTCATTGAGAAATCAATGGCCCAGATTAAAACATAATCAATGGCTAAGATTAATTTGACTTGACCTTTGTCTTTTTCTAGAAGATTCTCACCTAGTTCTATTAATATACTTTAATTATTTTAATTCACTAAGTTTAGACTTAGGCTCCCATTAAAAATAAGTAATTATTTTAATAAAACCCCAACTGGGTGGAATTTCCTAAAACGCTTTTTGGGTATTTTGGAATACACGTGTCTAGGCCTCCCTGCAAAATTTGAGACTTAGAGCACATCTGATGCTACCAAAAATCAACACTCGCTCTTAACGAAGAATGTGCTCTAGTAATGCATTTTGCTTAATCACTACACTGACTTTGTAACATCTCTCTCTGCGCTGCTGATGTCTGACATTGCTGTTGAGATTTTGTGTATTTGGGGTAGAATTAGTTGTGCTCTAGGTCACAAATTTTTAGGAAGGACTAGAGTTCACCTGATCTACAAGACCCAGAAATGGATTTGAGAAATTTCATCTGGTTTAGGAGATATTAAATTAATTAATTATTTTAATGTATTTTCTAAGTTAAAACTTAGGAAAATAAAATAATTAAAGTGAATTTAATTAAACATGTGATGAAATTGTCTTAAGTCACACGGATCAAGCTTTCTTTTAATTTTTAGTCATTGATTAAAGATTTAATCTTGGCCATTGATTTGTCAATGAGAAAAGTATAAAGGAAAGGCTTGGGGCCATTTGTAAGACACACAGAGGCAGAGCACTGAAGCTAAGTTGAGATTCTAGGGCGGGGTTGCTAAGAATTCTCAAGTGTTTCAGTTGCAGAGAGGAGAATTCAGACCAAGGGGACAATCTGATCTCGGGGACTAGAATACACAAGAAGCAGAGAAGATACCAGGAAAGAAAGTGCAGAGGAAGGCAGAAGCAACGACAGTAGATGGCAGCAGCAGCAGTAGGAGCAGCAAGGACAACATGATTTTCAGGAAACCCTTCAGGGGTTACGCAGAGACCCTTAGGGGCAGTGTAGTGACTGCGTCACCCAGTCTGGGGTAACACAGTCCCTTCCAGTGACAATGCTGAGCATTTGGAGGCCTTCAGAGGTTGACGCAGTGACTTTCAGGGGCAGATCTGGGGTTTCTAGGCCTAGATCTAGCTGAGTTTTGTAAATCCCGTTTGAGGGTGTGGATCAGTCAGCCAGGTGTTGCAGATCTAGAGTTTTCTCTGCAAGGTTTTCTAGATCTGGAACCCAGAGTTGTGTATTCAGAAATATTCTTAATAATAGAGCCCTCCAGCAGCCAGAGACCGGTTTTCCCACATTGGGTTTTTCCGGGGATAGTTTGTCTAGAAATAACTGTCACTTTGTCTATGTGTGCATGTGCTTATTCTAGATCTGAATTGGTAGAGATCTGTTATGTGTTTTGCTTTGATGTTAGCTTGAATTTATTCAGTTGATAACTTGTACGAGTAGGAGAAGCTTAACTAGATTAACAGAAATAATTTCTGCATAAGAATTAAGATTCAGAAATTTATACATGGTATCAGAGCGATTGCAGATCTAGAAAGGTCACCAGCTGAAGAATATGAAGGATCTAGCTGTAGAAAGCAGCTGGAAAGGCAACAGAAAAGCAGATCTGAAGGGACATCGCAATTTTCAGGAGCAGATTCACGCAGAGGGAAGGGTGACACTGTCCACCGCTGTGTCCTAGCAAGCCCACACAATCACTGCGCAGAGGCAGCTCAAAAACAACGTTGGTTGGGTTTGAAGCCAGCTAGTGTGATTCAGATCGAAATCTGTCAGATCCAGAAAAAGTCTGCAGAAAAGTTGCAGAAAATTCAAAAGAGCTGGTGGGGTTAAATTTATGAAGTTTTCAGATTTTTAGCCTTAGCACAAGTGATGAAGTTTGGGAAGAGATCAGTTTCTCCGAGAGTTTCTTGTCAAAGGAAACTTGCAGTTTGGTCAGAGAATCAAAGAATAAGCTGAATCATAGTTGATTTGGTAGATTTATAAGGAGGGAAATCAAGTGTCAGAGCGAGCAGAGGGTTCCCAGTTCGAAAAGGACCCTAGATCCAAGGTCTCTAGCATAGAGAAGAGGAGCTCCATAGAGAAGAGGAGCTACATAGAAGAAGGTGGGATCCTTGAGCAGCTCATCTCTTGGATCACAAGCGAGCTACGACAACCTTAAGATAGTTGCGGGACAAGTGTAGCAGTGGGTGCATAGATCACAGATGAGGCATAAGCAAAGGTAGATCTGGAGGCTGGGAGGAGCAGCGCAGAGCATAGCAGCAACAGCGTAGAAGCAGTAGCAGCGCAGAGGCTGATGTGACTTCAGCAGCGCAGTGCAGAGCTGCAACAACGCAGAGAGCTTCAGACGGACAACGCAGTGCAGCAATAGCGTGATAGATTTCAACACAAGGAGCTGGTGTGACTTCAGTAGTGCAGAGGGAGTCTAATTACGCAGGCAGAGATGTAGCTGTGCATCGTTCTTTAGATGTGTAATATTCCAAATCTGGAATTTTTTACAACAATAAGAATACCTTAAGGTATTCCAAAGTTGGAGAGCAGCAAATGATTAACTCATATAGTGTATTTAAACACATAACCATCATAGAACAATTACAGCAACAAACTATGCTTTTATACAAGTCACCAAGTGGGGAAAAACAACTAATTTGGCCTCAAAAACGTTATTTTCTGAAGATGGAGTTATAACAGTGGAAAATAATGGTTGTGTCCCTTAGAATAGGCAATATAGGACATGCATGCAAAAGAGTTTCTGAAACAAATGCCTTTAGCCTAGTTAAACATGCCTCTCATGCTCAAAACAACTAAAAATTGACAAAACCCCAAGACTGCAAAATGCCGGAGCTGCTGCATAAGAGACTGTGCAGTGTAATAGAGGTTAAACTCAGAAAATAGAGAAAGATGTCTAATATTCTTATTATATTACTCAATGAGGCATAAAAACAAAGATCTAATCTCTTTTATACAGATCCAAGAAGACTCGGCAAAGGTTTCTTGACAGAAATGATATACATGAAAAAGCTGCTGTAGATCTGTGGCTGAATCACGCTGTATGGCTGTATCTCTACATAAAATTGGCTGAACGTGCAAAGAAATGGTTGTAGATGCTTCCTCTAGCTTCCCCAAAGAAAGGCTGATCCTCCTCTTGGGAAACTAGCTCCTCAAAATGGGGTTTTGACCCCTCCCACTGCACACCTTAAGAAATAACGCAGTTTTCAAAAGGGACTATGTTTTTGCTGAAGGTAAGTGCTTGGCCCAACACCAGATAGTGGAAAATTCGGATCAGAAGTCTCCTCTTAGATTTCTCCAACAAGATCTCCAAGGAAGAGTAGGGAATCCCCACCTGGGAAAACCCTTGCACTAAGCAGTGCAACAACCTAGCTAAACAACGAAGTATGGAGGAAGTCTAAGCAGACCACATAAAAATATAATCTCCAATATGTCCATATGCTTGCCATCTCCTTCATTATATAATTGATGAACTCTCTCACCAAGGGTCCCACCCACTATGACGTTGATTCCATGCAAAGGCTCCTCCACAAAAACTGCGTTGTCCATCATGGTGGTTCAATGTATCTAGACAGCTTTGTTGACTTAGTCAACCTTGACTGAATTTTCATGCCCTGTCCCTTTTCACACTCAAGGTGCTTTCATTTTGTCTAGTTGGATTGATCTCTATTCACATTGAGTTGGCTTTATTTAGAATCCCCTCCTTTGAGAATAAATCATGTTGACTTGGTCAAACTTGACCTTGTCCACATAGTTTAGACCTTGTTCACACATGTGGATGCTTGAACTAGTTATTTCATGATCCCCTTTCACATTAGAAAGGATTTTTATTCATACTTGAGCAAATTATGAGCCTCCTTGCTCAATTATTCATCCATCTAAATTTTAAGAACAAAATTAATATTCCCATTAGCTGAAGCTAATTTAGGAATATTACAGTCTCCCCCTCCCAAATGTTGCTTGTCCTCAAGCAACTGCAAGGGTGCTGCAAAATCTCCCCTCTTCCTCTTGTGGCCCTCTCATCCCATAGTATCCTTCGTTGCTTCAGAATTTCTGCAAAAATCCCATCTCCCAATGGCTCCTCCCAAGTGTGCAAGTTGGCCTTTGGGGAATAAACCCAATGGCTCTCATCATGAAAGAATGGAAGGTTGTTATGGAAACCCTCTTGTTGATCCATGGCCTTCTCAAGGTAGAAGTGATGACAATCATGGGGAATTTCATCATCAATGGAGGTCTCCCTCCTTCATGCTATCATCCAAATAAAATGAATCACCTTCCAGCTTGGTAATTCATAGAAAAGCTCCTCCCAATTGCTCATGAGAGGCATTCCCCAAGTGTTCCAACCAAACATATGGTCCACATCATAAAGAAACAAGTGATATGCAATGGTGGCCATATAGTTTCTCATGCTCCCCTTGAAACATGTAGTGCAGAAAAAGTAGGGACTTCCTTCCCCCAAAGACACACCCAACAAATGTGTCTCTCCTCCAACCATGTCCCCAACAAAATTAAGAACATCTTCAGCATGTGGGATCATAAGTAGGATCATACTAGCTGCCATATGCAATAAGGGAGAAGGACAATGGTCCCTCATGTGCAACCAGAGCAGTTTTCCTCCTAACTACCATAGAATATGATATGACAAGTGTTCTCCCCAACACTTGTTTGTTGCCCCGTCCTTCTTGCATGCTTGGAGAAGGTGTAAGATGGTGGGTGTTGATGATTCACACCATGAGGAGTACATCATATCTCCAAGATCTCCCAAAGAATGGCCAACATCACCATTGTTCATGGCCCAAAGTGGCTCATGAAGCCCATCAGAAAAGGTGCCCCCTCTTGGAGCCAAGACCTGAACATGAGTGTTAAGAAGATACAAGTATATAATAAATACATCATGAGATTCAACAATACAATGTTTGTCATACACTTTTTCATAATCAGCAAGGTAGCTCATGGATGAGCTCCCTTTCACACTCAATGAATAAGGAGGTGATGATGATAACTCTTCCCAAGAGCTATGTTCCTACTCAACCAGCAAATTATTCATGCACTTACTCATATAAGAGTGCATCTCCTTCTTGAAAATTTCCCACATGAATCCATCTAAGATAGTATGATATGTTTTAATGAAGCTAGTGGGATTTGAAAGCAAGACCTCATAAGTTGTATCAAGTAGTTTATTCTTGAGTTTGGAATCTTTGGTTAAGTAGATCTGATCATGAACATAAATGATTCCATTAACTACCTTATACTTTTCATCCATTGCTTGCCCATCAGGAACCTTACATGTGAATAGGTCCTTAGAATATTCCATCAAGAGTTGGGACTCCTAATAAGGGTCTAGGCTTCCCAACATTGACAGCGTTGTAGAAATATGAAATGATGCATTTGTCATATGATGGCTCTCCTCCTTGACATGCTTGATGTCAAGGTCACATGTTGGAGTATTCCTAACTTTATTTTGTTGCTCCTCTTGCAGCTAATCTTGCTCAAGACAAGATTGAAGTTTAGGAGAGTCACCCTTCCTTTGAAAGGTTCTCTTTCTCAAAAACTTCCACCTTTTTGCTCCTACATACAAAAATGAAATTACATTTTTGTTATGTTCAGAAATATTCATTATATATTGGAGTATCCTTTTCTTCCCCAAAGCTATGGATTAGCCTTTTGATACTATGCTCATATCAGCACAAATTTTTGAATCTATTCCCTCCAACGCAAATAGATAAATGGAAGAAAGCAAGGTCAATTTCAGAAATTTGCCTAGCCTTCCATCAATGGTTTTCAGCGCTATAGTGGCTCCTTCCAGGGTTCCCTCTTTAAACAAATATTTTGCTGCTGCATATAGTTGAGAGAACACTAGTTTCCCTCCAATCAAGAGGTCTTCCTGCTGAAATTCCTCCTTGCAAAGAGGCATCAAGGCATAGAGTAGGGTGTGACTGTAGGTGGACAGATTTGCCCCTACTTTTGTTACATAGATCCTCTTGCCTTATTTTTTCTTTCAAACTTTGAAATAGAGAAGGGTAAATGCTCTTCATCTTGTGATTCCATTCCTCCTCTTTTCCTTCTCCTATATTTAAGATCTCACCATTTTTCCATGAAGGTACATGCTGCTCATGTGCTATGCCAAGAGCTCTATGTGTGAGACCTCTTGGAACTCCTTGCAATAGTGCAAGAGTTCTTTTCCTTGGAGAAAGTGCTCCCTCCTCTTCTTCATGAGGTGCTTGAGGTTCCCTTGTCATGACTGTGTTATCTTCTCCTACCTCTCCTTTCTCTTCTCCACTAGTTGAAGTTGCCTTTCCTTCAACAAGAGACCTTAGATCTTGGTCTTCTTTTGAATAAGGAATCTTCATGTCTTCCTTCTGAGAAGAAAGCCCTTCATCTAAAGGAGATCTTGCCCGTGGCAAAGTATCAAACAAACTCACCTCTCCCTCATTGGTTTTCAGAAATGGATTTGGATAGATAGACCCTCCCAACTCATGCAAAAGTTTGGTTTGATGTGGTTTGATAGTTACAATAGAAGATGCTTCACATGAAATATCATCAAACATCTCTACTAATATTTTAATGAACTTTGCATAAGTATATTTATTTGAATTCTTTAAGGAAAATGATTCAAACAACCACCAAGCATAGGCCTTACCCTAAAAATGCAGCGCTGCTATTTTGATGGCTTCAAATTCTGAAACTTGATGTTGTTGCACAAAGGTGTCTAGCTCCTTCACCCAAGCCCTAGCTGGACATAGAGGTGATCCATCAAAAGTGGATCGAAAGAATCTACCCTCCCCTTGCTTCTTGTTCCTTGTGCTCTTTTCCTCCTTCATTTGGAAAAACCCTTGGAATTTCAAGTGATCTTTGAACTCCTCAGATTGATCTTCATATTCCTGCAAATAATCACCAAGAGTATCTCTCTTTAGCACATCTCCTCTCTTCCTCTTCATGAAGAAATTGCTGATAGAACATGGTAGATATGATGATATGGCTGAGTGCTCATATCCAAAAGATGATGACTTGGAATCTTCCTCATGTATAGATTTGTTTGAGGATTTTCAGATTTCTCCCTCCTCATTTCTTTTGTGCCTTGCTTCCACCACTGCTGATTTGGAAAAGAAGTTTTGAAAACTCCTTTCTCTAGACGACGGGGAGTTTGCTGCGATTTCTTCGCAAATTACCTCCTCCCCCATGAGAATACTCCATAATTCTTGAGCTCACAGGCCGAGCCAACATTGTTGCTCCGATACCATTTTAATGTTCCAAATCTGGAATTTTCTACAACAATAAGAATACCATAAGGTATTAAAAAGTTGGAGAGAAGCATGTGATAAAATAATATAATGTGTTTAAACACATAGCTTCAATAGAACAATCACAAAAACAAACTATGCCTTTTTACAATGTCACCAAGTGGGGAAAAGTAGCAGTTTTAGCCTCAAAAACGTTATTTTCTGAAGATGGAGTTATAACAGTGGAAAATAATGGTTGTGTCCCTTATATTAGAAAATATAGGACATGTATGAAAAAGAGTTTCAGAAACAAATTCCTTTAACCTAGTTAAACATGCCTCCCATGCTCAAAACAACTTAGAATTGACAAAACCCCAAGACTGCAAAATGCCAGAGTTGCTGCATAAGATATTTCACAGTATAATAGAGGTTAAACTCAGAAAATAGAGAAATATATCTGATATTCTTATTATATTTCTCAATTAGGCATACAAACAGAGATCTAATCTCTTTTATATAGATCCAAGAAGACCCGACAAAGGTTTCTTGACAGAAATGATATACATGAAAGAGCTGCTGCAGATCTGTGGTTGAGTCACACTGTGTAGCTGAAGCTCTACATAAAAATGGCTGAAAAAGAAAAGAAATGGCTGTAGATGCTTCCCCTAGCTTTCCCAAAGAAAGGCTGATCCTCCTCTTGGGAAACTAGCTCCTCAAATTGGGGTTTTAACCCCTTCCATTGCACACCTTAAGAAATAACATAGTTTTATGAAGGGATTGTGTTTTTGATGAAGGTAGGTGCTTGGACCAACACCAGGTAGTGGAAAATTCAGATCATAAACCTCCTCTTAGATTTCTTAGACAAGATTTCCAAGAAAGAGTAGGGAATCCCCACCTGGGCAAACCTTTTCAGCGATTACAGCAACATCATCTTCGTATGCAGAAGTCTGTGACCACCGCCAAAAATATAATCTCCAGCCATGTCCTTATGCTTGCCATCTCCTTCATTATATTGACTCTCTCACGAGGTCCCACCTACTATGAGGTTTCTTCATACCGAGCTCCTCCACAAAAGTTGCGTTGTCCATCAAGGTGGTTCAATGTATCTAGACAACTTTGTTGACTTAGTTAACCTTTCTAGAATCTTCTACATGCTCTATCCCTTTTCACACTCAAGGTGCTTTCATTTTGTCATTGGATTGATCTCTATTCACATTGAGCTGGCTTTATTTAGAATCCACTTATTTGAGAATAAATCATGTTGACTTGGTCAAACTTGACCTTGTCCACATAGTTTAGATCTTGTTCACACACGTAGATTCTTGAATTGGTTATTTCATGATCCCCTTTCACATTAGGAAGGATTTTTATTTATACTTGAGAAAATTATGAGCCTCCTTGCTCAATTATTCATCCATCTAAATTTTAAGAGAAAAATTAATATTCCCATTAGGCGGAAGCTAATTTGAAATATTACAAGATCCTAGCACGGATACGCCTATAGACTTTAGTGATGAGGATACGGCCCATTTTGACTCTGTCGAAGATTGGGCGGGAGTGTCGGGAGATTTGGTTGTTTCTCTCAACTTAGCGGGAGAGTTGCGATCTTTGCGGTCCAACGGTGGCGGTGCTATGAGCGAGCGCAAATGCAACATATATTGAGAGGGAGTTGCGGTCACAATGGTTGCGGTGGTAGTGGCGAGAGTCATGGGCGGCAATGCAAAGGAATGGCGGCAACGATGCAGAGTTTGAGTGAGCGGAGGCCAGAAAGCACGCAACACGGAACCGGTGCCCAAATCATGTAATGCATAAGTGTGATGTATTGCTAGAGCACACCCTTGATGCTAAGAGGGAGTGTTGAGATTTTGTGTATTTGGGGTAGCATCAGTTGTGCTCTAGGTCCCAAATTTTGAGAAAGGACTAGAGTTCACCTGATCTACAAGACCCAGAAATGCATTTGGGAAATTTCATCTGGTTTAGGAGATATTAAATTAATTAATTATTTTAATGTATTTCGTAAGTTTACGGCAGTAGCAGATGGCATCAACAGCAGACGGCAGCAGCAGTAGCAGCAGACGGCAACAACAGTAGCAAGGTGTAAATTTATGTAGATGTTCTATTCTTGATGCAACTTTACTTTTATTACAGCAATCACATAAATAGTTAAGTAAAATGTTGATAGAACATACTAGTGGATCTATAGAAGACAAACCAGAAACAGAAGAATGTGTTTGTGCGTTACAACGGTCAGCAGGATGCTTCAACCAGCAAAGTCTTCTTGGTCGGCCAACCCAGAATGTGTCACAACAGTCCTCAAATCAGTCACTCAGTCAACTCAAAGTCAACCCCAGAAAAGTAAACGCAAGGCAACAGCAGTAAAGTCAACGCAGCTCCAACTTTGGTCAACCTTTTGACCTCGATTTTTGTGCCAACGTGTACGGCCTTCCAAGATCGAACTCTCCACCAAAAATCAGCCAATTCGGACCATGCGTTGACCAAAGTCAATGCTGGTCAAACTTGCCCAGAAACCCTAACTGCAGAAATTTCGTTTTTTTCCAGTTTCAGCATCTTCGTCCTTTTTCCCGTTTCAGCAACTTCGTCCTTTTTCCCACGTGAGAACTGCTTCTCGGATGCTCTTATCCAATCAGAGGAGGAGATGTGTGTGGATGAGAGTGAGTGAAATGCTCTCCAACGTTGACTGTATATATATCCATCATTGAGGTGTGTGACACATCTGCTGGGGGTGTAAAACCTTAAGGCCAACCTGCACATATTTGAAATTATTAAAAATAAATTCAAAATAAATGTTCTGCTCATCAGATTAAGATCAATTTTATATCGATCTTACACCTCTTCGAAAGAGGAACCCAATAAAAATATTGGTATCTTCATCTGAACATCACAACATGGAGTTTGGACCTAGTTGTCCAATTTTAACACTTCCTCTCAACTAGGGAGAACTCCAACCACCTTTGCAAACAAACATTTTGCGTCATCCCGCCGTAACTTGCTTTGCTGGCCTCTTTATTTCAGAACAGAAGTGGGTCAGTCACAAAGACATCATCCCCTGGCTGACAGATTCAACCCAGAGGTCCGAAACCTCTATCAGACTCAAAGAGTCTCATACCAACCCGAAGTTAGTTGGTGGTCTGAAACCTCACTATACTTGATCCCAGATCAAGTGGTTGGACCGTGCCATCCTAGATAGAGAGTACGGAAATCTCTGATGCGTCCATCAGTCTTTGCTACTAGTCTCTAGCTTTTCCCACCTTATTGGCCAAATGAGAGGTACTTCCCATGAGCCCTGAACTCAATAGGTAGGATGCATACGGGGCACAGATATTGAGAGGTGAACCAACTCAAACATCATAACAGTGGGGTAGAAGCACCACAAGGTTCAGCAAGCCTAGCCCCGTGAGTGCTTATAGCTCTGAGAAGCTGTCCCCAAAGCCCCCCAGAGCTCCCAGAGCTCATCGTCCAACGAGACCCACATCATAGAGTCGTTCCACGATACCAAGACTCTCACGGAAAGTTAGGAACTTGACCTTCCCCAGGGGCTTTGTGAGAATATCTGTGACCTGCTCATCAATTCCTATATGATCGAGCCTTACGACGCCTCGCTGTACCATATCCTAGATATAGTGGTACCTGATATCAATATGCTTGGATCGATCGTGGAACACTGGATTCTCGAACAAGTGAATCCCACTCTGGTTATCACAGAGTATCACGGTGGTATCTAGCACATGTCCAAATAGCTCACTAAAGAACTTTCGCAACCAAACTGCTTCACAACAGGCCATACTTGCTGCAATGCATTCAGCCTCGTCGGTGCTCAAAGTCACCGACTTCTGCTTCCTGCTCATCCATGAGATTGAAGCAGAACCAAGATTGAAGCAGCATCCCGATGTGCTCTTACGATCCACCACACTGCCAGCCCAATCGGCATCAGTATATCCAAGGAGTGTCATGCTCCTAGCAGTGTATCTCAGTCCATGGTTTATCGTGCCTCGAAGGTATCTCAGAAGATTCCTGGCACCAACCCAGTGAAAGTGATGAGGTTCAACCATCTGTTGACTCAAAGTGTTCACTGCAAAACATATATCTGGACGGGTGTTCACTAAGAACATTAGGGCCCCTACGAGTTGACGATACTCAGTAGGATTTGACAATACGGGCCCAACAGCGCTGCCACTCAACTTCTTGAAGTTGAGTTCCATTGGTGTTGACACGGACTTGCAGTCCATACCAAATCTTTCCAGAAGCTTCACAATGTATTTTCCTTGAGAAAGGAAACTCTCGCCAGGTCTCTGCCAGACCTCCAGGCCTAGGAAGTAGTGCATCAGTCCTAGGTCATTCATCTCGAACTCAGCAGCGAGCTCCCTCTTGCACTGAAGAATGAGAAGGTCAACACCTGTCAGGAAGAGGTCATCCACATACAACCCCAGGATGAGAGGCTTTCCCTTGACAACCTTGAAGTAAAGGTTCAGATCAGTATTTCTTCGAGTGAAGCCCAACTTCATCAAGTAGCTATCTATCCTTTCGTACCAAGCTTTGGGTGCTTGCTTCAGCCCATAGAGGGCCTTCTTCAACCTGCAGACATGGGTGTCCCGATCCTGGACTTCGAACCCCAGAGGTTGCTCCACATATACCTCTTCCTTTATCGCACCATGCAGAAATGTGGTCTTCACATCCATCTGATGAAGACTCCATCCTTGTGTAGCAGCAAGGGCTATAATAGATCGAATGGTGGTATATCAGGCCACAGGTGCAAATATGTCATCATAATCTATGCCTTCCTTTTGAGAGAAGCCACGGGCAACGAATCTTGCCTTGAAATTTTCAGCATTTCCATCAGATCCATGCTTGATCTTGTAGAGCCATTTCGAGGTGACAACTGCTTTGTCCTTTGGTCTTGGAACCACATCCCAGACATCATTCTTCATAATGGACTCATACTCTTCGTGCATTGCATCCTTCTAGACTTGATGCTTTACGGCTTCCTCAAAGGATCCAGGCTCGGATTGTACAATAGTACTCATGGCTACTAGATACCCTTGGTATCTACTCGGCTTCTTGCTTTCACGGAATGCCCCCCTTGGGGCCGCATGTCCCTCAGCATCCTCGAGAGTGTCTCGAAGCCATGATGGTCTCTTTCCCAGTGAAGGAGGTGGATCAATCGGGTCCATTGGTCCTTCAACATCAGGCATTGTTTCATCCTTCGGTTCCTCTTGATTTCCAGGCCTTGCTTCATTATCTTCCTCAGATCTCGAAAGATTGACTACTTTCCTCAGGGAAGTATCTTCGTCAAAGGTGACATCGTGGCATATCTCCACTTCCCTTTGACCAGGCACATAGACTCTATAGGCCTTCGAAGTTTCACTATAACCCACAAACATTCCTTTCTTCCCAGAAGCATCCAACTTGCTCCTCTTTTCTTTCGGCACATGAAAGTAGACGGTACATCCAAAAACTCTAAAATGTGAGACATCAGGTTTCTTACCAGAGAAAACCTCTTCGGGAGTTTTGGATTCTAGAGCGGAATGCGGGCATCGGTTTTGTATGTACACGGCAGTGTTCGCAGCTTCTCCCCATAGAAACTTCGGCAAACCTTGGTCACATAGCATGGCACGGGCAGCTTCCACAATGGTCCGGTTCTTTCATTCAGCAACACCATTTTGCTCAAGAGTATAGACAATTGTGGTCTCCCTCTTAATGCCAGCTTCTCTGCAAAAGTCCTTGAACTCATTTGACTCATATTCAGTGCCATTATCAGTTCTCAAAATCTTGATCTTTTTCCCTGTCATATTTTCCACCAAGGCTTTGAATGTACGGAACCACATGAAAGCCTCATCCTTCTTTTTAAGAAGTATATCCAGGTTTTGCGAGAGAAGTCATCTATGAACGTCATATAATATGAACATCCTCCCAAGGATGTCACAGGCAGCATACCAGATAGATCAGAATGGATCAATTCCAAGATATCAGATGTCTTTGTGACACTAGAGGGGAAAGGTCCCCTTGTATGCTTTCCTTTGGCACAACCCTTACATACACCTTCATGATTATTTGGAAACTCGGGCATCCCTGTCACCACCTTCCTTGCTTTGGGAAGGGCTTTGTAGTGAAGGTGTCCAAACCTTCGGTGCCATAGTTCAGTCTGTCGAATAGTATCACATGTCATTGCTCCCAGTGGACTTCCTCCAACCTGGTAGAGTGTATCAACTCTAAACCCAATCGAGATAGCTTCCTTAAAGCTCTTCTTCCACATGAGCACCTTTCCATCAGTGAATGCCACATTGAAACCTTTGTCTTCCATGGCCGATATAGACACAAGGTTCTTCTTCAAATTTGGTACGTAGAGTGCATCCTGCAAGTGAAGGACTTGTCCTTGAGACATGTGGAGGGTCACAGTCCCTGTCCCTTTCACGGGATATGTGGCATTATCTCCAAGGATAATTTCCAGATTAGTATCCTTCTCAATCATATCAGAAAGTGCTTCCTTGAACCTAGTGATTTGCCTTGAGGCACCACTATCTATCAACCAGACATCCATAGTGTCGGGTGGGGATGTAACAGAGAGGGCAGATACAAGAATGTATTCATTTCTTTTATCAACAACGTGTGATTCCTCATACCTGGAGTTTCTAGACCTTTTGAAAGGTTGATCATTTCCGCCAGAGGAAGCCTTCCTTTTTCCCTTGAACCTGTTGTTCCTTTGATTGCCATTCCTTCGGTTGTTGTTGTTGTCATCACTATCGGGAGAATCCTTCTTGAAAGGACATTCTCTAGCATAGTGACCAGGCCTATGACAAGTGAAACATTTTCCCTTCTTTCCTTGGGCCCTTGCTTTTCCCTTATTCTTCGGACCACAAGAGTTCTTCTTTCTAGAATGAGCAGCGTATGCAACATTTCCTCCATTTCCATACTCCTTCATTCTTGATTCTTCTTGAACGCATCTTGACAGTACTTTGTCAAAGTCAGGTATCACATTATTATTTAGAATGGTAGTGTTGAACACATGCCATTCAGATTAGAGCCCTCCAAGTGCGGTGAGTACCATCTCTCGATTAGCTATTGTCTCCCCAATAGCTAACAGATTGTTCCTGATTTCAGTCAGCTTCAGAAAGTATGATTGGACAGACTCATCCCTGCCTTTCTTCAGATTCTTCAATTAATTCTTGAAGAATAGTACTTGATTCGCATTGTTGGCCTTGAACATGAGGATCAATTTATCGTACATCTCTTTGGATGTGCCCAACTCAGAGATGTAGGCCACCAGGCTTTTACGAATGGATTCCTTGATCATCAGCTTTGCTTTGATCTCCCCCTTCTTGTACTTTGTTTTGGCAGCAGCAGTAGCAGTGGATGGAGGTTCTTGGATTTTACCTTGCACATAGTCCATGACATCTTGGTCTTCCAATTTGAGATCCAATATCATTTTCGAAGCATGGAAGTCATCCTTCCCAGTCAATTTGTCTTCCTCCTTGAAGATATAGCTTGTGGAACCCATTATCCTTTCCGGTGATTGCTACAAATAGGGCTTGTCTTCACCTCAGCTCTGATACCATGTAAATTTATGTAGATGTTCTATGCTTGATGCAACTTTACTTTTATTCCAACAATCACATAAACAGTTAAGTAAAATGCTATTAGAACATACTAGTGGATCTATAGAAGACAAACCAGAAACAGAAGAATGTGTTGGTGCGTTACGGCGGTCAGCAGGATGCTTCAACCAACAAAGTCTTCTTGGTCGGCCAACCTAGAATGTGTCACAACAGTCCTCAAATCAGTCACTCAGTCAACTCAAAGTCAACCCCAAAAAGTCAACGCAATCCAGAAAAAGTCAACGCAGGGCAGCAGCAATAAAGTCAGCGCAGTTCCAACTTCGGTCAACCTTTTGACCTCGATTTTTGTGCCAAAGTGTACGGCCTTCCAAGATCGAACTCTCCACCAAAAATCAGCGAATTCGAACCATGCATTGACCAAAGTCAACGCAGGTCAAACTTGCCCAGAAACCCTAACCAATTTCGTCCTTTTTCCAGTTTCAGCAACTTCATCCTTTTTCCCATTTCAGCAACTTCGTCATTTCCCACGTGAGAACTGCTTCTCAGATGCTCGTATCCAATCAGAGGAGGAGATGTGTGTGGATGAGAGTGAGTGAAATGCTCTCCAACGTTGACTGTATATATATCCATCATTGAGGTGTGTGACACATCTGCTGGGGGTGTAAAACCTTAAGGCCGACCTGCATATATTTGAAATTATTAAAAATAAATTCAAAAGAAATGTTCTGCTCATCAGATTAAGATCAATTTTATATCGATCTTACACCTCTCCAAAAGAGGAACCCAATAAAAATATTGGTATTTTTATCTGAGCATCACAACATGGAGTTTGGACCTAGTTGTCCAATTTTAACACAAGGACAACGTGATTTTCAGGAAACCCTTCAGGGGTTATGCAGAGACCCTTAGGGCAGCGTAGTGACTGCGTCACCCAGTCTAGGGTAACGCAGTCCCTTCCAGTGACAGCGCTGAGCATTTGGAGGCCTTCAAAGGCTGATGCAGTGTCTTTTAGGGGCATATTTGGGGTTTCTAGGCCTAGATCTGGCTGAGTTCTGTAAATCTCGTTTGAGGGTGTGGATCAGCCAGCCAGGTGCTGCAGATCTAGAGTTTTCTCTGTAGGGTTTTCCAGATCTGGAACCCAGAGTTGTGTATTCATAAATATTCTTAATAATAGAGCCCTCCAGCAGCTAGAGACCGGTTTTCCCACATTGGGTTTTACCGAGGACAGTTTGTCCAGAAATAACTGTCACTTTATCTATGTGTGCATGTGCTTATTCTAGATTTGAATTGGTAGAGATCTGTTATGTGTTTTGCTTTGATGTTAACTTGAATTTATTAAGTTGATAACTTGTATGAGTAGGAGAAGCTTAACTGGATTAACAAAAATAATTTCTGCATAAGAATTAAGATTCAGAAATTTCTACAACTGTTGTCCACCAACTATAGCGTTGCAGGGAAAATTTAAAGGATGGATGTTTATCTTGAAGTTTAGAAACCTTAGCGAATCTTACTAGTCCCTAATATCCAAATTTTAAAATGTTTGATGATAATTTTGTAAAAATGTTTGAATTTCTAATTATTTTATATTGGAAAATATATAATATTGGCGAATTTTAAGGTAAAATAATTTTATACTATAAAATTTGGGTGAATTCATTTTTAGAAAAATGTAAATTTGCGAATATTTTTTTTTTGGAAAAATCATGGAATATTAGCCCACCTGTGAATATTAGCCCCTAAAATTTTTCTTGTTGCGCTGCTGCATCTATGCTGCTACTGAGACCTTGCATACTGTTGCCAACTGCATCTGCACTGCAACTCTGCTGCCGTTGCAGCAGAAAAATATCCAAAATACTGAACTTAGTGTTCAACATGATGCATCTGATGTTGAATATTTGATTGCCGCTAGTCTCTGCGTTGACCCTCTGAATTTGTTACTCTGCTGCTAACTCTGCGCTGTGCCTTCTTGCATTGCTGCCAACTCAACTTTGCACTGCTCAGACTCTGGCGCTCTCTAGCCACTGCGCTGTCTGTCCGACACTCCTCTGCACCAACTGACACTGGTCCATCCTGCTACTGCTGATATGGGCAACTGTAGCAAGGTATTGATCTGAGAGGTGGACTCCTTAAGGATCCTGCCCAACTGCAGTTCTTTTGAACTACAGTTCTAGGTCACCCAAATTCTCCCTTAGAGATATGTGGGCAATCATGGCGAACTCCTCCTCGATCCTAGCAGTTGCAGCCTGTGGATCATGTCTCTCGTCTTTGTCCTTCTTCTTGAGAGGACATTGTGTAGCACCATAAGACCAACTTGTGGGCTTGGAACCCAAGTGAGGGGTTTTGCACCCAATCATGTTTGGTCAATTCTGAAAGCACATTTCTACATCTGATGGCGTGAGATGATAAAGGGCGGAAAGGCGAATCTAACGCTTCGAGAATCGTCAAATTCTGAGTTGTAGAAGTGGAGTTATGAATTTTTGAAGATTATGTTGGGTTTTGCACATGGTGTTCAACCTTAGGCCTAATGATAAATGTTCGAGCCCTAGATAATGTTGGAAGGAACCCCTTTATGGTCTATAAATAAAGGGTGAGTAGGAGAGCATTAGAGCATCCACTTGGGCAATACAAACCTATGAAGAGAACTTAGATAGCTCTGATTTGATGATGCAACTAGGAGGGCAATACAGCGAGGAGGAAGAGGACTGTTCAGGGGGTCCAAAATCTTCTTAAGGAGGCTGAGTTGTTGTGTGTGGGTGCACACTGCCTCAGGCGTAATGCATGGTCATCAAAAGATCTGTTTTGAGGGGCTGCTAACTTGTTGTGGAGGCCACAGCCATAAGATGAGCAACAAAGGGTTTATGAGGTGTTGTGGAGGGTGGACAATCCTCCCAAGAGGCTGCCGCAGCCCTAGATTGGACTATAGAAGGGTGCCGCAATCCTCTTAGGGAGACAGTCCCACGTTTAGGGCTGTAACTACCCTAGGAGAGCAGCAAAAAGGGGCAACAATACTTCAAGGAGGAACCACAACAAGAGGAGTAATTTCTGGGCTTGTTTATTGGGTGGTTGGGGACTGTGGTTAGTGCCCTAACTAGTCCTAGAAATTGCAGCATTGTAGGAGCCACAACAATAGCGTTTTGGAATGTGTTGGGTCACAGTTTGGTGACCAGATTTAGATCATTTGACAAACAACCTGTGGATGCCAAATGGAGGATCTTTTGTGGTGGTGAAGATTTCATCTTAGGAGCAAATTCCGCAGTGACATGATTGGGAGCCATAGGACTAGTGGAGGGCAGCGTGTTGGCTACCCCAAAGTAGCCTTAGACAAGCTATCTTGAATAATGAAGAGTAGTTGAAGGTTGGGTGAAGGAAGGTGTCGAAGTGCAACACTTTGATGGACTATAGTGGTTGCTATCTTGGCAGATTGGAGCTCGGGTGTTTGCTAGCCTAGAGAGCAGATTGGATCAGCCCAAGTACACCCTAATGAAGAACATGCAACAGTCTTAGGGGCAATCCTCCTGGAGTCTCGATGTGTAGATACCTTGATGGACTAAGGCACTACAAGTGAGCAACACGGAAGCGAAGGACCGACAGGACGAGATACGACATTGTGTTTGTCAGTGTATCTTGTAAACCATAGACTGTTGTATTACATCAGATTTGGATTAATATAACGAAGATTGGTGATTGTACATTATTGAACAATTTTGTTTAAAACTGTGTATATTGCGCATATGTGATTTACTGCTTTATATTTTCCGCTATGCAAAGTAGTTTAAGGTTGAGATTCTTGGTTTGGTAGCGTCAGTGATTTAAGACTCTAACCTAACCCAAGGTCATGGAAATTCAACATCTTCCTCCTCATTGGGCTTCGACCCACTGCTGTTGCTGCCATCAAGTTTGCACTTAATCATATCTTGCCTCATCTCTTCCTGCTGAAGAGCTATCCGCATCTGTTCCCAATCAGGCAATCTTTCTCTGCCCAGGATGCTTTGGACAAAGACTTGCCATTCTTTTGAAACTGAATTTAGGGCTAGTCTAACCATCTCGGTTCCTTGAGGTGTTGATTCGACAACCGCCAACTAATCTCGGGTTTCCTAAAATTTTGCAAGGAACGGATCAATGCGTTCTCCCTTTTGCATCATCGTAGATCACATCTTCTCTTGCAAGTACATCTTTCACTACCCGGAAGACCCTTGATACAACGTCGCTAAGGCATACCACATTTCCTTGGCAGACCCTTTGCTAGCGATGTGACATACTACATGATCCCTCACTCCGTCGAGGATCAAATGCTTAGCCTTCGCCATGTTCGTCTTGTAGGCTTATAATGGATTTGCATCCACGGGGACAACTACCACATTCTCGAGAATGCCCTTGAGATCATGCTCATGTAATAGACAAGTGATCCTTGCCTGCCAAATCACATGGTTGAAAGCACCCTCCAATCGATCTTGATCTCTCAGCCCATTATCTGCCATCTCTGCCAACAAAAGTCCAACTGCTCCCTCTCTCCTCTGTGTAGCTGCTAGGTTGGCCTACACACTCCGTGCTGGAGTTAGTAGATCTGCTCCTTGCTATTGCTGCTCTACAACTGGGAATTAAAATTCCTTGGCTTGGAATTCACTGAGGAAGAAATTCCCTCAAAAAGTGTCTTCTTCTTCCTTCTTCTGACGCTTTCTGCCCCAGCAAATGCTATAGAAAAACTGCGTAGAAAAATGTTTTGCACTTAATTTGTTGATGCGCTGCTTCCTCTGCTGCTGACAAATCATGAACTGGAATGTCCTACCTCTCTGTCGACTCACTCAAAGAGAGACTTCCTTGCAAATCTTGCCCTTCCTGGCTTGGATTGTGCAAACCCTTGGGGATTTGATCTGCTGCCTGCACAACTATTCAATCTCCCTCCTTCTCTTCAATGCCGAGTTCTTCCGATCTGCTCTCTTGCTTCACTTGCACTTCTCTCATACCATGTGAAAATTCCTAAACCCGGAATCCTATTGCACCAACTGGAAAATATTCATCTAATTGTTAATTATTCCTTAACAATTTATTTGCAGTTTCCTACGACAAACACTGAATGCATCACACTGTAACCTTCACTAAATAAATTGCGGAAAATAAATGAGGAAACAAGATCCGAGTAAGAAGAAAATCAAAGAAATATGATGTCGTTATTTTTGGACAAATGTCCTCGGAAAAACCCAATGCGGGAAAATCGATGTAGTTGCTGAGGGTTTGTATTATTAAGCAGTAGTTTTGTATACAATTTAGGATGCCTTACTGGCCATCCATGCAGAGAAAATAACTCACAAAGAGTTAGTGAGAAAATGACCTCACACTAACACTGGAGATCTGACCCTGACCCAACCCTGAACTGATAAGTCCCCCGCTACCTCTGCGTAGATCTGCGTAACTCTAGCTGGGGATTGTGTCACCTCCTTCGGTTGGTCTTTCTGCTGGCTGGATGCTGATCTTTTGCCCCTCCGGTCTCACACCCTGGTTCTCTGACACTGGATCTGACTAATCCTCAGTAAAATTGTGGATCTCTTCAGAGGCTTAGTGCTACCTCTACGTGGCTCCGAGCTGCCCAACATAGCCCATACCTTGCCTCTTCTGTGTCTAACTCTCTGCCTTCTCTGCGATGTATTCCTGATTCAAGAAAATCTCCAACCGAAACTATCTCTGCCCCTCACTGCGTAGAATCAATTCGATGTGATCTTTTTGGCTGCTCTGCGTTGCTGATTTGAGAAATCAATCTCTAGACTCTCTCCGACGTATTTTCCAAATGCCCATCATCAAGCCTTCTCTTATAACCTTCTCGTTGAGAAATCAATGACCCAGATTAAAACATAATCAAGGGCTAAGATTGACATGGAATACATGTGTCTAAGCCTCCTTGCAAAATTAGAGACTTAGAGCACATTCGATGCTACCAGAAATCAACATCTAGGAGGCCCACACAGTAATGACGTTAGCATTTTGGCCCTCTTGTTGGTCTGTCTTTATGATTTTACATTGGCTATGTGGTTGGCTTGTAACTACAATTAGTTTTTCCCTTCATTTGACAGCTAAGAGGGGATTTACGCTAATGTTAGAGTTGATTGGACATGTATAAATAGATGAGAGCTCATTTGAGTCTCTCATCATCATCACATTTGGAATTTGACTAAGTTACTGGAAACACCATTTGGCGTTTCGGATATGGAAATGTGCACGAAACGACTTGGAAACGACATGGAAACGTTTTCGCCATGTTTCACCTTTTTGGAAACGACCAACTTGAGATCGGTAACGTTTCAAAGGAATTTCAGGAAAATTTGATACGTTTCCAGAAAATATGGATACATTTCCAAGTTTCTAGGTTTTCAGTGTTCCATGTTTCCAATGTTCGAGGTACTTTATTGCAAGAATATATTCTAGGTTTGTTTGTTCAGAGCATGTAAATGCAGCTGAATTCTTTGCAGACCTTATATCCACTGATTACAACTCATCTAAAAGTGAACATTTATCTTGAAAAAGGATTCATTACATGATAGAGGTATTTGCCAACAAGTTTTCAACAATGCCATATCTAAAGGATGGAAGCCTGGAATTTGGAATGGAAACTCATAAAGTATCTATGAAATCAAGAAGGAAAGTTGTTACCCACAAAGTTGGCTGGTGGAAGCAGTTTATTTGCATTAGGTTAAAATGTTCAGCATTTCTTTACTAGTATCATACTTAACAATACTTAATTGTTTAAATTGTGGCATGTTGATTCTTGGTCATATGATCTTAGGTTGTGAATAAATAAATCCAGCTTACTTCCTTCTATGAATTTCAGAGCATCTCCTGTTGTAGCTATTGGAATACAGTCCAATTTATAATGTGTATACATTGTTATTTACAATTATTAAATTTACATTATATTTGGTGATACTAAATAATATTTCTATGTATTGAAGATGATGATTTTTTAATGTTGAATTCATGATGATGATTATGTATTTTTAAATATAGAATCTAGATTTTAAAGACTAAAAGATGAATGACCATTTCCTTGCCGTATCGTATCCAATTTTTTTTGAAAATTTGCCGTATTTGTTTCAAACCCCGTATTCATATCCGTTTTAGTGCAACTTAGGAATTCGATTTCTTGAGAAGAGAGCACACTTGTTTCTTTGGCTATTGGAGAATCTTTTGGATGCATTTTGATATTTGGACCTAGTTCGATTTTGTCTTTGGATAATGGATGGATATATTGCATGTCATCTTGTCAGTGCTCTATGTTGGTGATTTTTTCTCTTGAAATTGTTTAATGTATAGATTTGCTGCATCTAGAATGTACTAATTGTGCCCTAATTTTTGAAAATTAATTCTTGGAGTGGGTAAATGTTTAAAATTTGGTACCTAGGGCATCAATTTTAGGCCTCCTTAGAAACAATTTAGCTAATCTTCAACTTCCTATGGCTCCATATTCCCAAAGGACAAGGCACTAATCCAAGTCCTTGGTGGTCAAACTCAACTTTTCTCCATAAATTATCCTCTCTAAATTTCGGTCCTCAAGGTAAGATGACTATCTAAGGCTTAGAGCGAATTGCTTAGGAGGAGATTTTGTAGGAGTCCAAGAGCCTAAACATCAAGCCTAGGGTTTTGACTACTTGACCTCAAAGTTTGTTGGGCATCAACTTGGATTTCGTCCATCAAATCTCTTTCCTTAGGCATTGTCTTAAGAGGAAAACCCTAGCTAGTTTTTCCTCAACTTAGGGACTTCTTTGAGGGTTGTATGAGCTTAGTACTTCGTGAAGTATATCATAAGAAGCCGTTTCTCCTTGTTGCCTTGATTGTGGGAGTGTCTTCATCCACGATAATTCATGAAACTCTAGGTCTTGCACAATCTATTTCTAGGTCTCTCATAGGGTGCGAAGTGCCCCTTGAAGTCTTATACCACAACCTTGAGCATTCCTCTAGAGGTCCTAATCCATCACCTTGCACCTTAAACCCTAGAATATCTATTAATGGCGATTATCATCTTACTGAGACCCCTCCCATTGGTGAAAGTCTGTAAAGAGTAGGGGACCTTGGCTGCGGTGACAGTGGGCCATTGTCCCATTGTTAGCACTTAGTCTAACTCTTTGTCTTGTAAGGATTCCGTCTCGAAAGTCTGCTAGATTTTGTGGTAGCAAGGCCCAGTAGTTAGTCATTGTGTGGTTAATTAATGTGAAGAGGTCATCCTTATGGAAGAATGCCTGCTAGGCAGTTGTTACTCATTAATGTTGGGACCACTAGTGGTGAAGGTTTGGTTAGTGAGAATTATATGGAGGTAGAAAGCTATGAAATGGATGTCAAGGATTATTATAGAGGTAGGAAACTATGTAATGAATGTCAAGAAATATTATTGTATTGGAGACTTGCTCAATTGGAGGTTGCCCCATTGAAGAGGCTACTGAATATTGGTCACCTTTTGGAGTACCAGTAAACAGTTCTTTTTCGGCAGGTGCTATATTCTGGTTTATCTCTCTTATATTTCCAACGGTTTGCATTTTGTCATAGATTGCTCTTAAATTCTCAGTATCAACTATTTAAGTACACTACATCTATCCTTTGTAGTTTGTTTGTGTTGTAATCTGTAATTAAGAAAATTGAAAAACTATATTATTTTGAGTTGCTGTAGTGTATGCTATAGGTGTTACCCATTTACCTCAGTTTTAAGAGTGTGAGCATCCTAATCCATCCTTATTTTGAAAAACTCTTTTACTGATTTCAAGCAACTTAATTTTATTGGAAAATACAATTTTGTTTGTTAGAGATAACATGATGACTTATAAAAGTCATGAAGTTGTTCCCAGCTTATGAATTCTATCCTCTTGCAACCATATAATAACAGAATATTGTTTAAATTATGCAGTTATGGGAATTAATTCATGAATTCACGACCATTTAATAAGTTTCTCTAGTTTAAATGTTTTTAATTCGGCAACTGAAATGCACCATTTTTTCAATTTCTCGATCTTTTCAAGCTGAAAAACAATTTGTTGTATGCCCCATTGGCTTTTGAATTATCTTTTCCTATATTGGGTCTTTTACTTGGGATTATGATTATTGATAGAATTTTCTATCCTTTTCAGAATTCAACGTGCTTGTACAATTATTTATTTATTTGTGATTTTAAAATTTAACACCACTATTGTTCTTAGGGACAACACTTTTTGGAATTTTGATGTTTACATAAAAGAGCTACAGATGAGAGTTATAGTCGGATGTTTTTTTCTGGACTTCTTGTGGATTGTTGAAATGAAAAATGCTGATTAAAATATCTATAAAAGCGACAGAAGCTGCTGTCTATGCTCTAGCTAATTTCCATATACCTTAGATGTTATTCATTCAGTTTCTTTTTGTTCTGGTGCCTGCTTGAGCATATCTCGTGGCTTGAAGCTAAAGCATAATGAACTTTATTTGGTGCCTGATTATTACAAGCTTTACAATCTTCTCATAGATAACAGAAATGGCTATATGTTTGCCCTATGCGCAGTTACTGTGGGTCTTTGGAGCCAATGCCTATGCCTGCAGCTGGTGGTGGAATTGTCAACGCTTTATTTGTATCTACTGATCGTAGATTACCTAAGATCCGAATTCAAACCCGCCAACTTGGAAATCTCATTGACAAGCGGATCATTGTAGCTGTTGATTCATGGGATCGGTTATCACGGTATCCATCTGGTCACTATGTGCGGACGATAGGAGAAATAGGTGATCGTGCTACAGAAACTGAGGCAAGTTTTTGGTTTTTATTTTTAATTGATATTTTGAGGGTTCCAGGTCCTTTGCAAAGCATAAAAACTAGTTGAGAAGTTTTTATTCTTTGCACATGTTCTTCCAGAATAAAAAGACATTGCTAAGTTATCAAATTTTACAGATCTCTTTCTAAGTTTCAGAAGCTAAGATTATAGGCTTTCTGTATGTTGGATCCAAAAATGTTTTCTGAATGTTGCTGTTTCTTACAGGTTTTGTTAATTGAGAACGACATCAACACAAGAGCATTTTCTGAACAGGTTCTAGCTTGCCTGCCACCCTTGCCCTGGACATTACAACCAGAAGATTTGAGTGATCCTCACAGAGAGGATCTACGTCACTTGAGGGTATTCAGTGTGGATCCTCCTGGTTAGTCTTACCCAGTGGCATCCAAAATTGGAAAGATGTCAATCTCTTTTTACCCTTTCTTTCACAACGATTTTGACTGCCATAATAGTAGCCTATGTTATTGTCGATATGGTTATTGTGATTGCAGGTTGCAAGGATATTGATGATGCACTGTGCTGCAAAGCACTCCCAAATGGAAATTTCGAAGTTGGAGTCCGTATCCTTAGTTAACAAATTCAATGTTTTATGTCTTTATGTAGGATCACTATATTTTTTTGCAATATATTAAAGTTTTCTGGTGAATGTTGATGGTCTAGGCTGTTAGTATCAATCAAAAGTGCATTCTCAGTTTTCAATTTCAGCTGGAGATTTGAACTTATACCTATAAGTATTAAAGTAGACAATAATATTTGATCTTGCGAGGAAACAATTTAAGCTCAATTTTCTTAAAGTTGGCTACTCTTTCTAAAAGTTCCTTACTCTTTTGTGAGATAATAAAATTTATCCAAGTTTTTCCTGGTTGGAGCTCTTCACTAGAATGAAAACTGACAGTGGCTTCGATCCATGCTATTTTAATTAATATTTATGGTCATTCATTAGTAATTAGGATTACTTTACATAAATGAAGTAATTAAATTATTTTAGTATTAATAATAAATTAACAGAAAGAAATTACATAATGTCTTCCCCTCTTCAATTGTATAAATGTAGGAAGAGATTTTGATTTAATTGAACAGTTGTTGATCTCTTTTCCCGCTTTGTTGATTTTTCTACAATAAACACAGTAGAAACCAATTTTCTGATCTGATATTACTTCTAATGATCTTTAACTAATTCTTCTTATGCTGCTGATATTATTAAGCAATTATACATAGAAAATCTCAACAGTAATGCAGCGAAAACAAGTAGAAACAAATAAGATCATAAAGAGACAGCCATGCACAATAGAGACAACAAATTTTCCCTGGGAAATCTAAACTTGGGAGATAACCCAACAAATCTTCTTCTAAGAGAAATTCTTCTTCGGAAGGTTTACAATAAAACGTCTAGAAATCTGTGCCAAAAACCAAGTCCGAACTTTAGCCACTTCATAATTTTCTGCTCCCACGAGTGTTTTCTATATAAGAGACATGCTGTGTGAATGAGTCAAATGAAGTGTCACATGATGCGTATATATACAAGTTGAATGGGTGCTTTTACCCCAAGGGACACACCCTTTCATGGTGGGGCTGACTTGTCCCTTTTGAGCCTACATGAAACCCAAACATAAAATTTATTTAATTTTTAATTTCCATAAATTTTCTAGGCCGAATTAGGAGGCCTCTTGGCATGTGGTAATACCTCCCGATGCTACACAAAAGTCAACAAGGATAAGTGTCAACCTCCTAAGGAGATCTTGAGAACTTATCAAGATCCTCCCCTCTTCATTTTTTGAGAGGTCGTATTCCTCTTTTGATATGTGGAAGATTCTTATCATGGTATTAGATGAATGCAAGGGGTGAGTGCTAAACAACAAACTCCGACAAATCTTCCAACAAGGATCTCATACAACAGATTTTGTCATTTAGAACACAAGAAATGAATATGAAAATAAAGATTATATGCACTGTGGTCTGTCGTCAGTATTTTGCCTTCCTTCTTAAAATAGTGTGAATCTAGAATCAACTATTACTCTGCAAGATGAAACAAAAATAAAATAAAATGAACAGGTCTTCAAAGAGCTTTAAAGGACTATGTATGTTAGAATCAATGAGTTTGTAAAACCTCAATTGCACAAGAATCCATTAATACATCAACATACAGAGTGATACCTACAATTTGAAACTTGAATAGCACTTTGTGGGAGAAATTAACAGTAATATCTCAACTTTAACATTGTCTGAAATTGAAACAGGCCTGTTACCCACCACTTTGTGGGTGATATCCCTAGGAGAATTTTTTTCTCCATGATGATCCTCAGCCAACAATCAGCAACCCCTTGCAGCCACCATGTGGTCCCTCAGCCATCTGTCATGATTATATGTTTGAAGGTGGGCCTCCAAAAACTAAAGATAAGTCTTGTCATTTGCTGATTGAGTACTTTAGTTTACTTATTATGGAAACTCTTAGGCATGGATTAATGGGGGGATTCGATGGAAAGAGTGGACTATCTTGTCCCCTAGGTCTCTTTTGGATGTTAACCTTGGACCCTAGTTCCGTGGGATCTCTTTTGCACCCATTCGACTTGTATGCCTTTTGCACCCATTCGATTTGTATGCCTTTTGCATCCTTCTTCATATGCCTTTTACCTTTAATGAGTTTTCTTTGGTATTTAAAAAAATAAAAATAAAATGGGAAGTTTAACCCTAGTTTTCAACTCAAAGGGAAAGTTAAAAGCTAAGTCACCTGACACGGGGACATGGGACAGGAAGGACATGCAGATTCGAGTGTCGGACACAGAAACGGAGACCCCCTGGAACAAGACATGTCCGGACACGTTTTATATATATATATATATATATATATATTAAAAATTAGATATTTCTTACACAAATTTATAGAAATTCATTGATTCAAACATATATCTTCATCTAGATGTAAGTTTTACAAAGATACATCATACAATCATACAAAGTAATAGACATATTCATCAATGATCCAATAGGAGAAAGACAAGATACTGTAGTTTTCTCATTAAGTCATCAAAATCAAAATGTGTTACATAGGTAGTACAATGGCAATGGAAAATGGCATGCCAAATAGAAATAGCAAATACAAAACAACTACAAGTCTACTCATGAGTCATCAATTCTCATCATCATAATCAACATCATTGTCCTCATCATCGAGGTCACCACTGCTCTCCTCTGCGACATCCTCCTCCTCTGTATCCAATATCATCTCTCTGCATCTGTTGGTGTGGAGGATGACCCCTCGATAGTATCACCATCATCAAATGTGACATGCTCTAACACTGGCTCATTGAGATCCAAGTTGGCCAATCCCAAGTCAACATTGCTATCCAGACCCATATCATCAGGAAAGACATCCCACATCTTTGTCTTTCCCCTCAACCACTCATCCCTCTTCTTGTAAATAAGACAAAGGTTGGTGTGCACATGCACCATTGTCTCTGTCCTGGACTACCGAAGCATGCTCTTCTTCACACTATACAAATTCCCATATGTGCTCCAATTCCTCTCGCAACAAGCGGATGAAGTCACCTGAGAGACGAGCCTCATGGCTAACTGCTGTAGAGGAGGGTTTGTTGCCCCATGAGTTGCCCACCAAGTATAGGGCTTCTTAGCTCCCCTGTCTCTTATCACATCATAGCTTGCAAATTGTCGAGTGCTAGTGGAAAACTCTGCAAAGGCATCCTCCACCTCATAAAGGGATGCCCTATCCTGAAAAATCCTCCTGAATGCATCTTTTCTCCCTTGTGAAATTTCACTATCCATGTGAGGAGGGAATCTGCAGGAAGTTCAACCATTCAAGCACCCATCTACTAACAAGAATATCCTGTATGTTGGTGAAGAATGCCTCTGGTGATGTCTCATAATTGGGGCACTCACTTTGTAAAATAATGTTCCTCACATAATCAATCATGGAATCCCATCGCTCATAAACCTCTCCTAAGATGGGTTGGTCTGTATCTGCAAATTGAAGCAAGGAAATCATAGGGTCCATGATTTGAATAAGTATATCTACCCTCTCCCACTAGGCATCATCCAACACTGTGTCCTTCACTCTTTTTGAGGCTGCTTGATCTGTCTTTCTCCAAAAAGACCAAAACTCTGAAATAACCATGGCTCCAAGAGCGGTCTTGACCTTCCTCAACCTCTTCAACATGATGAATGGAGAGGCAAATCGTGTATCCGCAATCTTCAACAATGATAGATTGGTGTACTCCTTGTGAATAGTGAGGGAATTTGTATGGTTTTGTACAAAGTTGCGGATATACCGTGCATCCTCAATAACGCTTCCAATCCAAAGCACATAAGAGGCAATAGATTTTAGTGCTAAGTTCAATGAATGGACAATTCAAGGTGTCCAAAATACTTGTGGATATTTGTCTTCCACAATCATGCAAGAACCTTGCAAATAGGTGTATTATATGTAATGGTTTGAACACAAGAATCGACACCTACATCTTCAATAACTTTAATAAACAACTCACCCATATATTGTGCATCCTTGTATTGTCCAAGTGCATCCACTGATTTCAAGAAAACTGGTCCATTCAAGGAAGACACCGCGATGTTGATGAGTGGGTGTCATGCTGGATCTGTCCATCCATCAGAAACAATCCTAACCCCAGATGTTGGCCATGCTGAATTAATAGGCTCAAGCATTTTGTCTACCTCTTTCTTTGCCTTTGTCAACAATGTGGTTCTAAGCTTCTCTGACCCAAGAGGCACATACCCTGATTGAGCCCCTTGACTTAGTGCTCGACACATCTCAATAAATAGAGGTGACTGTGCAACATTAAAGGATATGAAGTTTTGATAGAAAAAAATGCAATGGTGAGATCAAGCTCTTCCCGCTTCTCTTTCTGGAAAATCTTGTCCATTGGACCAAGTACAGTTGCCTTTCTTTTTGCTACTTGTTCTCCACTAAAACTCTCAAATGGGAACTTGTTGCTGCTTTTCCTCAAGAATGAAAAGGGGTCATCATTCTTGTTTTGTTTTGCTTTTGCAGCCACATTTTCCACACCAACAAATGCCTCTCTTTCCATTTCCTTCCTCTTTGCTAAAGACCCCTGTGTACAAGCTTAAATTCCACAACTTGGTAAAGCCAACAACTGAGCTTTCACACGGTAATATGTGCTCATGAAATGGTTGTGGCAATAACTGCATTTCCAAGCAACATTGCCTCCTCCCTTCATCTTGTTGCCTGATCCTCCTCCCTTGTGACATATTTCGACAATGGATATTTGTGGTCTTGAGGTTGTTGTCTTCCCTCAACATTTGAAGTTGCTATTGCAGACACACTTCTAATAGATGAAATACTTGCAAACCCTGATGAAATAGGAACATGAGGGGCATCTCTAATGGGGACTTTATTCCCCTTTCGTTGCCCCTTCCTTGCTGCCCTTGATTGAGCCATGGATGTTGTAAAAATAAACAAAAAATGCCCAAATTTGCAAAACATATGCACATACCGGTTGCTTGAATCTCCTTGAAAATGCTCCCTTGCTCCTTGCTCCTCCTTGCTCCTTGCTCCTCTCTTAACTCACAACAAACACAAAGTGAAAAAATAAGAGAAATCGTTTTTTTATAAGCTTGGGACGCCTTTCCACGCGGGTCGTGTGTAGCATGTTGGGACACGTTTGGATTCGCTGAGTTGGACACGAATCCATACAAATTGTGTCTGATTTGACGGATTCGGGACACGTGGGAGGGGGGGGGGAAGGACAAATCTAGTTTCTTAGGTTAAAAGTAAAGCAATAAAAAGATATCTCTTGATATTTAGAAAAAGGGTATAAAAGAAGGGAAAGGTTGATTTTTTTAAAGGTAATCATTCAAGTAAAAAGGGATTCGATCTTTGAAGGAGAAAAATAAAAAGAAGGTAAAGAGATGATTTCCACAAAGAACTGTGGTTTCTTTGCAATATGTCCTTTTTGTTCAGAAGGATATCTTAATTGTCAAGAGTCATTCATAAATCAAAACGTCGTCTGCATAAAATGTTACAAACCTTTCACTTTAGTTGAATGTCCAAGTGATATAGAAAAACAAACATTAGCAAGACAGAGGAAACAAGGAATGACAACATTTGGGAAACAACATACATAAGGAATTGAAGAAGACATAATCCAAATTACAAGATAAACACCCTTCATCACCCCTACAAAACGATGTAATCCCATGTATTGAGGAATTGCAGTTGAAAGATCAAAAGAAAAACATAATACTAAATAGCCAAACTTCGGCAAAACAAGAAAGTATTACAACAAGAATATGAAGATCTTGCAGATATACATTACAAACAAGTATGGAAAAGGACGAAGAAATTTCTCGCCTCAAGGACCACGTTGAAAAATTAATTGGACAAGTCAAGAAGACTAAGGTCACAAAGTAGGTGTGAAAATTTGAATGTTACTTATGCAGAAATCTACTGTTAGATCTAGTTATGCTTCTCCTACTTAATTAAGTTATTAATGATGAAACTTCAGAGTAACATCGAAGCAAACACATAACAGAGTTTCACCGATTCAGATCTAAAACAGAAAAATACATGCACACATAGACAAAGTGACACAAGATTTTCTGTACAATAGTCCCCGGAAAAACCGTTCTTCTAGCTGCTGGAGGGTTTTATTATTAAGAGTTCTCTGAATATAGCAAATCTTGAGTACCACATTGGAAAACCCGACAGAGAAAATATAGATCTGCAGCTAACCTGTTGTTTTGAAGCCAAAATATTGACTGGTCCACACCCTCAAACAGGATTTACAGGACTCAGCTAGATCTTGGCCCTAGAAACCCCAGCGCTGCCCTTGAAGCGCTTGTGTCAGCCTCTATGCTGACCTAGAGAGGGCTGCGTAACCCTAGAACGGGTGACACAGACCCTACGCTACCCTTGAGGGTCTTTGCGTAATCCCTGAGGGTCTCTTGCTGCCCAACGCTGCCCAAGGAGGGACTGCGTAGCACCTGCGTAGTTGAAGCTGCCCATGCGTTGCGCAACTGTTGTTGCTCATGCTTCTCTGCGCTGCCTCTGGAAATTGCTCTCGCCTCTTGCTGATTCTAGGCATTAGGATAAGATCATCCCCTTTGCCTAAACTCTCCTCTCTGTAGCTAAAACACTTATGGAAATTCTTAGCAAACCACGCCCTAGAATTCTAGATTAGCTTCAGTGCTCTGCCTCTGTGTGTCTTCTTCAAATGACTCCAAGCTTTTCCTTTGTACTTTTCTTGTTGGGAAACCAACGACCTGATAAGGTCTTGAATCAATGGCTAAGATCAAAAGAAATCTTGATCCGTGTGACTTAAGACAATTTCATCACATGTTTAATTTAATTAACTTCAATCTTTTAATTTTCCTAAGTTAGACTTAGGGTACTTAATTAAAAATATTAATTAATTAAATATCTCCCAAATCGGATGGAATTTCCCAAGTCCTTTTCTGGGTCTTGTAGATCTGGTGTATCCTAGTCCTTCCACAAATTTTCAGGGCTAGATCATATCCAATGCTACCCCAATACACAAAATCTCAACATTCCCTCTTAGCATGGAGTGTGCTCTAGCAATTCATCACACCATGTATCACAAGATTTTGGGCACTGGTTTCTGTGCTGTTGATGCTTTGGCCTATTTCCCTTCATCACTGCACTGCTGTTGCCATTCTATACTGCAGCCCATGACACTGTTACCGCCACTGCCACATCTGTACTGCAGCTCCCTCTCAATCTGTTGTATCCGTGCTGTCCATAGCACTGCCACAACAACCTTGGAAGAAGAAGCTTCCTTGTCCTTTTTCTTCCGAGGACAATTGCTGGCGAAATGTCCTTGTTCGCCACACTGGAAGCACTTGATCTTTGATAGATCCTGCTTCTTCTTCCCTTGCTACCTCTTTGATGTCAAGGCTGCATCTTCTTCATCTTCCTTCTTCACTCTATTGGATCCCATGCTGTACTGCTTCTTGGTGAATCTGCGGAGTTCTTATTGACACATTATTGCCCACAAGTTGTCCCAGTTGGGAAGGTCCGCTTTGCCCAGGATACGTTGGACAAAGGTTTCCCACTCATTTGTGACCGCATTAAGAGTAGTCCTGACCATCACATCATCCTCCACCTTTACACTCGTGGAATTCAATTGGTCTCTGAATGACTGTAATCTGAAGACAAAATGTTCCATGTCTTCCCCCTTGGTCATCATGAATGATCGCATCTGAGTCTCCAGAAGCATCTTCCTCTAGATGGACTTCCCCTCATATAGGGATGTTAAGGCCTTCCACATCTCATTGGCTATTTTCTTCTCAGCTATGTGTGGGACAATATGGTCCTTAACTTCATCCATTATCCACTGCTTGGTCTGTGCTGCAGTTTCATTATGCTTCTTCAGGAGATCTGCATCAGCCGGCATTGCCAGGACTTGTTCAGCATGGTCTCTTAGACAATATGCCTCTAGGACTATCAGGATTCTTCCAGGATCATCAGGATTCTAGCCTTCCAAATTGCAAAGTCAGATGAAAGATTCAACCATCCTCGATCATACTTCCTCAAGGTGCTCTTCGTCATAAAATCTCTGGTTCCTCCTCCTACGCTTTAGAGATTCGGACGAGTCCATAACAGACACCCTGTGCTCCCTCTGACAACTGATTTCCTCTCTTGGAAATCTGCCAAATCAATCAACGATTCAGCTCTCTTCGATCCTCTGATTGATCTGCAAGTTTCTTTGGCTAGAAACCCTCTGAGAAGCTAATCTCCTGCTCTTTGTCACTAGTGCTTAGGCTAAATTATGAAAACATCAGAAATTTAACCCCACCAGCACCTTCTGAAGTTTTGCAGCTCCACTTCAGGCTCTTCTGAATCAGACAACTTTAGATTTGCGTCACCCTGGTTGGCTTCAGACAATCCCAGTGTTGCCTCTTCATAGTAGATACGTGGGCGTGCGTGGAGGCAGCATAAGATTGCATCACCCTACCCTCTGTGTGACTCCGCTCCCTCTAAAACTGCGCTGCCCCTTCAGATCTGGCCTTTTGCTGCTGCTGCTCTCTCTGCTGCTTTTTGCAGCAAGATTCTTCAGTCTTCTGCAGTTGGCCCTGCTAGATCTGCAATCGCTCTGATACCATGTGAAAATTTCTGAATGTTACTTATGTTGAAATCTACTGTTAGATCTGGTTGTGCTTCTCCTACTTAAATAAGTTATTAATGCTGAAACTTCAGATTAACATCGAAGCAAACACATAATAGACTTTCACCGATTGACATCTAAAACAGAAAAATACATGCACACATAGACAAAGTGACTCAAGAGTTTTTGGACAATAGTCCCTGAAAAAACCCAATGCGGGAAAACCGGTCTTCTGGCTGCTGGAGGGTCTTATTATTAAGAGTTTTCTGCATACAACAAATCTGGGTACCATACTGGAAAACCCAATAGAGAAAATATAGATTAGCAGCTAACCTACTGTTATGAAGCCAAAATATTGACTGATCCACACCCTCAAACGAGATTTACAGGACTCAGCCAGATCTTGTCCCTAGAAACCCCAGCACTGCCCCTGAAGCCCCTGTGTCAACCTCTGCACTGGCTTGGAGAGGGCTGTGTAACCCCAGAATGGGTGATGTAGAAACTACGTTGCCCCTGAGGGACTCTACGTAACCCCTAAGGGTTTCCTGCTACCCAACGTTGCCCAAGGAGGGACTGCGTAGCACCTGCGTAGGTGAAGCTGCCCCTGCGCTGCGCAACTGCTGCTGCTTCTTTGCGCTGCCTCTGGAAGCTGCTCTCTGCCTCTTGCTGATTCTAGGCACTGGGATCAGATCATCCCCTCTGCCTAAACTCCTCTCTTTGCAGCTGAAACACTTTTGGAAATTCTTAGTAAACCACGCCCTAGAATTCCAACTTTTAGCTTTAGTGCTCTGTCTCTGTGTGTCTTCTTCAAATGACCTTAAGCCTTTCTTTTATACTTTTCTCGTTGGGAAACCAACGACCATGATCAAATCTTGAATCAATGGCTAAGATTAAAAGAAAGCTTGATCCATGTGACTTAGGACAATTTCATCCCATGTTTAATTTAATTAATTTTAATCTTTTAATTTTCCTAAGTTAGACTTAGGGTCCTTTTAAAAAGATTAATTAATTAAATATCTCCCAAACCAGATGGAATTTCCCAAATCCTTTTTTGGGTCTTGTGGATCAGGTGTACCCTAGTCCCTCCACAAATTTTCAGGACTAGAGCACATCCAATGCTACCCCAATACACAAAATCTCAATAGAAGGAACTCAAGAAACACTTATCAGAACAAGAAGAGGAAAATTTACGTCTAAAGAACCTTAATAAAAATTTATTAGAACAACTCAAAAATTTAAAAGATGAAGAGAAAAATACTAAGGATAAAGTCAACAATTCAGAAAACGAAGAACTTTTTTGTCTAAGGAATCATAATCAAAACCTTCTTACGCAAGTAAAGAAGCTCAAAAGTGACAAGAAGCTACTTAATGTCCATGTTAAAGAAAAAATTCCAAACCCCGATTTAGTCAATATCCTAACTGAAGAAGAGGATAAACTAGATGAAGTAAATATGTACTCAGAAGTTGTAGTTCCAACAACAAAACATTCAAATGAAGATCCAAAAATTAGCCATTCAACGTCCATGGCTATAGGAAATCAGGTACTTCAAATAAATCAAGGAGACGACATAAACAAGGTAAGGAAAAATCAAATCAATAAAATTTCTTATCAACATTCGAATCACGAGAGTAGACAACTCGATCAAGCTACGTATTCAGAACAGAAACAACAAATTGATGTTCCAAAGAATACTAATGTTGGTGCAATCCACTCGTGATCAAAATTCATCACAAGTTGCTAGTCACCGCAAGATTCCACAGAAGATTGATCTAGGATGATCTGATCCCTTCTCAGTGCGACAATTTTTTTGTCACTTAGAGGATCATATCAACTTGTATCGACAAGGATGAATACCCCGAGACAAGAAGACATTCGTAGCAGAAAAAGAGTGCAAGATTTTTTTTATCAACAAGCTTTGAGGAGGAAGGCAATGTTATGAATAAAATGATATAAATAATGTAAACAATATATAATGATGAGTTAATTAGTAATTAGGTTGAAGGGGCATGTCTAATGGGACATGACCTTCTGTGAAGAGGCACCTGCCGAGGTATATAAGCGAGCCTCATTTGTAACATTCATCATTCTTATTTATACAATTTTATATATATTCTTGAATCTCAATGGAGATTTATATATTCTAAGTTTTATGGAGTATTTGACTTGAAGAACGAACTTTGTTTGTTCTACCTTTTGGATTTAGGGATGGTACTACATGGGAAACCCTGATTTTGGTTGCGTGGTCCCGCTCTCGAATCCACACATATAACTCCCCTTCTGCTCATTATAATCTCATTCATCACTCCTCCCACTTGGGTCCACATTCCTCCATTGGGTCCACATAGGGTCAACTTCCCCCTCGCCTTTGCCCACACCTTGGGTTGGGCCTGGAACGATGCCCAAAGGTTGATGTAGCTAAAAAGAAAAGAAAAAAAATAAAAAAACGTAATTGGCCACATTCAACAGGAAATTGTACCACAAAATGCAAAAGATGGTCGTGACAAACACATTTAGCACGTGGGCAAATTCCAATACATGAGCTCTACCCCTTTCCATGGCCAGCACCCTGGTTCCTATAGGCCATGGATGAGCCTCCTTTATCATTCAAGAACCCATGATTATCCCAACCCCTGGTGGAGGATGAACTGCCCCACCTTAAAGGGGGTATCCACTACTATGCTTTACACATCATGCTCTCATTCCCTTGAGCCCCGAGCAGTTAACCAAAGAAAACTCATAAAAGGCAAAAGGCATATGAAGAAGGGTGGAAAAATCAAGGTCAGGATAACTCATGTACCACGATTTCTCCCTGCTACACATAATTTACCTAAGTGCGGGCTTCCCTTTTATTAGCTACCCTTGTACCATGGCATATGCCCTAGGATTTCCCCTTCACTTCCTACTCTGTTCCATCACTCTATCACATGCCACCACCATTTGAAGGACGTACCAAGGACATACCAACCCCTTTTGAAGTAGAAACCACCTAATAGGGTGTTTGGTTAACTCTCCATGGAGCTTGGAGACATTAGCAATTTAGCACATGCCAAAGCCCACTATAGAAGGGCATGCCGTTATGAATTTCCCACCTGTTGTCCATGGTTTGTAAACCCTTTTACTTGATTTCTTTAATGAATTGGGGTACTGAAAGGCAAGGGGACACATTGGATCTTATGCAGGGTTGCAGATGGTCTCCATCTTGGGTTTGGTCTCCCTATACGGGGTCCTAATCCTCTAGAGGGCTACATTGGCACATGTAGGGTGTGTGTATAGAGCCATGGGCCTCCACAACAACAAAAATCATTCCATGGATCCCCAAAGTCATTCAGAGATTGCTTGTGGTGCACCTATTGGACGAGGAAGATACACCTGGTTCATCATGCCCAACCGGCTCCACAGTTACATCATGCACTTGGCAAATGACCCAGGACCTATATGATGACGTGGCATCCCTTATACCATCATCTGAGCCCTTACATATGGTCTAGAAGCATCATCGATATGTTTGGAGACCCATGAGGACACTTGTGTGCCCCCATATCATTTGGGAGCACCACATGTTTATTACTTGGAGAACAAGGGGCCAACCCCTTGTCCAGTGATTTTGGGAGTCCTATTTCACATTATGGCACCTATGGACTTCATTATGCCTCCTTTAAGGCCCAACGACACATGTTATTGGTCATTCAACTCACTTGAGAGGATTTACTCTTTTATTATTGCGCTAGTTTGGTGGGCTTGTCACTAAAAGGTTGTTATTATGCACATTATTTTATTTTAGGGGCTACATTAGGCCAAAATTTGCTAAATTGAATTCATTAGGCATTGTATAAATACATGATGAGTTGATTCATTCTCTCATCATCACTTGGATTGGATCATATCTTCTTGTAAGATTTTCACTATCTTTTGAGGATGAGACTTTTTGGATGAATGGATGAATTTCAATGTTTGGCTATTCTTTTTTGTCTTGGAGCTTCTATAATTGGCATAACTTGGTGATTGGATATATTCTTCTTACATGTAAGTATTATGTTAATGCTATTTTGATTGTTTATGTTGCTGCATTCATGATATTGGGATTTTCTCTTTGCTAGGGTTGATTTGATGCTTTTCTTGGAACGAAATTGTGAGAATTAAATCTCCAGATAGTGTTGTATCATGATTGGGCCATGTTTGAATGAATGAATGTTCCTAGAGACATCCTTTTCTTGACAAGTCACCAAATATTGTTGAACGAAGTATAAATGACCTTGAAGCTACATCCATTAAGCCCTAATGCCCAACGGAGTTGTCTTTTAGGTCTCCTTGACAAGTGAAAATCAGTCCAAACTCTAAATCTTCCATGACTCCATCTCTCCCAAAGGACAAAGCACTGGTCCTCCTCTAGTGATCATTTTAAAGCTTATTTCTTTCACCTTCCACTCTTTTTCTAAGCCTAACCTACATAGATCACCTAGGGTATCAATTATCTCACAGTCTAGCCATCCAAATACTTCGATTTTTGGTCCACAACTATGCTAGTGTGTCCTCAAGAAGCCCTCCAAATTTCATGAGTTTTCGATGGTGGGATCTTGAGACCCAGCTCAAAGACCAATTCTTGCCCTTGGTTTCCCTTAGGGTAGAAACCTCACTGGGATCCTTGCGTTTCCTTTCATTGAAAATTCATTCCTTGATCCCTTTCCCCTCCCTAATTAGATCAAGTATATCATTGGTTGCTAAATCCTATTTGCTTGACCTAACCTCAGGTCCACTTGTTCCCATGTAGTCCCATGCATTATCAAGGTTAATTCTTCAAAGTTCTCCTGGAACCCAAGTTTCCACGAAAATTCTAAGGCTTAGGGATCTCCCTTATAAGACACATACTCAAAACTTAACCCTTGAAATTCTCCCCAAGCCCTTTCTAAGGAGCCTTCCATCTTGTCTTCCAAGACAAGCAAGCCACAATCTTAAGCCTCTCTTGTGAATAGGCTTCTAGGATCACCCTTCATCCTATCTTTGATCTATTCATCTTTGTGATCCTTATCATACCGAGTCTCCTCCCATTGGTGAAAGTTCGTAAGGAGTAGGGAGGTTTAACTGAGGTGACAGGGGGCTATTGCTCCATTGTTTCCCTTGACCTAGCAATTGTCCCCTTAGGAATCCCTCCTAGGACCCCTGCTAGTTTGAGCGGTAACATTTTGGCGTCGTGGCTCGGGACACTAGACGTGTGTTTTGTTCCCATACGACATATTGGCATATCATTATTGCGACTCCATTGGAAGAACGAAGCCGTAGTTCTTCATTGAACTTTAGGGTTGATGCTTGTAGGGTGAAGCAAGCATTTTTCTCATCATCTTTAAATTCACCCTGATGACTCCTACACGATTTACATGTATATCTCAAATAGGTTGTCTTTGTTTGATGATTTTCCCTCTTTGGACATCGCTAGCATCCCTGGGCACCCTAATCATGTCAAAGGAAGGATGGTACGTAGGGTGCCCGTGTTTGATGGTGATCCACTCTCCGCAATTGACCACGTAGAAATATTTACTGCACATGCTTCAAAAGAGAAAGTGGTTCACCAGGTTGTCCTTATGTTGTTGTTCATGGGATCTCTCGGTGGGCATAATGTGAAAATTCTTACGTCCTAGATCTGAAATCCTACTGCAACAAACTGAACTAACTTCTCCTACTTGTAAATTTCATTAACAAGTTATTTGTAGATTTCTTCCGTAAATATTGAACCTATTACTTAAGCAACTTTCACTTAATTAAATTTAGATGCGGAAACATGAAATTGAACAAAAGGAAAACATCACACAGGACACCATTATTTTTGGACTAAGTCCCCGAAAAATTCCAATGCGGGAAAACCAGCGCAACAGATCTGAGGGTTTTATTATTAAGAAGCAGTAAATTTAAATACATCTCTGAATGTCACTTCGGACAATTTAGTTACAGAGAATATGACTGACAGAAAGATTAGTGAGGTTACCTCACATTATCACTGGAAATCCTGGTTGATCCGACCACTGAATGATGTGCCTCTGAGAGGCTTTGCGCTGCCTCTATGCAGTCCCAACGTCACCTCTCGTGGGCACTGCATCACTCAATTTCTGGATGGATCTGCTCTCCAAAAAACTCATTCTCTGCCTCCCGGTCCACACCTTGGCTCCCAACTTCTGAAATCAAATCTTCAGCAAACCCTTCTGATTTCTTCTGGCCCTCTGAGCAACCTCTGCGTAGCCCTGCGTGGCTCTGCTTCAGCCTCTCTGGATCTGCGTAGGAGCTGCTGGATCTCTCTCTGCCATTCCCTGCTAATGATTCTTCGACTGAGAAAGATTTCTCACCGGATACTGTCTCTGCCCCTCTCTGTGAAAGATCTCTAGATCGAAGTTTCTCCCTAAGCATTGCTCACTAAAGAAATTGATCACTTGATCCTTTCGGTGTATTTCCCAAATGACCCTCAAGCCTTCCTTTATAGTCTTCTCGTTCAGACTTCAACGACCGACATTAGATCTCTAATCAACGACTAAGATTACATTTTGACTTGATTTGCTTTTTCTAGAAGTTACACCCACAGTTTAGATTAATACCCATTAATTATTTTAATTTCCTAAGTTAGACTTAGGGTCCTCATTAAAAATAATTAATTTATCAAATAAAACTGTTTTTGAGTGGAATTTTTGAAAACAATTTCTGGGTTATCTAGAATACATGTGTCTAAGCCTCTCCACAAAGTTTGAGACTTAGAGCACATCTAATGCTACCATAAATTAACACATAACTCATGGTTGCTTGATTATGAACCTAGGAGCATCTCATCTATTGAGGAGTTCGTTTTTGGCTTTCTTAGACACTTTCAAGTATACTGTGCATTAAGTATCCAAGAGGAAGCCTTCATCGAGCATCATCAAGACATTGAGAATCTAAGTATTGAGCAGGAAGACAAGTCATCGTTGGGTCTGCACAATGAAAAAGATGATTCTAACAACAAGTGTGTAGGGAAGAATGAGTCCATGGAAAGTGAAGTTGGGACTAACCTTACCTTTCTCAAGGATAGTACTCCTGGTGATTCTCCTTTTGAGAACCTCAAAGAAGGTGATCCCATTAGCCCCTTAGAGGATGACATTGGAGATTATTTCCATATTGAAAAAGAGAAATGGGAAAAAGTTAGTCCTCAATTTGACGGTGCTCCCATTTATGACACTGACAAGGAGGATGAGGTTGAGAGTGGTCCTCCCTGTCCCTCGATCATTATTTACGAGGACATATCCATCGATACCATTGGGAAGGAGAATTATCATTTTCCCTTGCATGAAAAGGAGCAATTGGAGTTGATTGATTCTCCTTTATGGGAAGACCCTATCTTTGGTACCAATAATGATAGGATTGATAAGGCCCTTGCTTATACCTACCTTCTTTATGATTCCAGGAGTATATTCAAATCACTTGAGCCTCTAGTGTTGGATTTTGAGGAAAAGGATCCCGTTGAGACTTGACCTTCCCCTTTGCCCTTTTCTATTGTTCATCATCTTGAGTCTTCATCTAAGTGATTCCCTCACCCCTTATCATATTATCTCAAGTGACCATGAATCCTTTTCCCCTTCCGAGTATAGTGTCGAGGAAGAGCCCCTCATTGATTATACTTTACCTTCTTGGACACACCCTTAGGGTTTTGATCACTCCATGACCTCCCCTCTCCAATGTAACTATCACCTTGAGCAACCTATTTGTTGCACTCCTTTCCCTCACCCTTCATTCCCCTTTCATCACAACCTTGTGGAAACTACAAAGCACAATATTATGAGCAATGATTGTGATAAGAAGTTCTTAAGGATAATCATTCATTCCACCATTGTGTACTTAGAGGAAAGGCTCCACATTTTTAGATTGACTCGTGTTTCTTCTCTTAGGGATTCCTCATACCTCACATGCAAACCATATTTTCTCACCTTCCGCCCACAACATCTTCCATGTGTTTGGGTTTGCATTCGCTTTGGGATTTGCTGCATGAGTAATCATATAGGCAGGCATATTTATATTGATTTGATGATATGTTGGTTGCACTGGCTTTATGATTACACTTAATATTAGCTTTGTCATATGCATGTTAGGGTAGGATGCACTGCATGCTCATTTTCTCATTAGAACTAACTTCACAGTTTGACAAAGATGAGCATTTTATCGTTCATGCCTAGTCTAATTGAAATCAGAGGTAAATACCATTTATTATGATATTATCTCAAGACTTGAGAAGGTCCTTGTCAATTATGATAGATAAGGACATCTGAATGATGATATTTGATGCCAAGCAAGATATGGATGAATATTACACCGTCTTAGAGCCTTGTGATTCCTTGAAAGTTGGGTAGAAATTTCCTTTGAACTCACCTAGTACTAGAAATGCCCTTGGAAGTCACTGTAGGAGATGCCCTTGGAAGCTAATCCTTATCCAAAAAGAATGTGCAAATCTTCAGAAAGACCACTAGACGTGAAGTCTTTGAGTTTATATCTATTAACCAAGGAGAGTATACACTGCCATTCACAAGTTTATTTATGCACAGAGGATTCATAAATATAATCCTCAAAGCCACTATTCTAAATGGTCATGGAGTATATTTCTGGAATAAGAACATTGCTTGAGAGAATGGCAAGTTGTGTTTACTCATCTCGGTTTTCCTTGGGCAGATAGGGCAGAACGACACGGAGTTGCCAACTTCCTTCATCTTTCCCACATAGACAAGCTAGAATAACATATCTAAGAGATAGATTAATGGGATTGTCTCCTGCATGATGGCTTGAAGACTGTTACTGTACTTTTAGAAGATCCATTTTCCATCATAGAGAGATTTCTCAAACAATTAGATTCTCTGCCATGCTTTTGCAATTCCTCACAGTAGGAGGTAAACCTTCCTAAAACTAAGGATATAGAGTTATTTACACTACCAGAAAGAGTGGAAGGTGGCAATATTTGGTTTATGGAAGCCAGCGGATGGAGATAGTGTGACAGCCCCTGGAGATGTATGCTAAATGTGTGATCATAGTGGATGCTTGCAAGATTTTTGACAAAATGCCTGCATGAAATGTGGTTTCATAGAATGCAATAATTACAGGATGTGCTCAGCATAGGCATGCCATGAAATCCCTGACACTTTTTGATCAAATGCAACATGCAGGCATGGAGCCAGACCATGTCACTCTTGTGGGTGCGCTCTGCATGTAGCCATGAAGGTCTAATTGAGACAAGTCGTGACTATTTTAATTATATAAGTCAAGATTTTGGCGTTACTCCAAGAATCGAGCATTATGCTTGCATGGTTGACATTCTAGGGCGTGCTGGATGCTTGGATGAGGCAGAGAACTTTATCAGCAAAATGCCATTTGAACCTAGTGCTCTGGTGTGGTGAACAATGCTTGGTGCCTGCAGAGTGCATGGCAACATGAAGGTTGGAAAACTGGCGGCAAAATGGCTCAGTGAGTTGGAACCACAACATGATGCAATGTATGTCCTGCTATCTAACATTTATGCTGCAGCTGATCAGTGGGATGATGTGGAAAATGCAAGAAAAATAATGAAAATTTATAAACCCCATTCTCATAACTGCACTTTGGGAGTCGGGTCAACCTAGTAACTACCTCCTTGGGCTTAAATGGTAAGGGGGTGTGTTACAATTAATCCTTTGAAAAGTCATGTGTAAGTTTGTCTTTGAGAATGATCATAGCATAGTCTTTGCTTTCTTTTCTTTATGTCACGTTGAGATTTGCCACCTGCACTTAGCTAAGGTTGCTCTGTTGATCAAAGATGTCACTTGATCAACCAGCTTTTTCTGATTTTCTGTCTGCCATATTCATGCTAAGGAAGAGGTTACCATTGTATATACCCTCACTGTTTATGCATTTTTGTTTGTAAATATTTAAATAGGTGTATTTTTTCAATTTTCCACCAAGTCCCCTGGAGGTGGGAGCGAGGGGGCGAGGGAGTGCGGAAGCGGCCTATGCAAAAGCTCCCTACCAATTTTCAGGAAATGTGGGGGGACGTTGGGGTCATAAAAATTATAAAATATAGAAATATATGATATATCATTGAAAATTTAATATTTATAATGTAACTGTATTTTTGCAAGGAATGTATATACAGTCATCATACACTTACATCATGAAAGATAAATCATAAATGATAAAATTATAAATCGATGAATGATGAATCATATAACTGAAACAAATTTAAAAGTTAAAAGTTAAAACATACATCATACAATCATACATGTAAGTTTGTAAGTTTGTAATTGTATAATCATTGATGTAACTACTAACAATGTACAATGAAAATAAAGTTTAAGATATCATATGACATATTATATCAAGATTCAAAATAAAGTTTAAACTGAAGTTTACAACTTAAGTCTGAAACGTAAAACTTAAAAGAAAATAAGTTATGTCTGAAACATAAAACATAAAACATAACATATGAATATCAAATGATATCATCCTAATGATAAATGAGCATAAATGCTCAAGGTAATGCCCCACTAGTCTCTGCATCTAGTTGCTGCACGAATATATTAGAATCAACCATGTCACCATTTGAATCAGAATCACTTGGATTCTCAAACATGCTAAGTGGCACACCAACTTTTAACACGAAACCATAAACTAAAACAATGAAACAAACTTTTGACACAAATAAAATTTTAACCTAAAAAAAAAATCGTTTATTTTTTTATTTTTTTCATTTAAAAAATAGTTTTTTTCAATTTTGGGCCCCTCATGCCCCCGTACACCTCCTTCACGCCCCCTCGACCCCTAAATTTGAGGAAACGGCCCCCCTCATGCCCCTGCACGCCCCCTCACGCCCTAAATTTGAGGAAATGTCCCCCCTCACGTCCCCCTTAGTTTCCTGATTTTTGGGGGCGTGGGGAAATGCCCCCTAGAAGTTCCCAAGACCCCGGAGCGCGAAGGGGTGAGGAATCTAGACCCCTAGGTGGGGGGGCGAGACCCCATGTAACACTGTATTTTTTGAAAAAAAGGACTGATTTCTTCATCTGCCTGTCTCTGGTGCTCCTACATAATTAAAGTCTTCACTTTTTTGGATGTTTGCTTGATACACTTTCATCAGTGGCCATCTATGTTACCATACCTGCAATCTTTTTGTTTACCTTTGACTTGGAGATGAGATTTAGCTTATCCTTATTTTCCCCATTGTTGTGCCCATTTTTCATAGGAAGTGTAGAAGTGGAAGATGAAGATTTGAGAGAAGGAACTTTTCTCAAATTACTGTTGTGGCTGTAGATTTTGCCGGAAAGACTTTTTGGAGTTTGGCCACAATCTTAAATGCAAATTTGAAAGACTGCCCCTGGGAATTGATGCTGAAAAGGCCATTGCCTTCCTGAGATGAGGAAACAATCCTGCAACGATCTTCATCCAAAGAGTCCCATTTTGAATCTATTACTTTCACTCTAGAAGATAACTTGTATAAATGCCAGTATAGTGGTAAATAGTTTCTCTTGTCAACTGCTTGAGTGGTCAATATTGTGTAAGCATATCCTCTTTGTATCCTGGGGGATAATTTGTTTTGGTTATCCCTAGGGGGCTTGTTTTTTGTTTATAGTTGATAAAATCAGTTTCCATAGCATTTTGAATTTTATATCTCTTCGTTGTTACCATTTGTGTATTCTAACACATTGAATCTTTATCCACATGTCGGGTGACTTGTTTTATTTATTTATTGTTTTACAAGGCTTCATATTAAATTTTAATTTATCTTCTTAACCAAATGATTATGGACAATGTCATAGTTTTGAAGATTTTCTGAAGTACAACAATCAATCTACTTCTTGTGGTAAATCAACTTCAGCGTAGCTATCATGATTAACATTGTTGCTTTAATCCTTTTTTGTTGGCTCATTACAAGATTACCACTTCAAAAGGGGACAGGGGTAAGAGGCCAGATCGTTCTAGGTTGTTCTTTAGACATTGGTTTCAGTGGCTTATACTTGGGACATCCCTTAACAAAGTTGTGATGGATAGATATTGCTGATGTTACAAATTTTGTTCTCCCGGGTACACCTCTTGATGAAGAAGCTTCGGAACGAGGCACGTCTGTTTACTTGGTTGAGCGGAGAATAGATATGCTCCCAAAACCACTTACTGAAGGTAGTGCCAATGTTATGTAGCTAGATTCTTGAATTGTGCAACCAACGAGTGGTTGCAAAATTGAAAATTTTGAGATTTGGAATATGCCAAATTCATCTTTAATGACCTGCATTGGATCTTTTTCACATTCTTGACAGATATATGCTCCCTCCGTTCAGATGTTGAAAGATTGGCCTTTTCAGTTCTTTGGGTAAGAAATTATCTTCTATGACATTTCTAGAGATGCACTAGTATATTTTTTCTTCCAAACAAGCATGCATATATACTATAAACATGTCACAAATAAGCTGCTCATATCTCAGTTCATTTGGCGTAAGTCTGTATTAGATAATTTAAATCTGATTCCATTTAAATATCAGTATAAAAAGTTAAAACTATGTTCGTGTATCCTGTTTGAATATATAAATAATATGTGCATCATTTGAACTATTTTTACCATGGTAGATATGCCTTTACAATTTTTGGTGTAGTTTTTTCAGAGGGCATTTAAATAGCTTTTATATGGCATAATGTTTGAGTCTATCCTTGTAAGCTTAGATAATTTTATTTAAATGCCCACGGGGATGCACTTCTCCCTATAAAGGAAATAAGACAAAAATGTGAGGCAGGATCCATAGCGCAGGACAAAGAAGTTTTCGACTGCTCATCTAGATTTTCCGTTCTCTCCATTGATAAATCTCCTAAGCCCACAGGATTAAGTTTGGATAGATTATCTCCGATGCACATAATCCTTTCATGGTCTTCTGGTCATGTTTTCTACATGGCCCTCTTGGAAAGATTTTCCCAACTGCTGTTTCATAATTTTGATCCCATCTTGATGGGGTTGTGTGCCTCATGATGCTGTATATAGAAGGAGGAGGGTTCTATATATAGCAAAGTGTGAGGGTTTAGGGAGGGAATTTTCCTTCTTTTAATAAAAAGTAGCCTATAAACCTATTCCAAGTCCACACATGTGGGATGTTGCCTGACCTGCTCAGTCGGTTCAAGACGAGATGGGTTGATTTGTACCAGTTTGGTACCAAATTGGTCCATTGGTCTAGGTTGGTGGATTTGATATCTGGTCCTGTTCAACTGGCCAGTTTGACCAAGCTGAGTTTTAAAGCTATGAATTAGACAGTCTCTAACAAATAACCAGGGGCATTTGTTGTTATCACATAAAGATAGAGGGCCAGGGGGCACCCTTCTCTGATAGATATGAAGAGTTGAATATTAGGAGACTCTGTTGCTTATTGAAACAAATGTAGAGGGACGTGAAAGCAGGGTACTAACTATCCCTACATATCCTGCGATGTGAAGCAAAGCTTAGGCAGCTCAACATATTAGTGATGAAGCTCTAATCTGTTTGATTTCAGGTCAATCTTCTATTAGAGATCTTGTTGGTTAGTCTTCCTAGCCCACTCCATAGCCTCCCAAGCTGAAATGATAGTTTCTGGAATAGAACACCCCTATACAAATCCTGTCTACACGTTGCCACAATCTTCCTAGCTACATTTCTCATCTGTAGCGTGATAGCCTTGGCTGTAATTTTTTAGGTGACATTGAGCAAGGTTGTACCATGCCACCTACCTATATATTCCTCTTCAACATTCTTCAGAAGAGCTTAATCAAATCCTAATTAAGAGTCTCTGTGAAAAGACCTTAGAACCCAGACAACATTACCCCTCGTGGCCTTGTAAAGTTCCGATGGCAAACCATTAAATCCCTAAGGATTTTCCCATTCTTCATTGAGCACAGAGCTGCAAAAAGCTTGTCCTTTGTAAAAGTCCTTGTCCAATTTATCAAGGTTTACTATAGAGATTTTGTGGGGGACCAGCAATATCTTCTAAATCAACAGAGTGATCCACACACACTTGTCAGGTTCAGAATCGTAAGCTATAAGAAATGTCTGCAAACATGGGGAAATAGCTTGAACGCCTCTCTGAGAATGATCGATAGTCTAGAAGAGACCATTCCAGAGATAACTCATGATTTCCAAGCTGGAACCTGATCGACCTGACCTATTGCAAAAGGACTATATCCAACTTAGCTCTTTCAGGCATCCCATAGCCAATCTATTTACTACTTGGGATTGTCATCGCTCTTACATTCTAAGAAAGAAGGGAGATCTTCATTCTAAGAAGAGAGGGTTTCCCAGAATATTGAATTTGTTGTGCAACACTATATTCCTAGGAGAAGGAGCATCCTTTTCTGGAGAAAGAAAAGCAACTTCCATGAAGGATTTCAACAAAGCGGTGAGATTCATTGTTCTACCAGGCTTGTCTAAGATGAAGCTCCTTTGTTGGACTTTATTTGCGAACCATCATCAACATCCATACTCTACAACTGATCACTAGTGCTTGTTGAAGAAGCCAAGATATTGCTCAGAGTCTATAAAGTATCCATAGATTCTCCAAAAATTGGAGGAGCTTGGTGCAAGAGATGGCCTCCTCTCTTCCTATCAGACTCCTGAACCACACCCATACCAGACCCACCACCAAAGCTCTGAGATTGGTGAATCAAATGCTCACCTTCCTTGGCTTGTGGAATATCATTCTTGGCCACTTGGTTAGAACCAACTGATAAACTGACCTTATAACAGGCACGGTCAAAGTTTTAGCACCTGTACCTTCAGATGAATTCTGAGGGGGTTTCCAATGAGGGCCATCTTTGACGAGTTGGCCTTGTGCCTGACATGCAATGCAAGCAATGAGCAACTTCAGCTAGAAAACCTTTTTGTTGTTGGACCCCATCCACTATCATGACAAAGATAAACAGCTGTGGCTAGTTTCTTAATCTTTTTCAACATGTCTGAAATGTTGGTTGTGTCTTTTTGCATTGTCAAAATTATTTCTTTCAATTCTTATTGAATGTTAATTTGTGTAGTCTTACATGGAGGAATGTGATAGTTTTTTCTTTAAATGCTAAGCTTTGGAACAATTTGAAAAAAAAATTAATGGCTGCTGGATTATTTGATTAATTTATGCAATATGTTGAGTATTCATTTTGTTTGTGCACATTGTCCTTTTTGAATATGCTTCAGGAAATGACTCCTTCAGCAGATATTGTTTCTGTGAGATTTACCAAAAGTGTTATCAAGTCATGTGCAGCATTGTCTTACATTGAGGCTCAAGCACGGATGGATGACAGGTTTGCTTTAATTTTCACTGCTTTGTTTTTTTATGGTGATTGGTATGGTTATGACCTTAATTGTGCTAAGTAGTTTTTTCACTAACTATTTAGATACATATGTTCTTTACTTTTGGCATATATATCTCTACCAACTCTTGCTGATATGATAGTTGCTTTGTTTTCAATTCGAATTGTTTTGGAATCTTGCCTCTTTGGAACATGATCACATGTTGACTTTGGTTGGAGAAACGTTGATGTTAAGGTGATTGGTCCATTTGATGCTTCTTTTGATTTGAATTTCAATAAGCTACCTTTATAACTGTTAGATGGTGTTGTCATTGATGTCAACCCTGGGGTTTGACTGGGTTTGACTTTGAATGAAACACCCGTCATTGATGTCAAATGAACAATGAATGCTCAGAACTGCCTGGATTACATCAAGTTGAAGGCTACACTGTTGGATGGTTGAAAACCGAGGTCCTAGGGTTTGGGTTCCTTGGACTGAGTATGTACCCCGACTTTGTTGAGGGTTTTTGAAGGGTCAAATCATTGAGTTTTGGTTGGAGATCTATGTCATTAGATTCTCCTAAAAAAGATCTTTCTGGTGGTATGTGGTACGCCACATAGGTCCTCCTGGTTTGAGAAAAAACTGAGTTTGAAGTTGGTGACCCCACTGTTTGTGCTAAAACCCCTAGGGGTGGTGAATTGGCATGTTTCTATTGGTTGTAGGCATCAAAATTAAGTATGATTGGTTTCTTGTGATGTATCATGTTTTAAGGTTAAACATCATATGGAGAAGTATCACAATTATGAGAGGGATCCTCCATCATTAAAAAATTATATTCCTTCATTAAAATGAGTAATGGCTTCCTTTTAGGGATTAAGATTTGTTGTAAATTAAATAAATAACCACTCTTAAAAGGTGACTTAGGGCTTAAGACATCTTCAATGTCTACCTTATAGAAGACCCCCTTAACACTATAAAAGAAACCCACATTCCTCACCAAACCACATCAGCATAATAAATCAATCTTATGACCTTTGCTCTGAAATAATTCGACCTATTTGAGGAAGGCTAGCTAATTTCAGAAGGATCTTTTTGCAAATAAGTAAAGGGAAAGGATCTACTTTTTCGTTTGGACATTTTTCTTTGATCCGTTTGGGCAAGGGTTTTGGTTAAGGCTCAAAGTCTTCTTACAGGACTTCTGCATTCTCAAGGCATGTCTATTGGACTTGATGTCTTATTCTTATGAGCTGAACTCGGGCAAACTCCTGCAGATACTTCTTAGGCAGCTAATCAAAGCAGCAAAGGTTCAACTCTTTCTGATACGTTCACCTAGTAATATACCTTAATAACAGTGAGATATAAACAAATGTTCCAAGGACAAACTAAAGTGTGTGATCTTAACATCTTATATGTCTAGGTCTGTTTGGTTTATGACTTGTTTTGACAAGCAATTGCAAGATCCAAGGTCTCTTTAGGGCATCACCTCTTGAAGAAAAGACCATTTCTAGCTAGCGAAGACTGTTATCTCTATTGCAGATATTCTAGGTCACTTGGGCTCCCATTTTCTGAGGATCCTAGGTACAACATGATACAAGTATGCCTTCTGTCCAGGGCATCAGGTCTGAGCAAAGAAGTCTGGCAAATAGTGAACCCATCTTGTGAAAGGAATTGACAAAAGCTGCATCTTGAGTAATGATTAAGTGACGTCTGTTGTGATTTGAAATAGTGACACTGTCTTTGTTATTTGAGCAGTGACCTGACATTCTTGACAAGTTATAAAAGATATAACCGTACTCTGACATTGATTTACTATCTTGATGATACATATACGTTAGGACTTGACAGTGAACTGACATCCAGATGTTTGACATCAACTGTACATCTTGCGAATCAACAATCATCTCAGGTACTCCTAGCCACAACTCTTTTTGATATCATGACATATAGTAAAAGTAAAAGAACTGTGTATTGACACCTAGACATGATAATTGAGTTGACATCTTGACCTTGACATGATAATGATCATGTATCCTATGATATTTTACGATGACCTTCGGGATTGAAATGGACATTAGATCTTGATGTGACTTGACTTACAAGACAATGACCTAGAAATGATAATTGACGTGACACATTAACTTCACACATAGACCTGACGTATATGTACTTGACAGTAACTGTAAATATTTGTTAGATATCTTATACGATGACCTAGAGGGTATAATTAGTGACTTAACTGTGACCTTATAGGGTAACAAGTATTTGAGGGCAATATCACCTTGATGTACAACTTATTGACATGGAGATGGATAACATCGTATGAGCAATGAAAAGACAATTGCTGGTAACTCTCTGTGGGCAGAGCTTGAGAGCATTGGTAGCAGGTCATTGGGATGACCTGAGGCATCCTGGAGTATGCCATTATCAGATGTTTGGGTTTAGCATTCGCAACAATAGAGGCATTTTGGGTCAGTGATGTGGTTGCCTGCATATGAGATTTGGTGCTTATTCATTTGTGAGCAGTGCAGTGCAGTTGGTAGCCAATGTTGTGAAGTACATTGAAGTACAGTGGCCTATGTGATCAATGATATGATGAGCAACAACTGAGCAGTGACAATGATGTGCAGTTGACAGTCAGAGTTTGATGTACAGTATTGTGCAGTTATCAGTTTAAGGAATGTTGTGTAGTGATCAGCTTGAGCAGGTTGTACAATGGTGAGTGGCTACCAGGATTTGACAAGACACACACTATCTTCTTTACAACATTCTTCTGTTGATTCAGAGTACATGGGGATTGTGAAAATTTCATCTATTGCAGCAACTGAAAATTATTCTCCTAACTGTAAGTTTAATTCTACAGTTTGTTTGCTACAACAAACAACGAATAAAATCACAACTGCGGTTTTCACCATAAAAATACTACGGAAAACAAAATACTGGAAACACACACAAGAATTTTGACACCGTTGTCTTTGGACAATTGTCCCCGGAAAAAGCCAACATGGGAAAACTGGTGCAACAGATGAGGGTTTTATTATTATTCTTCAGCAACAAATCTGAGTACAATAATTTGGATGCAAAATTGGCAATCTAATCTGAGAAAATCACTAGTATAATTATTCTGAGGATTTTCCCTGTTCCCACAGCTGATTTTAGCTCCCGAAATTGGCCTCTCAGCAATTCATACTTCCTTCTGCGTCAACCTCTCGACAGTGCTTGCGCAGGCCTTATTGCTGATGCCTCTTGGAAGCTTCTGAAATCTATAGCTTTACTTCTCTCTGGCTCTAGAACTGATTCATTGATCCTCCTGATCAAAATCCCGACCACCAGTGACTGAATCAACTATTACTCCTGCTATATCGAACTGCTCTTCTGCTACTTCTTGCGCAGTCCCTTTGGGAAAAACTCGCACTCCCTCAATTTGACTCTTCCGACACTAAGAACCTCCACCAGAATACCGTTTCACTCGTCTGCCACCTGCTACTCGATCTCTGGCTCGAATCCTCCAGCTGAATCACTCAGCTACTAGAAAATTGATCTGCCTAGATGACCGAGTGTCTGCTCTAGTCTTCACTCCATCTACCCATCCACTTTTTATAATCCACTGTTGGAGCATCAACGACCAAGATTAGAACTTAATCAAGAGCCGATATTAATTCCCTGTCGATCCGTGTAAGTTTCTAGAGAATTCTCACCTTGACTTAATTAATTTTGATTAATTAACCAGTTTTCCTAAGTTTAGACTTAGGAAACATTAAAAAATAGGTTAATAATCTAATTAAGCCATCTCTAGGTGGAATTTCCAGAAACGATTTCCAGGTTATGGAGGTCTCATGTATTCTAGCCTCTCCACCAAATTTCATGGCTAGAACACATCTGAAGCTACAGAAACTAACACTCTCTCTTAGCGAGGACTGTGTTCTCTCTAGTGCTGCATATTCTTCCACAACACCTTGTCTCTATATAACCTCCTGTCATGCTGCTGATGTCTGGCCACTGTGACTACCTGCCATTACCCACCAACCACTGCGCAAATATGATGTTGCATCTGTGCAACTGCTGACACTACTGTACTGCTGCCAATTTTGCATCTGCATTGCAACTCCCTCTCATCCGTCGTTGCTGCAACTGTAACAACTGCAAAAGATAAGCATCCAAAATAATCTGTCCCAGCTATTGAAATGGGTTCTCAACCATACCCATCTGTTTTCTGAAATAAACGAACGTAGCTCTCCCTAGAGTTGTCGTGAGTATATCTGCAACCTGCCCTTCTGTGGGAACATATTGTAGCTAGATCGCTCCACGCTATACACAATCTCTGATGAAATGACACCGAATATCTATGTGTTTCGACTTGTCATGAAACACTGGATTCTCAGAGAGCTTAGTGCAACTCTTATTATCACAGTGGATATTGGTCGCCTCTATTCTCTTCTTGAACAAGCTTAGTAGAAACTTTCAAAGACATATAGCTGCGCACGTAGTTGTGCTCGCTGCATATACTTTGCTTCTGCAGAGCTCAGTGCTACTGACTTCTACTTCCTACTAAACCAAGAAACCATCCCTGATCCAACGTTGAAGTAGTACCCCAAGGTACTTTTCCTGTCCACTGAACTACCTGCCCAATCTGCATCTGTGAACCCACATAGTCTGGCGTCATCTCCCTCGGGTATATCTCAACCCATACTCGATTGTGCCATGCACATACCTAAAAATATACATAGCTGCTGCCCAATGTACCCTTTTCGGTTCTACCATACCATAAATTGATTGAGGGTGTTGACTGCGAAGCAAATAACTGGCCTAATGTTGACTATACACATGAGAGAACGGATAAGTTGCCTATACAAGGTGGGATCGACATCCTTGTCATCTGATTCATTTATCTTCTTCTAGTTGGTGATCATGGGCGTAGGTAGACATGGGTCTACAATCCTGCATTCCGAACCTCTTCAGAATATCTGTAGCATATCTTCCCTGCCCAAGGAAGATAACCTCGTCCTTCTGCCATACTTCCAATCCTAGGAAATAGTGCATCAACCCCAAATCCTTTATATCAAACTCTACTACCAAGTTCCTCTTGCAGTCCTCTGATGATCCTGTCAAGAAGAGATCATCCACATACAATATTAGGATGAGTGGCTCACCCTCTACCATCAAATAGTAAAGGTTGGGACTTGTGTCACTCTTGACAAATCCCATCTGCTGCAAGTAGCTATCGATCCGACCATACCAAGCCCTTGGAGTCTGCTTGAGCCCATATAGAGCTTTCTTCAATCTGTACACGAGTGCGCCTCTCATGAGTCTCGAAGCCCTTTGGCTGTTAAATGTACATCTCTTCCTCTATCACCTCGTTCAAGAATGTTGTCTTGACGTCCATATGGTGAATCTGCCATCGTATCTCAGCTGCTAGGGATATAACTTACCGAATAGAGGTGTATCTGACAACTGGGGCGAAGGTCTCTTCATAGTCTATCCCTTCTTTCTGTGCATACCCCTTTGCCATGAACCTAGACTTGTACTTCTCCACGCTGCCATCTGCGACATACTTGATCTTGTAGGTCCATCGAGAACCTACAACTGACTTGTCCTCAAGCCTCAACACCACCTCCCAAACATAATTCGTCATGATAGAGTTGTATTATTCTACCATGGTATCTACCCACCCCTGATGTTGTGCGACTTACTGAAAGTTGGAAGGTTTTGCAACCTGAGCTACTAATGCTTGATATCTGTCAGGCTGCCTACGCTCTCTCTTGTTTGTCCTAGGATCTCCAACAAACTCCTCTGCATCTCTCAATGTCTAATGAACCTCTCTACTAGCTTGACCACTAGTAGTGGGGGGTTCTACCAGCTCCTAATCTTGCCCCTGCTACTCCATTTCCTGAGATCTGACTGGATTCCTTGCTCCTGAGGAAATGCTAGTACTGGTTACTGTACTGGATCCCTTTGATTGCCCCACTGGCTGCCCCTGTGGCTAGACTAATGGAGCTCCGATTGGCTGATCCTGATCACCTGCAGACATCTCATGAGATCTCTTAAAAGCTCGATCCCGTCTCACCACAATCTTCCTATTGCTTGGAATGTAGATCCTTTATGCCTTGGAGGTCTCGCTATACCCAACGAGAAATCCAAACTTAATGCCGAACGTGAACGAATTTTTTTAAAATTCGGTAAAAATTCGATAGGTTCCCTTGCAATTCGATTTGGTTTATGTAAATTTTTAGATATTTTGAGATATGCCCAAAGTACATACAATAGAATATATGAAGATGAATGTTACATTTATTTTTTAACCTGCTTAAAATTGATTTTTTTATATATATACATATTTTTTTCAAATTTCTATATGTCGAATTTTATGCCAAAATTTATCCACAAAATTTTAGGTGCCGAACTTTATTCGAATTTTAAGGTTGTCGAACTCGAACACGAACACGAACACGAACGTGGTGACTTAGAATACATCAGTAGCGTTGGTGCTTGCACCTGACTCCCTCTGAAAGTCTATAGTACCTCTCCCTACTAGAGTACACTTCGTTTAGTTTCCCATTGTAATTTGGAAGTCCATCTGTTCCTCCTTGTAGCTAGAGAAATACTCTCTAACCCCTGTCATATATACTGGACACCCTGTGAAGCTGATCTTGATAAGAAAGCAAATTCATCCTCCAACTTGGAACACAAATTTGAAGTCTCTTGAATGTCAATTCTGTCCATGGTCATAGAAAAGACAACTTGTGTGCTATTCCTCGTTTTATCCAACGTCGTTGCAAAACCCTCTGCGTCCAACCAAGGCATTTTCTTCGTGAAAAACTGAGCTGCTACTACCTCTGATTTCTAGAATCACTAACCTCAACAATTCGACTTTTTTGCAACCCTGCAACTGAAAAACAAATTTATGCCCTAGCAATTCGGCCCGCCTCTTTGAGCACTGCGCTACCTCTAAGAATTTTGGCCTGTTGCTCCCTCTAAGAATTTCGACCTACTGCTCCCTCTAAGAATTTTGGGTGGTTGCTCCCTTTAAGCAACGAAATTCTTTCTTCCGCTTCTGAGCTTCCTTGCTGATCACTTACGCTCTGATACCATGTGAATATTTCATCTATTGCAACAATTGGAAATTATTCTCTTAACTGTAAATTTAATTCTACAATTTATTTGCTACGACAAACAATGGATAAAATCAGAGCTGCAATTTTCACCATAAAAATACTGTGAAAAACAAAATACTGGAAACACACAAGAATTTTGACACTTTTGTTTTTGGAAAATTGTCCCCGGAAAAACCCAACTTGGAAAAACCGGTGTAGTAGGGTTTTATTATTATTCTTCAACAAAAAATCTGAGTACAATAATTTGGATGCGAAATTAGCAATCCAATCTGAGAAACTGGCCCCTCAGTAGTTCGTACCTCCTTTTGCGTCAACCTCTGCGCAGTGCTTGCATAGGCCTTACTGCTACTGCCTCCTGGGAACTTCCGAAATCTATAGCTTTGCTTCTGTCTGACTTTGGAACTGATTTATTGGTCCTCCTGATCAAAATCCCGACCACCAACAACTAAATCAACTGCTCCTCCTATTAGATCAAATTGCTCTGCTGCTATTTCCTGCACAGTCCTTGCGCAGTCCCTCTGGGCAAAACTCACACTCCCTCAATTTGACTCTTCTGACACTGGGAACCTCTGCTAGAACGCTGTTTCACTCTTTTGCCATGTGCTACTCGATCTTTGTCTCGAATCCTCTTGTTGAATCACATAGCTATTGGAAAATCAATCTGCCTAGATCACCAAGTGTATACACTAGTCTCACTTCCATCTACTCATCGATTTCTTATAATCCACGATTGGAGCACCAACGACCAAGATTAGAACTTAATCACGGACCCAAATTAATTCCCTGTTGATCCGTGTGAGTTTTCTAGAGAATTCTCACCTTGACTTAATTAATTAGGATTAATTAACCAATTTTCCTATGTTTAGACTTAGGAAACATTAAAAAAATAGGTTAATAATATAACTAAGCCATCTCTAGGTGGAATTTCCAGAAATTATTTCTGGGTTATGGAGATATGATGTATTCTAGTCCCTCCACCAAATTTCGTGGCTAGAACACATCCGATGCTACAGAAACTAACAAGGATCCATTTTGAAAATTGTGAAACATGGTTCGCATGTTGATTAGGGTGGTAGGGTGGTGCAAAGCAGGTGATTGGAGTCACCTTTAGGTTGTGGCCTAAGAACACTTCAGGGTTGCAGGGTGGTGCAAGGGTAGGTCATAGCTTGCACAGGTGTTGTGGTGTCCTTTTAGTTGGGGTTGATAAATTGCAGGGCGACGAAGCATCCTTCTGACAACAGTTGGTAAACAGAGTGTTGGAGCACTCATAAGGTTTGGGTCTGACATATAGGGCACTAGGGTGCCCTTCCGATTGCAGCAGGTTATTAGGTTGTAATAGTGTCCTACAGGTTATAGCCTGTAAACCAGGTGGTTGGAGCCTCCTTTAGTTGTGGCTGAGAACTTGATGTAATTAATTTTTCCTATAAATTAAGAAGAAGACAATTACTAAGAAGCATTTGGTGGTTTTTGACCTGGAGGGGGTTTTCCACCTAAAAAGCTTGTGTCTACTCTCTTATCTTTCTGTATTGTTGTATGGTGTTGTCTACTGCATTTTATATTCGGTAAAGAATAATAATAATAATGCTGAAGAATAACTAATGCTATGAAAAAGATTAATAAAGTGCTAATTACTAAGAAATACTAATTCACCCCCCTCTCAGTATTTCCAACAATAACATGCTTCTTCTTAATCTTAATTTTAGGATATTCCCGATTCACTTTAATTTGAAGAAATAATTCTTTGTCGTGTACTTGTGTTTTTGTTTACTATGTGGTTCATGGTAATTTGGAGATTGGTGACAACTATGCCCACAATATTTCTACCAGGCAGATCTGCCGAAAATGACCACTTATTGCTGGCTTAACCATGGGAACTGACCTTGAGAGTATCAAGAGAATTGAACCCATGACCTCTCAACAGCAGAAGTGCTTTAACTATGGGGACTCGATCAACTAAGCTAACCCTCCAGGTTGTCATGTACTTGTGTTACCTTGTTGGTTGACAATATTTCATAAGTTGTAGCACCTAAGTATTTAAATCCCCCCAATAAGTAAAGGTATTTTTATCCATTGTTTAGTCTTTGAATTTTGAAAACATTCATGATTCATTTGGGTCAATGGCTGTTGCTTTCTCAACTGAGGCTGCATGGGATTGCCCCCTCCCCTCAAATCCGCTCCCGAAGCGCACTTTGATCAGGAGCGACCCTGGGAGTTGGGAGTGAATTTCGAGAGCATGCTCCCTAAAAAATCCCTGCCATATCGAGAGCGTGTAATGTTCCAAACTGGGAAAGACAATGAATATCAAATACATGCACTAAACTACAACAAGGAAATCCACACATGCAAGCACACATTTTACACAAGTATAAATCAGTGAACCCCAAAATAACAACCATAAATCTAAGCCATTTTATTGAATTTCAAACTGGAACCAGAGTACAATGGAGTGAAATGATAGAACCTGAGCTTGCTACTGCAAGCATGCAATACCTAGTTGAGAAACTAAGTATAATCTCCAATTGAAATGGCCCAATCTGTCCAAATGCATTGCTAAATTTTTTTTGCTGCTGCTGCCGGGGGCAAACTGTAAAATGAACCTTCAAAACTGCTCCAAAAATTCTGAAGAATCAGAGAGAGGTTCCTCACACCCCATCCAACAAAACCCAAAAATTGTTTGGGATAATTCTAGCTGACTTAGAATGCTCAAATTAGTACAAAATTCCCTGCTAGTGTTGTAAACAGTGACTACAGCTAAAAGTTGATCTTGATTGGATTGATGCGTTTACAATGTGCTAGTACATTTTCAAGCTTCAAAAATATTTTCTACCCGTTATTTTGAATGCTTCGAGGACTGAGCATCTCCAGAAGGGGTGACTTGTTATTAACCCCTTTTATATAAAGTAATATCATAAGTTAATAACAAATTAATTATTAAACATTATAACTTCATGAAGGGTTATATCCCTTTCTTTGCACTTGTACAAGTGAAGTTTAAACTGCAGAACTACTTTCATATATTTATACATATATGAAAGTATATATTCTTCAATATATTTTCTATACTGTATATGTCTTGCATATGTTTATACATGGTATTGACATGGGTTGTACCAAACGATAATTGAACAGGTTGCCAAATGCTACATTGCTTGTTTGCTTGGGAGACAGAATCTACTAGAAGATATTTGTTATAGTTAGACTGAGACATTCTCATGACATTATATAGAGTTAGACATTCTCATACAAATACAGGTCTTAAACCTTCTAATGGAAAGACCTTCTTCCTTGCAGTCGCTTGGCTGATCCTATAACAGTTGATCTGCGCAATATGAATTCATTAGCAAAGGTACACATTAACTATTCTTTTTCTTTGAATAATTCTAGAAATCGTGCAAACATACAAGTTAGAGCAATTTTACTTGCCAGTTCAGTTGCATGTGCTTCTTCAGCGTCTAGCTTTACTTTTTGATTTGTTTTGCAGATCATGAGGGCCAGACGGATTGAGAGAGGAGCTCTGACTCTTGCATCTGCAGAGGTTAAGTTTGACATAGATACTGAAACGCATGATCCACTTGATATTGGTGTGTCCTGAGTAAAGTTCGCCATTTTTATTTTTTGTTTGCCAAGATGATTTTCCATTTTCCACATTTAAATTGATATTGAAGCAAATGCTCCATTTGATAGGGGGGCATATCAAGTGAAATTGTGTATCCTTCTATCTGGGTACTGCCAAGTTCTGTTACTGTTTCATATAATTGGATGCATTGTTGATTTTCCTGTCTTTAAAATAGGTATTTATCAAATTCGTGAGGCAAATCAAATGGTTGAGGAGTTTATGCTCGCTGCAAATGTTTCAGTTGCTGAGAAAATATTAAAACACTTCCCTCTGTGTTCACTTCTGAGGTATCGTAACATAACTGATTTCCACTCAAGTATATATTGACTTGTTTTGATTTATTCTACCATCATCGTACATAGTGATTAGTGTAATACAGATAATTTTATTTATTTGTCAAAATTTGCCTTTCTACATGTTCAATTCTTGATGGTAAATTTTTGATGGTAACTCCTTTTGCAACAAAATAAAGCACACATAAAGTCCCAAGAACATGGTGTTAGTTTGTGTCACTTCAGTGGCTCTTCCTCTCACTTTAGGTTGTCTTTTCTCCAACTCAATGGGGGTATCTCTTAAGCAAATGAAACCAGGTTCAGATTTAATGGCAAACAGTTCAGGACCCCATTAAGATTAATTTTCGGTGTTAAATATTAGTGAAAAACGCTGAAATTAACAACTCTAAAGAATGCTAAATATTAGTGAAAAATGCTGAAATTTACAACTCTAAAGAAAAAATTCAGAATGCCAAATACACAAGTTGAGTCTAATATGCAATCTAAATCTAAAGTTTAAGGCTGTAATACAATTTGGAAGAGTACATTTCTGAACCATATCGAGTGCTGGAAATACACTAAGATGTAAAACAAAAATATGAACTATTTTCCAGAACACAGAAAATTAAATTTTACTTAGGCTATAATGCGAATTTGTGGTCCTTGGTCACTAAGCTATGCAAATTTCTGAACTAATTGTTGGAAATACACTTAAAGTTAAAACAAAGATATGAAACACTATTCTAGCAAATATAAACAACAACTTGGCCTAGAGCCAAGAAATTGAAATCCTAGACCTAAATTGTTGGCTGGAATTGTGATTGCCTGAAAAACGTAAAAGTAGAAAGTTAGAAACTACAAGATACTCAATGCAGAAAATAAAATCAGTTTCTGGCAAGAAAAACAAAAGGATAAATTGCTAAAAATAAAAAGCTTTTTAGTTATGGATGAAGGATGAAGACTCGTGGCTTGTTACCACTTATATTGCATTAGAACGAACTTAGTTGCACAGTATAAACATTTTGATGACATTGATTGATCACTTACAGATTTAGGGGAAATTTTATGGATGTAGGCACTTCCCCTATGTTGAAATGTGTAGCTAGGTTTGGTCTTCATAAATATGAAATGTACTCTTGATTCTTGTATATTGTCAAACAAAATAAAAATATTATTGTTATTTTTGTAGCATGGGTTTCATGCTCAAGGTCTTTTTATTTAGAGGTCAAGTACCCATTGAGTGCTTCTAGGGTTTGTCCTAGTGTCAAGAAGCCAATAGATGAAGGATGAAGACTCGTGGCTTGTTACCACTTATATTGCATTAGATCATACTTAGTTGCACAGGACAAACATTTTGATGACATTGATTGATCACTTGACAGATGTAGGTGAAATTTTATGTATGTAAGCACTTCCCCTATGTTGAAATGTGTAGCTAGGTTCGGTCTTCATAAATATGAAATGTACTCTTGATTCTTGTATATTGTAAAATAAAATAAAAATTATTATTGTTATTTTTGTAGCTTGGGTTTCATGCTCAAGGTCTTTTTATTTAGAGGTCAAGCACCCATTGAGTGCTTCTAGCGTTTGTCCTAGTGTCAAGAAGTCAATAGAGTCATTGTCATCTGAAGAAGACCCCATTGGGCACATTGTAACATGTCAAAAGAATTATTTTGTATTTAATAGTATCAAAATACCCTCCAAGACCAAGTTGGCTTGGAAGCTAAGAAGTCAGGCTCATTACGGCATGTCGTCTTCCTTGGAAGCCTATATATAAGAAGGAACTCGACCTCCTATGGACACTCACTCAGTGCTCATCATCCAAGCAAAGGAGAAGCAGAAGAAAGGTAAGCAAAGAAGGATAGAAGGACGAAGGACAAAGTGTTTGGGTTATTTCTCTCTCTCACTCTCTCACACGTGCGAAAGGAAGGCCAGGGTTTTGCAATTGCAAGGTCAGAGTTGAGGAAGTTGCAGAAAGAAGGTCGAAGAAAGGACTATTACGTCACCTAAAAGCCCTAGAAGGAGAAGCAACCCAAGTGAAGGTCAAAGGAAGCCTTGGAAGCCTTAGAATTTCTCATATGTGTGGAAGCAATAACAGTTGTGGCCTGGAATTTGGATTGTGAAATTCTCGTAGGGCCGGGGGTCGAAGTTGTGCACCTAGATTTGATCGGGTTTGACTTGGACAATAGAAGAAGCACATCATCGAGAAGGTTCGCCCGGTCTTGGAAGGATATTGGTCTAGGTCTAGAGGTCTTGGATTTCGTCATTTGAGGATTCTATAAGAAGAGAAGAGATTTGTGGGGTTTCCTCTCAAGTGGAGAGGTTTTGGGTCTCGGCTTGCGTACTTACATCCCGCGTTCTTGTGTACAACCACCTTCTTGTTTTGATAGTTGTTTGATGATAACAAAACATAAAAATAAGAGAAGAAGCTAATAATCAAGAAAAGTAAAAATACATCCAAGCAATTATTAAGTTTAAGAGAAATCATTTCACTGTAGCCCTTTAGATTTCTCAACATGGTATCAGAGCTATGGTTGACTAAGGGCATAATGAAGATCAATATTTGAGACGAAGTCATTGGAAGCAAACTTTTCATGGCTGCAAGTCATCTCAAGATCAAAGAATTTTTGAATCTCCTATTATCGATCAAGAATCGTATGACCAAGACTTGTTTAAAGGACCAAGGGCTATTCTCAACTCTAACTGGTACGTTTGAAGATGAAATATATGGTTAATTGACAAGTGGGAGCATCCAGACATATGACAGGTGAGAACAAACAACTAAAGACCTTATCAAGAGGAAGATCTTCCTACTTTGTTGAACTTGGTGACAAGAAGAGCTATCCTATAAGGGGAATTGGATCAACATCGCTGGAGCTGGAGAATGGAGGAAACATTCATCTCAACGACATTCTATTCGTACCAAGTTTGCAAAAGAATTTAATTTCTATTTCATGCCTAGAAGATAAGGGAGATATAGTCACTTTTATAGATGGAAAGGTTATGGTATGGGATAAAGGCTGTAGTATCGACAATGCAAAAGTCAGTGGGATTCGTGAAGGAAGGCTCTATAGGTTACTAACACCTCTCTCTCAAGCTTTGGTTCACATTGAAGTAAGTCCATGTGAACTTTGGCATCGAAGGTTTGGACAACTTCACTACAAAATCCTTCCAACTATAAACTCAGTGGTGAATGGCATCCCTGAACTTAGGAGGATCATGAAGGAGTGTGCAAGGGATGTGAATTAGGTAAAAATGTTAAGAAACCATTTAGAAGCAGTGCTTCAAGATCAAAAGAAGTCCTAGATCTCATTCACTTTGATGTCTGTGGTCCTATGTCTACAAAGTCTCTTGGAGGTTGTCTTTATTACGTAACATTCATAGATGACCACTCAAGGGAAACTTGGATCTATTTGTTGAAGTCCAAGGATGAAGTATTCAAAAAATTTCAAGAATTCAAAACAGAAGTAGAAAATCTTACAAAAAGAAGGATAAAGGTACAAAGATCTGACAATGGAGGAGAATACACTTCAAAGGAGATCATAGTTTTCTGTAAGGAGGCTGGAATTAAGAGGGAGCTGATTGTCCCATATAATCTAGAGCAAAATGGAGTAGCAGAGCAAAAGAATCACTCGATTAAGGAGAGTGTTAGACCCATGTTAGATGATCAAGACTTTCCTAAATTTGTGTGGGGTGAAGCAACAAAAATTGCTATCTACATTCAAAATCGAACTCCCCACAGATCACTAGACAACATTACTCTTGAAGAAGCATCCACTAGGAAGAAACCAAGTGTAGACCATCTCTGAATATTTGGTTGTCTTGTCTACATTCACATTTCGAAAGATTAAAGAAAGAAGTTGGATCCTACAAGCATGAATGGTATATTTGTTGGCTATAGTAACGCTTCAAAGGCATATAGGATCTACATAAAGGAAGGGCACAGAATTGAAGTAAGCTGAGATGTAAGTATTGCATTCAAGAAATCGAAGGACCTTCGGATTGACACTGATGATGAAGAACTTCCAATATTTGAAGAATGTCCTAGAGAGGAAGAGGATTCAAATCATAAAGAAGAAGGTCCCATTGAACCTGTGCAACAAGTCATCATCCTTGATAATAGAAAAATACCTAATTGGTTAAAGTCTACTCTTCTAGATGTGGAAGGACATGGAACAACCAAAGGTACGTTTAAGGAAAGTAAGAAGCCTAAAAGATATTCAGGGTACGCAGTCTATATGACAAAGTTAATTGAAGCAAAACCATCCACCTTTGAAGATGCTTTCAAACATAAAGAATGGAAAGATGCTATGAATGAAGAATATCAATCAATAATGATGAATGGAGTTTGGGAAATCATTCCTAGGCTTAAAGACAAATCTCTGTTAACTTCCAAGTGGCTCTACATGATAAAACATGCAACAGATGGAAGTATTTATAAATATAAGGCAAGATTTGTGGCTAGGGTTTCTCCCAACAAGAAGGCATTGATTATGAAGAGACATTTGCACCTACATAATACAACTAGGTATACAACTATACGATTGTTGGTCTCTTTGGCAACATCGATGAGATGGGACATCCATCAAATGGATGTCAAGACAACATTCTTGAACGACACTATCGATGAAGAAGTCTATATAGAACGACCCTTGGCATTTGAAGTGAATGATAGAGAGACTGATGTCTGTAGCCTGAAGAAGACACTTTATGGCCTTAAGCAAGCACCAAGGGCTTGGTATGCTAGAATGGACACATATTTGCAAAGATTAGGCTTCTCGAAGAGTTTTACTGATTCAAATCTCTATATCAAGGTTGTGAAGGATGAGCAAGTAATCATTATATATGTGGATGATCTTCTCATGATAGGTGTGGAAGGTCATATTCAAGAGTGCAGAAAGCAATTGGCAGCAAAATTCGATATGAAGGATCTAGGGCTGATGCACTATTACTTGGGGTTGGAAGTTTGGCAAGGACCTGATAAGATATATCTAGGTCAAGGAAAATATGTGATTAAGATGCTGCAAAGGTTTGACATGATGGATTGCAAACCTATGACAACGCTTATGATCACAAATTTGAAGACACTAAGAAATTCCGATTCAAGCCCTTGGATCCGACAAGGTATAAACAATTGGTTGGATCTGTGAAACTTTTCAAATCTGAAATACTACTGCAGTGATAGATTTATTTCGCCTACTTATTTATGATAAGTTATTTACGAATTTCTTTCAGTAAATTCTGAAATAAATACAACTACAGTAATCACTTAATCATAAGCAGAGAATAGAACATAAAACATATAACGCAATAGAAACAATCACATGTATACAGTTGTTTTTGGACAATTGTCCCCGGAAAAACCCAATGCGGGAAAACTGGTGCAGCAAATAAGCGTTTGTATTATTATTCAATGAATCTTTTACAATAAGTAGACGAGCATATTTCTTAAGAGTACACCTGAGATAAATTCTCCAAATCCTTTCGGAGAATTTATGACACTCAAAAGGCACCCTAGCTTCCTCTGTGTCACTCTGCGTGATCTTCTACGCATTCCCTACGCTGGAATGCGTCACTCTGCGTGATCTTCTGCGCAGTCCCTACGCTGGACTATGTCACTCTGCATGGGCACTCAGTGCTGCTGCTCAACGCTGACCTCTGTGGCCCTCTGTGTCCTCCTCTTACCTTTCTCTATCATTGCTGACTTTCCCTTCCTTCTTCTGCTTCGGCAACTCTGCCCCGCATCTCTCCCTCTGGAATCAAATTCCTTCGGAATCGATTTCCTTCGGGTATTGAGTGTGTGCCCGACTTGCTTTCCAAATGACCCTCAAGCCTTCTCTTATAATCTTCTCGTTGATGAATCAATGACCTAGATTAGATCTCTAGTCAATGGCTAAGATTAAAACATGTCTAGAAGATTCTCTCTCTGTTTTATTGATACCCTTTAATTATTTAATTTCCCTAAGTTTAGACTTAGGGTCCCCATTAAAATAATTAATTATTTTAATAAAACACAAATTGAGTGGAATTTCCACAAACAGTTTCTGGGTTCTTTGGAATATTGATGTCCAAGCCTCCTCTCAAAATTTGAGACTTGGAACACTTTCCAATGCTACAAAAATCAACACTCCCTCTTGATGCAGCCGAGGGCTGCAAAAACCCACATTCTCCACTATGGATGCATATGAAAATGCATGGTTCATTTATCAACCAACATAATTTCCAAATTGAGCAAATTTTAATGCGGAAGCTTACTCTTTTCAAAACCTATGGTTAAAACCATAGAATAAAACCCACTTCATGAAATTGAAATCAATATTTCAAATTTGGAATAAAACCCAAAATATAAATCTTCATATGCGCCTTCAAACTTTGGTTAAAACCCCAAAGCAAATCTTCGGCCATAGCATACCAATTCACCATATATTTGAACCCACGCGAACATTTCATTTATTTGAAAGTGGGACTTTGGGTAAAACCCAAAGCACTACATACATTAATATTCTCCCCACAGCTTATCATTTCATTGTATATTCGAGCCCATGCGAACATATATTAAAACCAAAGCACTATTACTATATCTGGGTTTCACACTTACCTTCCACCATTCATCAAATCCGACGCTTGTTAATTCATTGCGCTCCAACTCAATGTTTTCCACCGTCGATCCATACTTTTATCGACCTCTGCGCTAATTTCGGTTGCGAACACCGTCGGATCTCTGATGATCCCGATCAGACGGATATCACTTTCAAATGGGCTTCAAACTTTAACGACTAAATTGCATGCAAAATAAGTGGTTTTAAGATACCACGTGTCACTCGCTGGCACTATTGCATTCAATTTAGGATTTACCACTTATCGTTTATTCTCCACGCGAAAACCACGTGTGGTTTTATAAAACTGTTTTCACTATTCACTTGCGCCATAACTCATAGTTCCACTTCAACTCATGGTTCCACTTTACTCTGTCGACCAAAGCTCCTCTCGCTTGCTCTTTCCTGACTTCTAGTTCCGTTCCACATAAATGCAATTCATTTGTTTTACGATTCCGCTTTCGTATTCAAACCTGCACTCTTTCGCATGACTCCCTCCTGAACTTTCTGTATAGTTTAATGCGCCTATCCTCCAGTTCCATGCCGGAATATGGGGTTTCAAAACAACATGTTATTGTGATGTAATAACCAGAATTTTCTTTTAAATATCAATTTAAATCAAACCTTTGTTCCAGTCTTAATCTGCATTCATTGTTCGATCGGACGTGCTTCTGATGCATATGGTCCAATGTACCCAAATGCCGAATTGAAACAAAAACATTTTCGCTTCTGTGTCATCGATCCTTTCAGTGGTCGATGACTGAAAACTCATCCAGTCTTCTCAAAGGTATATGTAACCCCTTTATGCACCTCAATTCAGTCATAATTATAACCCTATCTCGGGGTTTCCATCAAACTTTCCAATGCAGAACCACCATTTCAAACCCTTATTGCAGAGTTTTATCACACATCTGTAATTCAACCAATCAATGCACACATAATCACTCAAAATAGAATTGAATTTTCTCTGTATATAAATAACCAAACAATTACAAAATATTTCCTCTCTGGCCTGATATTCTGATCAGTGGCCTTTCTATCAAAATTTGCCCGTAGGCTTACAACAACAAACCTATGTTTGTCCAAAACCTAGATCTCTACTATTGTCTGCCCTTTTGCCTCGAGGCTTTACAATTTATACAAAAGATGATGAACCAATTTAGGTTCAGATCCTCTATTATCCCAACAAAATCCTCCAAATCCTCAAAGTCCTAAAATCTATCTTTTATCCCTAAGGATCCTCTTTAATCCCATAAAATCATGAAGTTGATTCTAACTTAATATTTACAATCAATTCTCAATCTCATTCCCTATGGAATCTAAACTATCCTAATTCTCTCTTGTTCTCCAATTATTCAGGAACATTTACAAATTCCTCACAATACTTAATATCTCTCATTAAAATTACTCAAAAACATTAATAATTACATAAGAACCAATATTCTTTTAAAAACACAAGACCCCTATGTCTATTAAATTACAAAGGATTTTCTTGAGCCTAATGCTCCTGCATCAAACTCCCAAGGTTAAAAATAATCATGATCTCTTGATCATGTGCTTTTAGTCCTTGTCTTCCTGGATCACACACCTTGTTCTGTAATTTATCATCTATTTCTGCTGTTGTTTGTTGCTTTTCTCCAGGTTTCCATACTTTATTCTGCATCTTCCCACTTGCTATACTTTCACAGTCTGTTATTGTCTTTCTTTTGCTACTGCTGCTTCTTTTCTTTCTTGCTGCTGTCTTCTTCTGAGACACTTTCACCATTAGCCTTCTTATCAATTCAATTTCTCTGTCTAATATATCCTCTGACTGTTGAGTACTTCTACTTCTTGATTGTTGAACTTCTATTCTTGCTGCCACCCTTTCATCCTTACCCTCTTGTTTTCTGCAACTGATAACTTCTTCCTGATTGTCACTTATGACAATTTCTTTTTCTTCTGTCTTCAACAATTCCTTGGACTGTTATTTAGTTTGCCACTCACTGTCATCTTCTTTTCTTTGCTTTAATTTGTTCTCCTGGACCAAACATTCTTTAGTCTTTTCATCAGTACCTGCAATCATAAAACAATCATCAAAATCATAAGACCTTTGTGTCTCTTCTTCCTTTGGCAACATTCCAATTTGCTGCTCTGACATTTTCTTCTTTATCAGCACATCAGTATGCTGATTCCAATTCTTCAAATAATTCTCTAGACTGTCAGCTAGTATTTCTTCCACATCATCCATTTCAAGGATGTTTCTTTGCTCTGGTTCATAAAAATGAACTTTTTCATTCTCATTCAGCTCTGACTTTACAATATGAACACTTATTCTCTGTGTTTCTAGCCTCTTCTCCAGAATACTTAACTCATGCCACAAATCTGTCATCTCATCTGAGAAAATCTTTGTACAATCTTCACTACCTTCTTCTTTATCATAAGTCAAGTTTCCTAGTGACTCTATCTCTTCATCTTTCATCAAAATAGAAGTCTGATCCTCCATCTTTGCAATAGTTTTAGTTGTCTGTCCATCACTCTTCATTTGGCCATTTAATAAAATCAATTTCTCATTGTCATTATCAATAACAAATTCCTCATCTTCAAACATAACTGTCATATCTCCATTGAAACAATTCTTTTCACAAAACAAGGAATTTATGAACTCTTTTTGTTGCAATAATTCAATTTGATCTTCATTTGGAAGATAATCATCATCGTATTTTGCGTGGCAACTTTCAACCTCACTCAATACAGCTTCATCACATGATTTGTCTTTTTCAATACCTGCATTCACACACAACTTGTTAGTTTTAAAACCATAAGACCTTATGGTCTCATTTGATGATTTAATCACCAAAACCTCCAGCTGTTCCAAGCCCTCTATACAATTCAGAAATTATTCAATGATCTTCTCTTCAATCCCCTTAATCTTTTCAATTGATTGCTTAATTTCCAGCTTTTGGCCATCTTCATAAGTTAAATTTCCTCTGCTTCCAATATGTTGAAAAGTAAAACTTTTCTCCAACTGTGTATGGACATTTTGAAAAGATCCGACTGTCTCATTTTCTTCCTTTATGACAATATTAGCAGTTTGTCCTTCTCCACATGTTCTTCCTGTAAACATACAAAATTCATCAGATTTAAAATCATTCGACCTCCTGGTCTCACTTGAATTTTCAGTCTTCAAGTCTTTCTCCAAATACTCATTCATTCTGAGTAATTTTTCCCTCAACCGAGCATTTATCATTTGCTCTTTTTTCATCTGTAGCTTATGCCACTTTATCTTTCTTCTTACAAGAAAACCCCACCTCTGGTCTTCTTCTATCATCGTTTTCAATTTATTAAATTGTTCTCTTATCTCAGCTAACTCTCTCTCATACTCTTCCTTACTTAACTATCTCTGTATGCCATTTGTCTTGGCATCTTCTTTCTTCACCTTCATTTTGTTGTGGTCTCTCTCAGAACCTCTGCCATTTCTATTATGACTATTAGTAGCCATCTTCTTCTCCATCTCTATCTTCATGAGTTCTTCACTCATTCACCATGAGCTGTACTAAAGCCTCTGTAATAACAAGTTCTCCTTGTTACAACTTACTTCACCAATCCTTTCCTCTAGATTTGCTCTTTTGGCAAGTACTGGTTCTCTATCTTCTTTGGAACCTCTTGAGCATTCCTCTCTGCTCCTTCTAGGCTTCAACTCATCTGCACCCTCTTAAGAACACAACTGTTCTTTTTATCCAACCTTTGTTGGAATTCCTCAAGGTTCTGCCACATTCTTCTTTTTCTTAGAAACCTTTACTGGCTTCCTTCATCACTGCTCTTTAAAGCTGTGATCTTCTTGCTGAGATGCTCCTCAATTGTCTTCAATCTGCATTTTGCAAACATAATCTTCAAACAAAATCAAAATACATCACCTTCAAGGTTAGTTTCAACACCCACTTGTAATTGCTTCTGCAAATTCTTCCAATACTCTGCTACACTGCATGCTGTCGATCAGATTCAAATCTGATTTCTTTTTCCTTTTTTGCCATCACCATTATACCTGTATTCACATCTCCCAAAACATAACTTGGTAAATCTTCAAAAGCACATTTGCTTTTAAAACTAGATTTTGCAAATCTGAATTTCCTCATTATCATACCTTCACTGCATATCTGCTCAAATCTACAATTACTGTCAATCAGATTTAAAATCTAAGCTTTCCTTATTTCCTTCATCACATATGCATTCCAATTTAATTTAAAAAAAAATCTTTAACTTTCAAAATAGCTCTTCCAGCTCTGATACCACTTGATGCAGTGGAAGGCTGCAAAAACCCACATTCTCCACTATGGATGCATATGAAAATGCATGGTTCATTTATCAACCAACATAATTTCCAAATTGAGCAAATTTTAATGCGGAAGCTTACTCTTTTCAAAACCTATGGTTAAAACCATAGATTAAAACCCACTTCATGAAATTGAAATCAATATTTCAACTTTGGAATAAAACCCAAAATATAAATCTTCATATGCGCCTTCAAACTTTGGTTAAAACCCCAAAGCAAATCTTCGGCCACAACATACCAATTCACCATATATTTGAACCCACACGAACATTTCATTTATTTGAAAGTGTGACTTTGGGTAAAACCCAAAGCACTACATACATTAATATTCTCCCCACAGCATATCATTTCATTGTATATTCGAGCCCATGCGAACATATATTAAAACCAAAGCACTATTACTATATCTGGGTTCCACACTTACCTTCCACCATTCATCAAATCCGACGCTTGTTAATTCATCGCGCTCCAACTCAATGTTTTCCACCGTCGATCCATACCTTTATCGACCTCTACGCTAATTCCGGTTGCAAACACCGTCGGATCTCCGACGATCCTGATTGGACGGATATCGCATTCAAATGGGCTTCGAACTTTAACGACTAAATTGCACACGAAATAAGTGGTTTTAAGATACCACGTGTCACTCGCTGGCACTATCGCGTTCAATTTAGGATTTACCACTTACCATTTATTCTCCACGCGAAAACCACGTGTGGTTTTATAAAACTGTTTTCACTATTCACTTGCGCCATAACTCATAGTTCCACTTCAACTCATGGTTCCACTTTACTCTGTCGACCCCTCTCGCTTGCTCTTTCCTGACTTCTGGTTCCGTTCCACACAAATGCAATTCATTTGTTTTACGATTCCACTTTCGTATTCAAACCTGCACTCTTTCGCATGACTCCCTCCTGAACTTTCTGTATAGTTTCATGCGCCTATCCTCTAGTTCCATGCCGGAATATGGGGTTTCAAAACAACATGTTATTGTGATGTAAATAACTAGAATTTTCTTTTAAATATCAATTTAAATCAAACCTTTGTTCCAGTCTTGATCAACATTCACTGTTCGATTGGACGTGCTTCTGATGCATATGGTCCAATGTACCCAAATGCCGAATTGAAACAAAAACATTTTCACTTCTGTGTCATCGATCCTTTCAGTGATCAATGACTGAAAACTCATGTCTTCTCAAAGGTATATGTAACCCCTTTATGCACCTCAACTTAGTCATAATTATAACCCTCTCTCGGGTTTTCCATCAAACTTTCCAATGCAGAACCACCATTTCAAACCCTTACTGTAGAGTTTTATCACACATCTATAATTCAACCAATCAATGCACACATAATCACTCAAAATAGAATTGAATTTTCTCTGTATATAAATAACCAAACAATTACAAAATATTTCCTCTCTGGCCTGATATTCTGATCAATGGCCTTTCTATCAAAATTTGCCTGTAGGCTTACAACAACAAACCTCTGTTTGTCCAAAACCTAGATCTCTACTACTATCTGCCCTTTTTCCTTGAGGCTTTACAATTTATACAAAAGATGATGAACCAATTTAGGTTCAGATCCTCTATTATTTCAACAAAATCTATCCTTTATCCCTAAGGATCCTCTTTAATCCCATAAAATCATGAAGCTGATTCTAACTTAAGATTTACAATCAATTCTCAATCTCTCATTCCCTATGGAATCTAAACTATTCTAATTCTCTCATGTTCTCCAATTATTCGGGAACATTTACAATTCCTCACAATACTTAATATTTCTCATTAAAATTACTCAAAAATATTAATAATTACATAAGAACCAATATTCTTTTAAAAACACAAGACCCCTATGTCTATTAAATTATAAAGGATTTTCTTGAGCCTAATGCTCCTGCATCACCTCTTAGTGAGGAAAGCGTTCTAACAGGATGCCAACTGCATCTGCTCTACTTGAAGCATCTACTGCGCTGATGATGTCTTGGCTGCTGCCCTTTGTAGTGTTGCCCATGACACCATCTCTGTCACTGCCTCATTCGTATTGCAACTCCCTCTGAATCTCGAGCCTATCCATTCCTCCTACTGGGATGGATTCTTGACCATCCCCATCTTTTCTCTTAACTAAGAAAACTTTGTCTTACCCAAAGCTTTCGTGAGGATATCTGCCACCTGCTCTCTTGTAGGAATGCACTTCAATTGTAAAGCTTCTCGTTGGACATAGTCTCTGATGAAGTGACACCTGATGTCAATGTGCTTCGACCGATCATGAAACAGAAGATTTTCAGAGAGCTTGATGCAACTCTGATTATTACACAAAATGTTGGTCGCTTCCATCTTTTTCTTGAGTAAGTTCATGAGCAACTTACGAAGGCGTTGGCCTCACATGAAGCTGTGCTAGCTGTTTCCTATTGCACCAGGAAGTCATTCGCGATTCTACACTGAAACAATACCCACTTGTACTATTCCGATCTACTGGACTTCCATCACAGTCTGCGTCAGTGAACCCACTCAACTGGATGTCATTGCCATTGGTGTACCTCAATCCAAGCTCAACTGTCCCCCTCAAGTACCTGAGAACATGTTTGGCCACTGGCTAGTGAGCCCTCCTTGGTTCTACCATGAACTGACTGAGGGTTTTCACGACATAACAGATGTCTGGTCTAGTATTGACCAGGTACATCAATGATCCTATGAGCTGCCTATACAAGGTAGGATCAACCTCATCATCCTCGGATGTGTCAATTTTCTTCCCGCCTTGTGATCATTGGTGTAGCCATGGGTCTACAGTCCTCCATATGAAATCTCTTCAGAACCTTTGTAGTTTATCTTCCTTGCCAAAGGAAGATTTCTCCCTTCAGCTACCAAACTTCCAAACCCAGAAAATAGTACATCCATCGTAGATCCTTCATGTCGAATTTTGTTGCTAGATTTTCCTTGCAGTCTTTGATGAGCCTAGATGATCCAGTTAGAAACAGATCATCTACATATAGCACCAATATTAGAGGCTCATCCACTACTCTCAGATAGTAGAGATTGGGATCTGCGTCACTCTTGACAAATCCCATCTTTTGCAGGTAGCTGTCAATTCGCCCATACCAAGCTCTAGGGGCTTGCTTCAGTCCGTACAAGGTTTTCTTAAGCCTTCACACATGAATTTTCTGCTCATGCGTCTCAAAGCCCTCTGGTTGTTCAATGTACACTTCCTCTTCTATCACCCCATTCAAGAACACATTCAAGGATGGAGTCTTGACATCCATCTGGTGAATCTCCCATCCCATCTGCGCTGCAAGGGATATTACGGATCTGATTGAAGTATACCAAGCTACTAGGGCTGAGGGTTCTTCATAGTTGATCCCTTCCTTCTGAGCATACCCCTTAGCCACAAACCTGGCTTTGAATTTATCTATGCTGCCATATGCAACATATTTAATCTTGTAGATCCACCTCAAACCTACAACCGATCTGTCCTGAGGTCTAGGAACCATTTCCCAGACATCATTTGTCATGATGGAGCTGTACTCCACCATCGCATCTACCCACACTTGATGCTGAGCTGCCTCTTGAAAACTAGAGGGTTCTCCAACCTGTGCTACCAATTCTTGGTACCTGTTTGGTTGTCTGCGCTGCCTCTTCTCATTTCTAGGAGCTCAAACAAACTCCTCTGCATCCCTTAGAGTCTGTTGTATTTCGCTGCTCGTCCTTCCACTGGTGGTGGGTGGATTCACCTACTCTTCCTTTTGCACTTCCTTGGAAAAACCTTCCTTAGGATCCTTGTGCCTTGGAGAGGCACTTGAGCCATCTTCCACATGTTGCTATGGCTGGACCAGTAGATCCTCCTCAGACTGCGTAGCTGGAGACATTTCTCGGTATTTCCTGAAGGCTCTCTCCTCCATGAACTTCACGTCCTGTCTTACCACTATCTTCCTACTCGGGAATATAGATGCGGTAAGCCTTCACATTCTTGCTATATCCCACAAGGTATCCTTTCTCTACAGTCTGATCCAACTTCTTCCTCTTCTCATCAGGTACATGGCAATACGCTATACTGCCAAATATCCTAAAGTGGCTCACTTCAGGCTTGCTACCAGTGAACACGCTCTCAGGAGTCACCTTACCCAATGCGTTATGAGGAACCCTGTTCTGCACATATACGACTGTATTACAAGCTTTAGCCCACAAGAATTTGGGCATGTCTTGATCATACATCATTGCCCTTGTAGCTTCGACAATATTCCCGTTTTTCCTCTCTGCGACTCCATTCTGCTCTGGATTATATATAGCAGTCCATTCTCTCTTGATGCCTTCCCTTGCACAGAACCTTGTGCAGTCCTTGTCAATGTACTCTCCACCATTGTCTGATCGCAATGTCTTGATCCGCTTTCCTGGCAGATTTTCCACAAGAGATTTGAACTCTTTAAATCGGTCAAAGACCTTGTCTTTGGTCTTCAGAAAGTAGATCCATATGTTTCTAGAATGGTCATCGATGAAGGTGACACAATATTTTGCACCACTAAGAGCATTCGTGGACATTGGTTGGAAGATGTCTGAGTGTATCAGCCCCAACACACTCTTGGCCCTATTGCTGCTTTTAGGATACATTGCCTTGGCATACTTCCTTAATACGCACCCTCTGCAGACATCGTCTCGTTTGGTGGTAAGTTCTGGAGCTTCTGTGATAGTATTCTTGAGAATTTTCAAGGCTCCATGATGTAGATGCCCCATTCTTCTATGCCATAACTCATTCAAATCTCTCTCATCAATACTGCCTATTAGGGCCATTGGGGACTCTAGTTGTAACTTGTACAATTTGTGGCTCCTGACTCCAATTTGTGCCTTCTTTTTCCAACTTGGGTGTTTGACGTAAACTTTGTTGCCAATAAAGTATACATCGTAACCCTTGTTCTGAAGTTGAGACAAAGAGTAAATTCATCCCCAACCTTGGTACATGTAGTACATTGGTGGCCTGAAGCTTGTTGCCAGCTTCTATTTGAAATATTATGGTGCCTCTTCCAACAGGGGTAAATTTTGCCTTGTTTCCCATAGTAATTTGAAAATTCATTTGCTCCTCCAGGTAGCTCGAGAAGCATTCTCGAACTCCTGTCATATGAGTAGATGCTCCACTGTCAATATACCAGATCTCTGTAGAGGCAATGCTTGACACACAAGCAAATTCCTCTTCTAGTCTGGATGCCAGAACTGAACTGTCACAAACCCTCTGTTCCTCCATGCGTTCTGGAGAACTGCGTGAACCCTTCCGAGCTGTTGCTGCATCAATGTCAGATCTCCATTTCATTGCAGAATCTCCTCTTTCGTTACTTGTCTTTCACTCCGATACCATGTGAAAATTTTCAAATTTGAAATACTACTACAATGATAGATTTATTTTGCCTACTTATTTATGATAAGTTATTTACGAATTTCTTTCAGTAAATTCTGAAATAAATACAACTGCTGTAATCACTTAATCATAAGCAGAGAATAGAACAGAACACATATAACGCAATAGAAACAATCACATGTACATAGATATTTTTGGACAATTGTCCCCGGAAAAACCCAATGCGGGAAAACCGGTGCAGCAGATAAAGGTTTGTATTATTCTTCAGTAATGAATCTTTTACAATAAGTAGACGAGAAAATTTCTTAAGAGTAAACATGAGATACATTCTTGAAATCCTTTCGGAGAATTTATGACACCCGGAAGGCACCCTAGCTTCCTCTACGTCACTCTGCGTGATTTTCTGCGCAGTCCCTACGCTAGACTGTGTCGCTCTGCATGGGCATTCAGTGTTGCTGCTCATCGCTGACCTCTGTGGCCCTCTGTGTCCTCCTCTTGCCTTTCTCTGTCACAACTGACTTCTCCTTCCTTTTTTTGCTTTCGCAACTCTGCCTTGCAACTCTCCCTCTCGAATCAAATTCCTTCAGAATCGATTTCCTTCGGCTACTGAGTGTGTGCCCGACTTGCTTTCCAAATGACCCTCAAGCCTTCTCTTATAATCTTCTCGATGATGAATCAATGACCCAGATTAGATCTCTAATCAATGGCTAAGATTAAAACATGTCCTGATCTTCGTTCTCTAGAAGATTCTCTCTCTGTTTTATTGATACCCTTATTATTTAATTTCCCTAAGTTTAGACTTAGGGTCCCCATTAAAATAATTAATAAAACACGAATCGAGTGGAATTTCCACAAACGGTTTCTGGGTTCGTTGGAATATTGATGTCCAAGCCTCCTCTCAAAATTTGAGACTTGGAACACTTTCCAATGCTACAAAAATCAATAGGATCTCTGATGTATTTGGTGAATACTCAACCAAACATTTGTTTTGCAGTGAATATTTTCAGTCAGTTCCAAATAGAGCCCAAGCATGATCATTGGATAACAACCAAGCATATACTGAGATATCTGCAAGGAACAATCCACTACTGCCTGAAATATGATAGAAAGAATGATGTCCACTTGATTGGATATACAAATTCTGATTGGGGAGGTGGTGAGATGGATGGGAGAAGCACTACTGGAGGATGTTTTAGTTTGGGATCCTCTATGATATCCTGGCTGAGTAGAAAGCAAGAGTCAATTGCTTTGAGTAGTGCTGAGGTTGAATATATTGCAGCATGGGAAGTAAGCAGAGAAAATGTCTGGTTGAGGAAGCTGCTGTCCGACTTGTTTGAAGGACCGATGGACCTACGATTATACACTGTGATAACAACAACTGTATAAGGTTGTCTAAAGAGCCAAAGTTCCATGGAAAGACAAAACACATAAATAACAAGTATCATTACATACGAAAGCTGGTGCAAGATGGAGTGTTGTAGCTACGATATATCTCCAACATTGTGATAACACCAACTGTATAATGTTGTCTAAAGACCCAGAGTTCCATGGAAAGACAAAACACATAAATAACAAGTATCATTACATATGAAAGCTAGTGCAAGATGGAGTGTTGTAGCTGCAATATATCTCCACCGATAAGTAGGTAGCTGACATTTTGACAAAATCTCTTCCTAATAAGAAGCTTGTGTATTTGAGAGACAAGATTGGAATGGTGATATATCCTCCCTAGTTGAGAGGGAGAGATAGACACATCATTCTTGCCTTCACTTCGTGAAGAAAGAATGGAGGATTGGGTAAGCATCTTGTTTTCGATACTCTTTGAGGATGAGGGAGGGTATGTAATAGGTAAGAGTAGTCGAAGAGGAAATTTCTTGAGGATGTGTTATTCCAAGACAGGAATTGTCCTAGGAGGACATACCCTTTGAATACCTGGGTGGGTTATGTGCCTTGAGAGACAATGGTAATGGTGTCTATCAGTGATTGGTCTCGCCAACATTGTGCTCTGATCTTGCGGAGAGATAGAGTTGTTAGTCAATGCCTTGCTATGTGACAATGCTGGTTGGTATGATACAAAGAGATAAGCTGAAATGCTAGCTTATGAGATGGCTTACCAATCCGACAATTCTTATGAGATCTCTTTAGTTTGAGAATGTCCATGTACCATTATGAATCCCTCCCTAGTTAAGAGGGAGTGTTGAAATGTGTAACTAGGTTCAGTCTTCATAAATATGAAATGTACTCTTAATTCTTGTGTATTGTAAAGAGAGAAAAAATATTATTGTTATTTTTGTAGCATGGGTTTCATGCTCAAGGTCTTGCTATTTAGAGGTCAAGCGCCCATTGAGTGCTTCTAGGGTTTTTCCTAGTGTCAAGAAATCAATAGAGTCATTTCCATATGAAGAAGACCCCATTGGGCACATTGTAACATGTCAAAGAATTTTTTTTGTATTTAAAAGTGTCAAAATACCCTCCAAGGCCAAGTCAGCATGACAGTTAAGAAGTCAGCCTCATTAGGGCATGTCGTCCTCCTTGGAAGCCTATATATAAGAGGGAATTCGACCTCCTATGGACACTCACTTCTCATCATCCAAGCAAAGGAGAAGCAGAAGAAAGGCAAGCGAAGAAGGATAATAGGACAAAGGACAAAGTGTTTGGGTTATAACTCTCACTCTCTCACACGTGTGAAAGGAAGGCTATGATTTTGCAGCTGCAAGGTCAAAGTTGAAGAAGTTGTAGAAAGAAGGTTGAAGAAAGGACTATTAGATTACCTACAAGCCCTAGAAGGAGAAGCAACCCAAGCGAAGGTCAAAGGAAGCCTTGGAAGCCCTAGAATTGTTCACATGTGTGGAAGTAGTAACTGTTGCACGAGCCAAAAATTTTAGACCTACAAAGGGAGATCTAAATTTGTCGCCGTAGGACCTAGTCATGGTAGTTGGAAGAAGGTCTTGCTTGGTCTTGGAAGGGTATTGGTCTTTTTCTAGAGGTCTTGGAATTCGTCATTTGAAGAATCTATAAGAAGAGAAGAGATTTGTGGATTTTCCTCTCAAGTGGAGAAGTTTTAGCCCTGGCTTGTAGCCTACATCCTGTGTTCTTATGTATTGTTGATCTTCTTGTTTTGCTAGTGGTTTGATGATAAGAACAATAATAAGAGAAGAAGCTAATAATCAAGAAAAGTAAAAATGCGTCACAATCAGTAATCAAGTTTAAGAGAAATCATCCTAATTGTAGCCCTTTAGATTTCTCAACACTCTGACATTAGCCTTATGGTATGGTATTCTACACTGACTAATGACCTCAATGGTTAGGTCTGTGATGTTTAAAGGGAAGTGGATAGTGCATAGTTATTTAGATGGGATTGATGGTACATTTTTCCTAGGTGATGATCTCACCTAGAACATTGGCTTATACTTCACTTGATGATGAGACACTTTATGATTCTATCACTTTATTGGATAGTGCCTAGCATATTGACCCTTTTACTATGGTTTAAAGGTGATTATTGATGTAATCACACCCTTTTAGTGAGAATGCCTTGGCTCATGGTGTGGTTTTTTATTATTATTTCACTTTATTAGAGATGTATACCATGATTTATTTGAAGCACTACCCTTTTTGCACAAATGTTGAGGTGACCCTTCTCATATGTGGTTATTTTATTCTTGATATGAGGTCATTCCCCATGATCTTGGAGTTGGTTGGGGTTGTTTTCACCTATCACATGGTTCATGGCATTATTTTAAGATTTGTTGACATTTTTCCCTTGCATCTATCTCTTAGCACCTATTTTAAGGAGTTGGTTACACATGGGAGAGGAGCACACCTTCTTGGAGGCCACACATGCCAAATCGGGGGGTTCTCCATGCATATGTTATCATTTGATGTGGTTTGTTAGCTTGAAGACCGCATGTTCCATTCACCCTCAGTTGTTGGCATAATTTTAGAGGAGTGTTGGAGGAGTATTAGGGGATGACTCTCGTATCTTGTTATTCATTCACAATTGTGGAAGTTAGCATCACTAGATTAAGGAGGGGTTTGGTCTTGTTGCGATCTATCTTATTTGGAGGTTGTGCATATGCTATTAGTCCACCATATTTTACTATTTGTTTGAGTTGTCCTCTCAAATTAGTTTAAAAGTAATGCAAGTTTGTGCTTTCTTAGAATAGATATAGGGTTTTATAGAAGGTCTTATTATTTTATTGTGGAGTTTATTTTATGAACAGAAGTCCCTCTTTTGGGAAACAGGCCCCCCACACTAGGGAAATCTTCTCCCCTGCATTTCCCCATGTTTCGCCAAAAGGGAATGCGGGAAAATATTTCCCCATGCACTCCCCATCCCAGGAGTGTGGGAAACATGTGAAGAGCGCTCCCTGCCATGGTGGATGTGTTCTCATGGAAGACTGATAAAATATGAATGCATCATTCAAATAGGAATTATGCTTTGGCTATCTTCATTAGTGAAACCATCCTCAAGGCCATTGGCTTTATGGTGATTGCTGAACATTTTACTTTTTGCCTCTATTTGATATTAAGGCTGGGGTTTTGGATGGAGAGTGCTAACAGACATTAAGTATTTTAGTAGACAGAGTTTTTCCTATTGAAATTTCCTTTTTGTTTACCTAAGGAACTTCTGCTTCTGTAAAAATGTGGTGCACAGGCGTCATCCAAGTCCAACGCCAGAAATGCTTGAACCTTTGTTGTGCATAACAGCGTCTGTCGGAGTTGAACTGGATATTTCATCTTCAAAAGCATTAGCTGATTCTCTTGATCGGGCTGTGGTAATGATCAATATTGATATAATTTTTTTTTGTAAATCTATTTATTATTTTATACAATGTAAGTTTTTGAACAGTTTTGTGCTCGTGTCAGTTTTTATGAAAATGAAAGGATATATAATATTCATCCATCTCATGAATGGTTGGTCTTTATGCTTCTCGAGACCCGTATCATGCGCTAAATTTATATCTGATTAGAATATGATTTAAATAACACTTTTCTCGAATATGATTTAAATGAACACTTTTCTCATAAGATTGCTTATATTGAACCATAATTCCTGGCAGGATGATGATCCATATTTTAACAAGCTGGTCCGAATTCTTACAACACGATGCATGACCCAGGTTATTTGCCTGCAAAACAATTTCTTTTTTCATCTTTTGAAAAATTAGTGACTTTTACACTTTGAAAGCTGGCTACATTGGTTTTCTTATGTAAGTTTATATAAGTTTTTGAATGTAGTGCATCAGTATTTGTGTGAAGGTTTCACATTGGTCCTTTTTTATAATTGCCTAGTTTGCTTTAACCAGCAACGTCATTGCGAACTCTGATGCATTGTGTGTCATTTTTAGGCAGTTTATTTCTGCAGTGGAGATCTCACTCCTCCAGAATTCCATCATTATGGTCTTGCATCTCCCTTGTATACCCATTTTACATCACCAATTCGCCGATATGCAGGTGTGTATTAGCCTTTGTAGTCTCCAATGTGGAACCATGTATAATATGTTGAATTTATCTTTTATACATTGTCCAGTTCTGCAGTGTACTGAGTTCATCCCGCAAAAGTTGTTAGTTTGACTTCCTCCTCTTTATATTGCTTCTTATAAATTCTCTCTCTTGATAATTTATTGTGCTTATATGTGTGGAGAATTTATGCATGGTTATAACCTAAGTTACCTGGTTATGAATAAAGCTTTGAATTTTATATTGATGAAATTTGATAAAAAATTACCATGCTAAAAATATTGATAAAATTCAGCATTATTGTTATATATATTTGTTGATTATATAGCATCAAAAGGTCTTCTGCATAGGCTAAGTGTCTAGCATGCAGGAGAAAAATCCTCTTTTGGTACTCGTTTGAGAGGAGCAAGTAACATGATTTCTTTCCTAAGTTTTAATTTAGGTAAAACACATTATTTAATTTAATTGATTAATGTTTATTAATTGAGAAAATTTCCATGGATAAATAATTTAATAATTTATGTGATCTAAATCTAATCTCAACCATTGATCTTAGTGGATTAGGATTTTATCATAGCCGTCTATCGCTTTGGAAATTGAGAGTTAGGGATTTTGCTCAATTAGAAATTATAAAGAGAACCTAAGGGAGACGATGAAGAGACACATTGCATTGTCGAGGAAGTGATTTTCTCATGTATGTGAGCTTCGAATGGCTTAGGAGAAATAGGAGAATCTGTGTGAGGGCTGAGACTTGGACGAGAGAGACAGCGAAAATCATGAGCAGGTCGAGAATTCTAGTGTGTAGGCAATAAGACTAGGACTGAATTTTGTAGGTACAAGCTGAGATCTTCCAGGGCCGATTCATCTTCCAGAGCAACCATATTCAGAGGGCCAAATTCTTCATTGAGCCGAAAATCTTAGAGCCATTTCTAGATTCTAATATTGCTGTATTTTATATGTAATTTCTTTGTCGGTCAAGGCCCTAAATTTTCCATATTTAAAATTTAAATATAAAGTGAAAGGAGATTTATTGGGTTGAATTTATGCTATCTTGTGGTGATTTCCTTTTTAGTTTTCCATTGCACATTTATTGTTTAAAAGTTGAGAACACCAACATATTTATATTCATAGTTTTAGATTTTAATTTGGGTATTTTTTTTTTCTCAATATAAGTAATTGTGAGAAAAATAAATTAGATCGTGTTAAAAGTTCAACATGGTATCCGAGCACTAGAATATTTAAGAGAGAAGGAAGATCAATGGCACAAGGGTGTACAACAATAGTTCTTATTTTTTAGATGTAGGGTTTTGTAGTGAAGGGTTTGATCTAGGTGAATGACTTCTAGTGGGTTGAGGTTTGAAGAGCATTTGGAAGGGGCATCTAATTTTAGTCCATGGAAGGAGAGAATTTCACTTAGTCTCACGGAAAACAACCTATGAGAATTTGCTAATGCTGATGTACAACATCTTTTGGTTGCTATAAAACTGGTTGTTCATAATATGAAGGATGTGAAATCTAGATGCATCATTTTGGAAGCTGTGAAGTATCATGTGATCCCTCACATTATCAGGAAAGAAGACTACTCATGAGATGTGGATAACTTTGGCAATGTTGTACCAGAGTGATAACCGAAATCGAAAGGTGGTGTTGAGAGCAACACCAAGATGAATAGAGATCCAACACTGTGGCATCATACCTTATTAGGATACAAGTTCAAGATGAGTTTGCAGTTGTGCCAAAGAAATAACTTGTGAAGATAGCCTTTAGCAAGTTTTCAAAACATTGGGCTACGTGTGACAGATATCCTAGCATGAGATGAGCTGCTTGATTGGAACATACTATGAGATGATTTCACTCAAAAGGAAATTTGGCAGCCATTGTCTGGTGGACAGCGTAGGAGTGGGGATGGGGAAAACCTTGCACTTGCTGAGCTGGAATGTCCCCAAATTTTGGATTACTTGATGAGGTGTTAGGATGGTTTTCCAGAGCTTGTGTTAGCCTGGTCATAGGAGCGAGATTGCTCCATTGGTGGGCCCGAAGGGTTTTAGAGGAGTTTTATGCGTCCGACTGGGATCACTTACCATATTTCATCATCGAGACCAATTTCGCACAATTTGCTCTTCATTCCATTGCCTTCTGACAATTTCCGTAAAATGACGTTATTAATAGACATTATTAATTAATTACATTTAAGGTGTTGTTTCGGGTTGATTACTTGGAGAAACAACTTAGTGTAATAGCTCGTTGGAATTGGGGTGAAAAGATCTACAGCGCAGAATGATAAAAAGGGACTTTGGGTGGCCAGTGCATCCACAAAGGTGAATTAAGCATTTTCCAACATTAAAAGTGACTTTAATTAGTTTATAAAAGTCACTTTATTAAATAAAGAAAGGAAAAGTGCTTTTAAGTATTTAAATGGAGGGAAAAGGAAAGCGAGTTATAAAAAGGGAGAAAAGGTGATATTTCCTACGCAAATAAGAAGTCACTTTAACTTTATAAAGTGAAATATCATAAAATGACTTATTAAAAGTAAATTTAATAAAAAGGGAAAGGTGAAAAGCAACCCTAAATTAATAAAAGAAGGAAAAGGAGGAGTCGTGCATCTGAGTTGAGTTTTTGGAGAAAGGAGCTCTTGGAGAGAGTTTGGAGGAGAAGCTCAGAGTTTTGGAACACTAGCTGCCATAACTGACTTCAGTGTTGAAACTAGACACCCTAGTTGGATTTGAGAGTGAAATCACACAGATTTCAACACTGTGCTTCAATGGAGAACAAGATTTACAAAGAAAAATGAGGTACCCAGGCATTATCCGTTGATTTAATGAACTTATTGGGTATTTTCTATTGAATTCTTTCAGGTTGAAGAAAACCCATCATAGGTATCCAAGTCCTGGTCATGGTGACATCGATTTGCTGAAGGGATGAGCCATAAAGGAGCGGGGGCATATTTTTATCTAGTGGTTGATACCAAGGACTGCGTCCATCACTCTTTGCTGACAGGTTTTCACAGGGAAGTCAACCCAGCTTTCTGAAAATGAATCTGGATGAGTCAGTCTAATTTTCTGAGTTGGACCTCTAGGAAAACGAGGGTTTCTCTTTGTACTATCCACTGGACGAGTTTTGGAACCAACAGGAGTCGAAATACTGTGAATTGAAGCTGTAATCTTTGACAAATCAGAGTTGAATGTGGGCATGTGGATGTAATAAATTTCTGGGCAGATAAAAGGGTGCACACATTATTGTTGGAGGTCGTATTCACCAGTCTGAAGCTGCTGCCTTTCTAATCTGCATGCTGGAGTTATTTCTCAACTTGTATGCAGCCCCAATTTCTTACCTGAGCGTGCTGTAATGTACCTGAAGCTGTGTTGACAAGTTCTTTTAGCTGCTGGAAATAACATGGTATTGTTGTTATAAATCTGAAGTGCGATATACGCCTACAGCCATAAGTTCTCTGCTCAGTGGTATTCTCCATCCCATTCATATTCTAACAGTGGTATGTATGCCCCTACTTTTAATGCAAATAAATACCAGCTGAGTTGAAGTTTATTTATTATATGAGTTTGGCACTATCATTGGAGATATCAAACTACTGCACCAAACTCAGGTTCCTTACTCCTGTTTTATGTACACACTTCGTATCAGCTATCAAATCTGAAATATATCACTTGTTTGCATATACAGTGGTTACATAATTTTCTGGGTGTTGTGTGAAAGATGTGTAGCTGATTTAAAGTGTTTGTATGAGCTTTGTTTGGTGTTGTATGTGTATTGTGTTCAACAAATTAGGAAAGCTGCACCTACAACAGTATGCCATTAAACTATTTGACAAAATGTCTCTGAGAAAAAGTTAGTAAAATTAGGAGAATTTGGTGGGAAAATTCAAGGTATCCTAGGAGAGTATCTTACACGAGCAGACAAAGAAGGGCAAGGAAAAGGCCAAATCGAACCCGTGTGGAAGAGCTACTTCATAGGTTGATAAAAAAAAGGACATGAACAAATTCAAGTGCTTTGCATGTCACAATTACAAATATGGACACTATGCGTGTCAATGTCCAAACAAGAAGTAGGGCAAGGGAAAAACACTTTTGGTTGCATTTGGATGAGATGGCCACCAAGTTTGAAAATGAATTTTCATCAGTGTCTTGTCTTTTTGGCACCACTACATGTGGAGTGTTGTTTGTGGATAGTGGAGCCTCTCTTCACATGACGAGTGTTGGAAATACTAAGAGGGGGGTGAATCAATATTTCTCATCAATTAGCAAATTTTTAATTCCATAGAGGATTAATTGTTATTAACATCAGATAAACATATGTCTTAAACATAATCAACACCATTCAACAATTCGTAACAAATAGAGAAAAAATACACACAAATTTTTATGTGGAAACCTCTCCAGGACAAAAACCATGAAACGCTTCTTGATATTTGTCTTCAAATGATTTATATCAAGCTTTCAGCTCCAACCCCCTGATTTATAGGCTCCAACCTGTAGGACGTTCCAACGCCATGTTTATCAACTGCAATTGGGAGGATGCTCCAACGCCTTGGTTTACAGGCTCCAACCTGAAGGTGCTCCAACACCCTGTGTACCAACTACAACTGGACGGATGCCCCAACGCCTTGTGCATGCTCCAATTTGCCCTAGCACCACCCTGCCACGGTGAAGTGTTCTCAGGCTCCAACCTGAAGGAGACTCCACTTTCCTTTCTTACATCATTCAACCACCCTGATCAGCCGATGGACCACATTTCACAATTTTCAGACTGGACCCACTTGTGTTCAATATCAAGACAAAATAAACTGCGATTTAGAAAACTGCAATACAATCTCTGTTAAGCAAAACTGCCTTTGCACCATCTGCACATCAACCTGTAGCTATCAATATCAATTTCTATCTTTGTCCAAATTGCATATCAAACCCTAGCTGCTGAACAACTCTTCTCTGCTCAAACTCAGTAACCAATCTGATTGCTGCACAACTGCTTCTGCACATCAAACCCTAGCTGTCAATATCCACTGTCATACACAATTATGCCTTTGTCCAATTTGCATATGGAACCCTAGCATCTGTCAACTCTGCTTCTGTCAATCAACCACTATATATATGTTGAAGTAACTGACATCCGTTCAAAGGTTACTGCCATAAAGAGAATGTCATCAAGGTTATAAAGAGAATGTCATCAAGATACTGCCATGTCAAGTAATACTGCTACACTTCCTTAACCAAATGCAGACTTATATGGTAACAAGGTAGAACAAATGCCACAACTCCGTTTTCTTCATTATAAGGTTCATCACAGTTATAAATATAATCATTACTGCCCAACCTACAACCATAAATCATAATCAAGAACAACAGGGTTTGCTTCCAATTTTTCTATAAACTCTAGCCAGCATGGTTACCATCATATTTATGTGATACCAAAATTGTCTTCAAGGTTTCAGTCATAAAGTGTCACTGTCATCAAGAGCACAGTCTCACACATGAATACTGAGAGCCATATAATCATAATGTCACTGCTCTCTCAATACCCAATTCACACTATATTGATCATGAAACAAAGATTAATACACATTCCAAGAGGAAGGTTTGCAACGTTGAAACTCTAACTGCTGCAAGTGATAATGATACTCTGCTGCTGCACAGAAAATTCTACTCCAGACTTCTTAAATAGTGACAAGTATTCAATACTGTCTCTTTCACTATACCTCTGTTCTTTTGAAACACTTTTTCCTTTCATAGCATCAGGGATTAGAGTAGGTTCAAATTTTCAGCTTACAATTATGCCTTCTTCAGAATTAGGGCACAAATCTGGGTAAGATGTACTTGTCAATAGAACCCCTTCGATAATATTATTAACATATAAGCACCACAAACACTTGTTAGATATAGCATAAACTCTGCCCATGCTCTTCTATCAATAACAAGCTTTTCAAATCATTGGTAACTGCACACAGGCCTTACAGTCTTAATCTTGTCATTTAAACAGTCTCTGCAATACAACAGATCCAAGCTGAGTAATTCATGAGATCTCTGCTATCATTTCCATTATCAACCTCAAGAATTATAAAACTGCAAGCGTAAGTCAATTGCGGTTATTTATTTGCCAGACACACTTAGGCCAGAACGCACAATTAGTTAAGGTTATTGGATCATAGATAATTGGCACACATGTGAACTATTTATCACGTTGTCGTAACCATTGCTACAGCGTGCTCTATCTAATTTGTGGTCGATATCCTTCAAACTGCCATCGATTTTATAGAAGATATACTAGACTCCCACATAGAAGATTGCAGAGATTAAATATCCAACAAAAATTACATTTGCGCTTTTCTTTTCACAAAGACTAGTCCTTAACTCAAAATTTGACAAATATGTGCCCAAGGAGATGTTGTCCAGAGAAGACTGCCTGCCTTGAATCGTCTCAACAACCTCCAGTTACAAGCGGATGTTTCATACTAGTGTGCCCTGTCATTTCAATAAATTAGGGATGGAACATGACTGAGACCTTTTAGAGATGTTGTGGTGAGCCGCTGTCAGGAACCATAAATGCGAGTGTCCAGAAATGCTTATTTCAGAGGAGGCCGAAAATTTCTTCAATTAAAGAAACCACCTGCACAAGAAAGGACCACCTGCACAAGAAAGGACTCTAGGTCCTGCGTAACCCAAAGAGATTGCAAATTGAACCAAACACCATAAACCCCTTTTAAAAAAATACGATGCTTCAGCGGTTGTACAAGAGTACCAAAATAAAATCCTTATGAGAATTTAGGAGACAAACCACTTTCAGGTTATCGGATTGTTTCAGACATCCAAAGATTACAGAAGATACAATCGAATACTTCATGGTTTCAATGAGATTGATCCCCAATTTTTATAGTGTAGATTGGGCCTTTAGAAGAGCTGACTTAGGTGAGAAAAGTAATAAATCAAAAACTAAGATTGGAGTCAAAGGAAAATTCCCTCCGAATTATGGACCATTCAATTTGAATTAATTGACTCTTGGACCATGGAAAAAATACTTTCCTTTATTTTTTTGGTTTGGCCATAATAAATTTTGTAACTCATTTATATGTTATTTGTTTTAACCCTTTCGATGATGATCCTTCTTGGTCATATCATCATAATAACACATCCTTCTTTTCTTAGCCAATGCAATGTTGCCATAACACTTTGGGGGTTTTCCCATGAGATAGGGTTGCCATCTTCAAGAGGGCATATCTCACAAACTATGAAGAATCACGTGGCATGCCACATACCACCAGAATCAACTTGACGATGAGAATCCAATGATGAGGATCTCCAAGACAAATTTAGTGATTTGCTTCTTCATAAACCCCCAACAAGTGTAGGATATGTCCATTGCCCAGGGAATCCAAACCCTAGAGCTAGGCTTTCCAGCCATCCTTCCATTGGAGCTTCCAACTTGATGCAATCCAGAAAAATATTAAGGGTGTTAATTAATTATCATTGGCATCAATGACAACACCATTCAACGACGACATCTCAGGGTGTCTTCACTAGTATGACAAAGTAGCATATGCCATAAAGACCTACATGTGGAGCTTGGTGACAATATCAAGTATGCAGTAGAGGGTGTGGGAACCATACAATTTCAGTTGGATTTTGGGAGTCCAATGGAGGTGAATAACATGTTGTATGTACTAGGGCTTGAGAAGAATTTACACTCTGTATCGACTATGGAGGACAAGGGTTATGAGGTTAACTTTGCAAATGGATAGGTACTTGTCATGTCAAGGTGATTTGAGCTTAGCTCTGGGAGAGTGATTGGAGGAAGAGAGGGTAATCTGTACTTGTTGAGAGGGAAACAAGTCCGAGCCTTAGTGCATGACAACGACAACCTGTGTGAGCTGTGGTATAGGAGGATGTATCATTTATACTATAGAGATTTACCATTGTTAAGAGAGATTGTCAGTGGTCTTCTAGAGTTTAGTGTAGAGCCAAGCCATAAAGAAAATTAAAGTCCTCAGATCAAACATTGGGGGTGAGTATATGTCCAATGGGTTCAAGAATTTCCGCAAGGAAGCATGATTTAAAAAGGAGTTGACAGTGCCATATAATCCATAATAGAATCAAGTGGCAGAGAGGAAAATCAGGGCCATCATCGAAGTAGCCAAGGCTATGATCCATGATCAGGATCTACCTATGTTTTTGTGGGTAAAAGCATGCAACATGACTGTCTATTTGTAGAACATGTGTCCATCTAAGATTTTGATGGACAAGACCCTTAAGGAGGCTTTCACAGGAGTGAAATTGAAGCTAAGCCACCTTTGCATCTTTGGTTGTTCAGTTTTTTCTCATATACATTTAGAAGAGGACTAAGTTGGAGCCTCAAATAAGGGCATTTTTGTTGGATACAATGAGAATTCAAAGGCCCACAAGGTCTACATTCCAACATAAAGGAAGATAGTGGTCAATAGGGATGTCGAATTTGAGGAGGCTAGGATGTTTAGGAGGTCACATGGATAATATCCAATAATAGTAGAGGATGGGGAGTGAGAGGATCTGAATAGTAAGGAGAGACCAATAACACCAATAGTAGAGACACGATATTTTGATTAAGAGGAGTGAGATATTCCTTCGAGCACTATCAAGGGGAGGTCGATATGGGCATAGCAGACATTGAGAGATACTGAGGAGCATGTGGATGGTCCTAGCGACACTTTCACGGAGAGTAGACCACCGGTGATATTTTCCAGTTACATGGCCTTGATGAGCAACATCTGTGAGTCTGAGACTTCTACTTTTGAGGAGGCAGTAAGCTAACAGGTTTGGACGGTTGCCATGGTGGAGGAGTACAACTCCATCATGAAGAATGATGTTTGGGAGATTGCACCAATGCCTGAAGGGAAATCAATGGCCACTTCTTATTGGGTCTATAAGATCAAGCATGTAGTAAATGGAAATGAGAAGTATAAGGTGAGGCTCATGGCGTGAGGGTTCTCACAGAAGGAGGGAGTGGAGTATGAGGAGACTTTTGCTACTATCGCCAAATATGTATCCATCAAGGAAATTATTTCCATGGCTTTAGAGATGGAGTATAGGATACATTAGATGGATGTGAAGGCCGTGTTCCTCATTGGAGTAATTGAGGAAGGGGTGTATATTGAGCAACCTTATGGATTTGAGGAGCATGGGAAGGAGTCTCATGTATGCAAGTTGAAGAAGGCATTATATTGACTTAAGCAAGTACCTCAAGCACATTACTCAAGGATTGATGGGTACTTAGTTAGCTTGAGCTTCACCAAGAGTGAGGCGAATTCCAACCTGTACTATGTATTTGTTGGCGATGACCCTCTTATCTTGGTGCTCTATGTGAATGATCTTTTTTTGAGAGGATCTGAGAGGCTCATAGAGATGTGGAAGGAGGACCTTACTTTGGAGTTTGAGATGAAGGAGTTTGGAATGATGTACTACTTTTTGTGATTGGAGGTGTGGTAGCAGCCAAGAGAGATATTCCTTGGGTAGGGAAAGTATGCAATTGATATTCGAATAGATTTGAGATGGAGGATTGTAGGCCTATGTTGATACCCATGATTACCAACTTACATAAGCTTAATGCTTATGAGAGTGAGTTGGTGGATCCCACATTGTACTCGAAGTTGATAGGGTTGTTGATTTATCTTGTCAACACTAGGCCAAATATTGTTTTCTTATGAACCCCTTGAGCTAGTTTATGGTGGAACCTAGGAGGATACATTGTACTTGTGAGGTACAATGGAGTATGGCCTCAGGTATGTCAGAGGTAGTGGAGTGCAGTTGCAAGGCAGATTCAGATTGGGTTGGGAGTGTAATGAATAGGAAGAGTGCTTCAAGTTGTTGTTTCAAGTTGGGCTCAGTTGTGATCTCATGTTTTAGTACGAAGCAACACTCAGTAGCACTTAAATAAGTAGAGGTCGAGTAAATGGCTATGAGTTTGGTAAGTTGTGAAGCCATATGGCTTCACAAAAAGCTTGCAAGGTTATTTGGTCTTGAGATGGGACCCACAATGATTCACTGTGACAATGAAAGCTGTATCAAGCTTTTGGAAAATGCAATATTTCATTAGAGGTTCAAACATATAGAGGTCAGGTAACACTTCATCAGAGACCTATTCTAGAGAGGTGCTGTGAGATTGTAGTGCATAGCCACAAAAGAGTAGGTGGCAAACAATCTCACAAAACACCTTGTGAAGGGAAAGTTTGTGTTGTACAGGAACAAGTTGGGGGTGATGGAAAATCCATTTCTTGTTAGGAAGGAGTGTTGATTTTATAGCATCAGAAGGTCTTCTGCATAGGCTAAGTGTCTAGAATGTAGGAGAAAAGTCCACTTAGGTGCTTGTTTGACAAGAGCAAGTAATATGTTTTCTTTACTAAGTTTTAACATAGGAAAACACATTAATTAATTTATTTGATTAATATTGGTTAACTGAGCAAATTTCTATGGATAAATAATTTAATTGACTTAGATCTAATATCAACCATTGATCTTAGTGGGTTAGGATTTCATTCTAACCATTTATCACTTTGGAGATTGAGGTTTAGGGATTTTGCTCAATTTGAACTTATGAAAATAACATAAGAGAGTGGATGAAGACAAACATTGCATTGTTGAGGAAGCGATTTTCCCATGAGAGTCTCAAGTGACTGAGGAGAAAGAGGAAAAGTGTGCAACTGATTTTTAGAAGGAGAATTTGTGTGAGGACCAAGAATTTTGAAGAGGACCAAGACTTGGAGGAGAGAGAGAGGTGGAAAATCCCGAGGAGGGTTATGTTGTGAGAGAAAGTCGAAACTTCTAGTAGGTGGGTTAAGACTTGGAGACTAATTATTGTTTAGATTTTTCTCACTGAAAATAATATTCCATGGTTATCATTTATTTTCAGAGAAAGAAAGGGAGAGCCTGACTGCCAAGAACTTCAGAAGAGTTCATTTGCATTTTGAGTTTAGGGAAGAAGGAAAGGGTTGCTGATTAAGTGTAATAGTTAGAAAAAATCCATACTGCCCTCATTCAGTCCATCTGCCTTCTTCTTACCTTCATTTTCCTAAAAAACTCTGTACTCCAATGCTCTAAATCCTCATTTGACCCTAAAACACACACACCTAACCTCTCGAAATATCTGTATAACCTCTACCTATTCCATCAGTTCTATTGCCATAGCTCCGCCCCCGCCCACCGACAGCTGGGCTAAGATACAACATAAACCTTACCGTTGGCTGCACTTCTGCAATTTCAAGATTTTTAAGGCCTTCTAAGACTGGCTGATCTGCATTTTTCCGCCGGGATACATGAAGTCAGACCGCCATACCTTTACCGCATTTGGTCAAAACCAGACAACCTTCATATTTTTAAAAGCTCTTACCTTCTGCTCAACCTCTTAAAGGCTTATCGTAAATGATTTCGCACTTCGTGCATTTCACAACTTACCCATTACGACGCCCGCAATTTAAAAGTTTTAACTTGCGATATGCGAACTGGCAGGACCCACATTGCCCTTGTATACCTTCGGTGCTTGGAAATCTTTCATATTATGGATCTGGCGACTTTTTCCATATTTTAACTAAAAATCGCTTGTCTGCTTGGAGAAGCTTATGGCGGGGTCCATTTCCCGATCGCGATCGCAATCGCAAATCACAATGCTTAAAGGATGGGCGCGGGAGGTAAACGTTAAGATTGCCGAAGTGCGATGTGCGATGGGTGGAGTCCAATCGCAGATCGCAAATTTTAGAAAACAAGTGCAAAGACAAATGTTAAATTCGTCGATCTGCGATATGAGATGATGTGGCATGGTGATGTGGCTTTGACCCCACGGATCGTAGCTGACTTATGATGACGTGGAAAAGTGACATGGCAGGTGATGTGGCAGTGATGAGGTAGAGGACATGGCAGTGACGTGTCGGATGACGTGGCCTGACCCGTGTACCACACATCGCAGATCTCACAGGTTAAGTTTATGGTTAAAAGCTAAAAGTTGCAAAGTGCGGTGGAGGCCCGGACGCGATGTAGTTTTGAAGGCACATTCCAAAGGATCTTGAATCCGCATACAGGGCCTTTTCAACGTTAAATTGCATCGGAGGAGGAAAAGGGGTTACAACGTAAAAAGTCGTGGAACGCCGAAGTGAGATGTGTGATACAGTGGGACTCGATTGCAATGCGCACATCACAAAAGATAAAAGATAAGTCGCAAAGGTAAAAGGTTAAACTGCCGAAGTGCGATGTGCAATGACGGTGTGACCCGATTGCAATGTGCACATCGCAAATGTTAAAGGACAAGTGCTAAGGAAAATGGTAAGAACGACGAAATGCAAAGTGCGATATCAGAGTGGATGCGATGTATTCTGGAACCAAGATTTAAGTATTTTCAGGTCTGGGTGAACGAGTTTTTACGCTGTTTTATGCGTAAAACAGGTCAGTTCGGGCATATGAGGTTTGAAGCTCATTTCATGAAGAAATAAGGTTAAACGCAGAGCAAAGGCCGAACGTTAGCGCAACAAAGAAATGGACCGAATAAGGTAGACTCGGGCAAAGGGTAAGCACGCAGAACAGTTACCATATACTAGCAGAAAGCAGAAACCAGCAGAAAGCATAAAAGGCAGCAAATACATCAGCATAATCAGCAATCAACGAAAAACAGCTAGCATCGCTCTAGACTTAATTACCCAACGCCGCTCTTCTGAAAAGCAGGGCTAGATGTTAGAACCATCATTCGTTGCCTCTTCAGGATCATCATATACCACTTCCAAGACTACCTTTGATCCTACAAAGAGCTATTGAAGCTTTTAGATACATGAAGAGCTGCTCAAAATTAATTTTACAGGCGATGTTTGTCAGAGATTTTCTTTGTTCGGGCCTTGCATGGCCATACCAGTTTAATTTTCAGTTGTTTATAATAAATGAAGATTGCCAAAGTAGATTAGGGCTACTGACTTAAGTTGTTAATTAAATACTGCTTGAACTTCCATTTTGAAGGGTTGGATATTGTTAGCCCTTGCATTGTAAGAACTACTATATTGGAGCATTGTAATTTTGGAGCTGGACATCAATAATCAAAGACCGTTTATAGGATTCTTGAGCTGTGTCGAAATGGTGATGTGATACTTCTCTGTTTAAATGTTTGCGTTGTTTTCTCTGCTGTGCGTCTGTTCATCTAATTGTAAATCAGAAATTTTAGATTAAGATTTGCTGTCGAAGCACCTCAATTCTGTGTGCATTTACAATTTGAATGTTTTCTGCTGAAGTCTGATTAAAGAATTCTTAACTGCTCTTTAGTCACTATTGAACCTCACTCCTTTCATTTCATAATTCATACAACTCTTAAGATCCATTTAGCACAGTTAGCTTGCCCTGTGATGCTCTTCAATGTTGATGTGCTATTCTAGCCTTTTGACTCCATAGCCCAATGGATTAGTCCCTGCAGGCTGCAACTCTATCTGTCCAACCACACTATCAATCAAACAAACAACCCCCATCACTGTGACTAGCCTAATATCAACACTTATAATCATCAAGTTAAATCATAAAAACAGAGAGAACCCTCTATGAGTCTAGGAAGGCTAGGTCCTGGACTCCAAAGTGGTTTGCTGCTGTCCTCTGTCGTTTGTTCTTGCCAATCTCACAAATTACAAAGTGATAACAGTAGGTACAGGCTGAGTTTTCTAGGGCCGATTCATCTTTCAGAGTAGCCATCTTTGGAGGGCCAATTCATCCTTGGGCTGAAAATCTTAGGGCCATTTGAAAGTTCTAATATTGTTGTATTTTCTATGTAATTTCTCTGTGGGTCCAGGCTCTAAATTTTCCATATTTCAATATAAGGTGAAGGGAGATTTATTGGGTTGAATCACTGTTGTCTTGTGGTGATTTCCTATTTATATTTTTCCTGCAGATTTACTATTTAAAGGTTGAGAAAACCAACGTATTTATTTTCACAATTTTAGATTTTAATTTGGATAAAAATGATTTTCTTGTTATAAATTATTGTGAGAAAATAACTCATATTTGGTGTTCAAAGTTCAACAATATTTATATTTAAAATATGAATATTTCAATTTTTTTTTTTCTCCAAGAAAAAATCATATATTTCTATTCCAAGAAAAAAGTGAACATTTTCATTGTTATCCGTATAGTAGCACTCACAATTAGCTCAAGACTGGGCATCACAAAGAAATTATGTACATCTAAAGGAGCTCCTAAGAATCCTCTTCATGGACAAAGGTCCAATTTATACGTCTTTCAATAGTAATATCAAGAGTGGCCAACTACGTTCATCTACATATATTTTCAAAAGTGTAATAATTGCAACTGCAAAATTTCCATTTAGGCATTTTACCAAACTTTATATAAAAATCATAAAAAACTTCAACTGTCTTCATCACTGATTGATATTTAGAGTGGAATAGTTCTCAATTTGGATTCCCAAGTCTGGAAGAGACTATGTCCACCCTCATTGATGTTAACCTGTGGCTTATAATATATATACAATCATGAAATACTGCACTACCATTGTATATTTCACATGATGGGATATAGTTTTTAACCTTGGCGTGTTCTATATCCTACTTTGCCTCCTTGGCTTAAGGTATCTCCTTATGAGGTGTCGATGTGAGATCTCAAGCCTAGTGCAAAGCCCCACTAAGCAACCTTGGTCTTATGGCAACAAGAGATCAACCACCATTGACACTTCGGTGGCTTCTCTCCAGCTATTTAGTGGTGACATTAATCCCACAAGGCAGGCTTCCCTATAAAGATCACCAAAAAAATTCAACTAATGAGGGCTTAATGGTGATACAAGGTCTAATGATTTGGAAGTATTGACAAAGCCTAGAAGGGCTAAGATAAGAGTTGCCTATAGTTCAAGTATGTTTCCTAGGATCTATGAAATTTTGAAGAGAGTTGCTATAAGTTAAGGTTTGTAAGATATGCAGATTTAGGGTACACAATGGCATATAATAGCTCTAGAAGATAACTTATAAGGGATAAGATCAACAAAGGGTCAATATGCTATGAAAAAGACAAACTAGGGTTAAGTAAACAATAATTTTAGATGGCTGAGATATAACAAAAACACATTCTAAGATGTTAGCCCTAATTATAGGTTTAAAACATGCAGGTAATGCTAGAGTTTACTTTTTATTATTTATTAAATGCAAGCCCTTCCAATAGGGAAATAACATATGGATATAAATTTGCTGCAAATGTAGATTTATAGCTAACCCTAACCTTTGTTACCATGAAATTAAAGAAAAAAATAGAATTTAATTGATGAATATCTATTATACAAGTGATTTTATCCAAATTCGGAATGGAGTCAATTAGGGAAAGGTCAATGATAGAGGGTCTTGAATGAAGTCGGTGGAATGGTGGATTTTCTCAGTTAGCCCTAGATACTTCAAGATAAGGAGTTTTAAAGGTCAAAGGATGCATGAACTGAGTTCCTTTGATGGATTCTTGCAAGACAAATTTTACATACCATAAAGAATCAAGATTTCAAGGAAAGATATTGCACTTTTTAATATGGCACACATAGAAGCCCTAATTTTAGAAATAAGATTGTAAAATTGTTAGGCTTTGTAGCTCGGAAGATACTTCTAGTCTTGTGTCTTGACTAGAAGGACCTTGATTTTCCTCGTTAGGAGCTTGCATCTGACACACAGAGTGTGCAAGTGAGTTGCACGCATGTTGATGTGTTGTGTGTGACATGCATGAGATGAGCATGTTAGAAAAGCTAGTTTATGATTTATACTTGAGTTAAAGTAGAGGAAAATAAAGATATGATAGTTAGCTACAGTAATGTCACTTATCTCCGGTTAAGTTGATGAGCTAATTTTGGCTGTCTATATTAGCTTTAGGAAAGTTATAAATTGAGCCGAAAGTGAGGTGCTAAGACACAATAGTAACACAAGATTGAGAGAGGCTTCTCAGTGAGCGTGTGCTAGGTCCGAGAGAATGCAGTTTGGTGGTGATCAATATTGTATTTTCTTAGTTGGGCCATTATCCTAGAACAGGAGCCTAAGTAAGTTATGTGATTAATTTATTAATGAAGAACTGGTGATTGGGAAAAAAATGTGTGTGTGTGATTTAGAGCAAGTATTATATCTTTTTTTTTGCTATATTTTATGAGTTAGGAATCTGGCTTTGTATTCATTCCACTTATTAATTGTTGGGAACCAAATACTAGGTGTTGGGTTCGAAAAGTATGACATGGGATCAGAGCCGAAACTTTGAATTGATCTCATAATTACAGGTCAAGGTTCGTATTGGATTGTCGAAGTTAGGTTGGCTCAGATCATACGAATGATATTTTTTTTTTTGAAGGTGTTGAGATTTTTTTTAGGGGCTGAGAGGAATTTCCTTTACAGGTGATTTTTTTTTTGAGTTGATAAAAGAAAAACTCGTTTGAAAGAAAAACGTAAAAGAAACAAAAAAATAAAAGAAGCCTAATTTTTTTCAAAGAGAAAAAAATAAAAATAAAAAAGAGGCCATAGTGGGTAGTCGATTAACTGTTGGGCCACCTAGCCGCCAATCGAGACACTAGGCATTCAGAAGTCAGCATAGCCAACAGTCACGACACCTAACCACAACACAGATCGACTGATGCATGAAAACAAGGTAGGCTGAATGCATACCAACCAACATAGAGGATAAGGCCAGGGGAGGGTCAACAGGCTGCGGAAACAAAAACCACGTAGATTGCACAATGAACAGGCCGAACACAAAAGATTACGAAACAATCGGGTAGTAGTGGAGCCTACACTACTAACAACAACATAGTGGGCGAAAGTTGTTAAAGCCAAGCTGGTGAGGGTGGTGACCATTGGCCAACAGGAAGTCAAACAGTCACAGGTTGTCGCATAGCACTAGGGTCAGTCTAGCCAACTGTCAGGGCTAAGCACGTAGGTGAGAAGTGGTTGACAACAGGGACTTGCGCTAGATTGTCAAATTTTGTCATCTTCCACCGGTAGAAGAAAAAAAGTGGCCATGATGTAGCCATAATACACAACCTGTAGAGACAACGCTATGATAGGGTGTTGGAGACCCATGAGAGTACAAAAAGTCTTAATGTGTAAAGAAGCACACAATGGAGAAATTTAAAAAGTTGTTATTAAACTGTTTAAGTGCTCGGGCATCGAGCTCGACCAATGGGTAGTAGGCTCTAGTAGCAAGCCTAGGCAACATGCAAAGGGTGAAAAATTTATTGTTGGTCAGCTTGGCAGAGATGGCTATTGGGGTACGTTATGAGGGCAAGTTGTACAAGGCAGGAAATTTTAGCCTGTGGAAGGAGTTGATTGTGCAGTTATTTGAGGAGCGGAGTTGTGGGACATTGTGGAGAAGGTTGTCCCAATTCCTGCAGATCCTACGTAGTTGATTGCGTTTATTAAGATAAAGTTTAAACGTGATGTTGATTTTTGGTAGCATTAGATGTGCTCTAAGTCTCAAATTTTTGCTGGGAGGCTTAGACACATGCATTCCAAAATACCCAGAAAGTGTTTTGGGAAATTCCATCCGGATGGGGTTTTATTAAAATAATTAATTATTTTTCATGGGAGCCTAAGTCTAAACTTAGGGAATTAAAATAATTAAAGTATATTAATAGAACTGGGTGTGAAACACCAAGATTGAGTCAATATGATCTAAGAACCAGATTATGTTTTAATGTGGGCCATTGGTTATCCAACTAGAAGATTATAAGAAGGACTTTGATGGGCATTTGGAAAACACACCGAGTGAGTCTAGAGATCTAATTTCTGAAGTGAGCAGCACAGAGCAACTAGAGAATTTGATCGAGTTGATTTGATTGCAGTGAGGGGCAATTCTAGCTTCGGTTGGAAGATCTTTTCATGAGTTAGGAATGCTTAGCAGAGAAGGCAGAGAAGAGGACGCATAAGAGGCAACGTAGGAGCTATGCTAGGAAGCACAATACTACACAGAGGCAGCGTTGAAGTCTTGAGGAGATCCGAAGTTTTGCTGAGGATCAGTGAAATCAAGTGCCGGAGTGCGGGGGTGTGAGATCGGAGGGTCTAGAGATAGCATCCAGCTAGCAGAACGACCAACAGAAGGAGGTGACACAGTCCCCAGCTTGAGTGACATAAATTTGCGTAGAGGCTGCGTGGGGTTGTCCAGTTTAGTGTTGGGTCAGTTCCATATTTCTAGTGTTAGTGTGAGGTAATTCTCACTATTTCTCTATCAGTCAGATTTTCTGTGGATAGCTAGATGTGGGTATCTAGTTGTATTCAAAAACTTCTGGTTAATAATATCAAACCCTCAACTGTTGCACCAGTTTTCCCGCAATGGGTTTTCCAAGCACTTAGTCCAAAATAATGATGTCATGTGTGTTTAGTTTTCTTCTTGCTAAGATCTTGTTTCCGCATTTATTTTTTTGCAGTTTATTTATGTAGTGAAGGTTGCAGTGTATTTGCTTCAGTATTTACTTGTATAACATTGTAAATAACTTGTATAATTTATTAAGTAGGAGAAGCAATATTAGTTTGCTGCAATAGGGATTCTGGGTTTAGGATTTTTCACACGTGAACGCCGAGAGAATAATCCCGGACTCCAATAGAGACCACGTTATACCTCATTTGTTGGGGAAGAAGTATACCTGTGAGATGTGGGCATCCTTAACTAAGTTGTATTAGAGTTCAAACCAAAACAGGAAGATGCTGTTAAAGGAGAAACTGAGAAATACCAAGATGTTTGAAACTAACATTGTTGCATCATACCTAACCATGATCACTCAGATTAGAGATGATTTGGTAGCTGCGGGGGAAACTATTGACAATGAAGAATTGGTCAGATCAACCTTGAGTGTCTTTCCTCTTAAGTGGGATGCCTTTGTTGATGGGATCGTCGCACAGGAGAATCTGTCTAGTTGGGATGACTTTATACAAGAGGAGACGAGGAGACATTCCAAAATTGCAGTTCAAACAGATAGAAATGGTGATGAAGAGAATTTTTCTGTTGTTGGAAAGAGAAGAGGTAAAGTAAAGGGAATTGGGGAATTTTCCTTTGTGATGGATGTGAGCAAAGTGAAGTGCTTTGTATGTCACAAATTGGTCACTATGCGAGCCAGTGTTCGCACAAGAAGAAGAAGAAGGAGGATTAGGTAGCTGCATCAACAACAACTGAGATCGATGACTTTATGGAGAAATTTGAGAAGGAATTTTCTCTAGTTTCTTGTGTTTTTGACAATAGTACTATTGTGTACGAGGATAGTGGGTTATGGCTAGTGGATAGTAGAGTGTCTAGTCACATGATATGGAAATGAGGTCAATGTTCCATAGTATTTTAGAGACAAAATTAGACTACAATGTTAGTTGTGGAGCTAGCACCATGCATTTAGTGAAGGGGGTTGGATGTGTTAGATTCCAGCTAGAGTTAGGAGGATTTCTGGAGATGTCAGGGGTGTTATTTATTCTAGGTTTGATGGTGCACGTGCTCTCTGTATCAACCTTGGAGGATATTGGTTATAGAGTTTTCTTCTAAGACGTATAGGTGCTTATATGTTCAGAGGGAGCAACATTGGATGCAACTGTAATGCTTGGCATCAGAGGGGGGTAGTCATACAAGTTGCTAGGACAATCTAGGGGTATATATGAGGGGATCTTGGATAAAGGATCAGTGACAGTTTCCTAGAGGGCGTAGGTGGCAAGGAAGAGTGATTCTTCAGGTGCTGCCAGGAGCCTCGACTGATATGATATGACATTGATGGATGCTCAGGAGCAGGATCTTAGGAGGATGGTGGGATGTGGCAGGTTTTCAGCTCAAGTTTAAGATAAGGTAGCAAAGCAGGCTTCAATGTCAGATGGAGCAACTACAGATACTAAGATGGGCTTGGAGATAGATCTAGGTGGAGGAGGTTCTTCCAGAAGTACCTTGCTCGCTAAGGGGGAGTGTTGAGCTTTATAATTCAAAAGGTACTTCTAGTCTCGTGTCCTGAATAAAAGGACTTTGATTTGCCTCGTTAGGAGCTTGCATCCGACATGTAGAGTGTGCAAGTGAGTTGCACACATGTTGATGTGTTGTGTGTGACATGCATGAGATGTGCGTGTACGACAAGCTAATTTATGGCTTGTACTTGAGTTAAACTAGAGAAAGCTAAAGATAGGATAGTTAACTAAAGTAATGTCACTTATCTTCAGTTAATTTGACCAACTAATTTTGGCTCTCAATCTTAGCTTAGGAAAGTTATAAATTAAACTTGAAATGAGGTGTAAGACACAATGGTAGCACAATATTGAGAGAGACTTCTTAGTGAGCGTGTGCTGGGTCCGAGAGAATGTAGTGAGGTTGGTGATTAGTATTGTATTTTCTTAGTTGGGCCATTATCTCAGGACAAGAGCCAAGTAAGTTCCATGATTAATTGATTAATGAAGAGCTGTGTGTGTGTGATTCAGATCAAGTGTTATTTTTTGCTCCCACTATATTTTTATGATTGAGGAATTTGGCCGTGTATTTGTTTTGCTTATTAATTATTGGGAACTGAATACCGACTGCTTGGTTTGGAAAGTATAACAAAAAATGGAAGAAAATGACATTAAACTTACAAAGTTCCAACAAGAATCAATTCAATCAATCCCAAAAGTCTCTCTGTGCAAAAATATCCATCCGAAGACATTTCATTGCACAATTGACTACTTTCAAGAGTTGGGACATTCAAGAGTTCCTTTATTTGAGTTGAAGCACTAAATGCTTGAGGAATTCAGTAATGGCTAATGAGGGGGTTAGAGCTCATGCTAGTCTTTTGCCCACATGCTAAATAATTCCTAACCATATTTTGCATTTTATATTTCCTTTCTAATGTGGTTCTATATGCTTATATCATTCTTTCAACTGTATAGACATCCAGGGCCAGGCTTTTGGGCTTTGACTCAAGGATGCACATATAGGGTGCCAATCCCAATGACCAATGATTGTCAACCCAAACGATAGTGATGAACACCATGGGAGGATGGAAAGTGTTAAGTATGAATTGCGATAGACATGCTATATCAATTAGTGCCCCCTCTTAGTACCCCTCTAAACCATAAGGCCTTAGAGGAGGTCTTATTGGACTAGATTCAAAGGCTAAACACCCAGGTGAAGTGTGGGAACACAGATATAGTCAGGAGCGTCAATCATCCAACTTGCCTTGTGATTCATATCAATATGCCTTTAACATTAAATAAAGGCACATGATTGCTAAAATGGTTAAAGTACTTGTTGATAGATGACCCACCTTCCTTCAAAATGAATGTGAGATGGGAAAGAACATTGTCTGGAATAATAGGTGGAGAGCTCTGCTTAAAGCTATCTAATTACCACCATAGGGTTGCTGGTTGGTTAGTTGTCAAATGATGAGACAAATTTTCTCCTATGCGTTACACACTTTTGGTCGGTAACATTTGGCTACAACTAGGGGACTTGTGCTCACCATAGATTGCATGGTCCATGTAGACCTATTATCTGTACACTCAGAAAACTTGTTGATAACAACTAAGCATGGTGCTTATCGTCACCCTTGCGATATAGGAGTATAATAATAAAGTAAATTTTTTGCTAAAATAAGACTTAATATCTGAATATCATGCAAAAAAAACATGTAGACAATAAGAAAAAATGCACAAACAAGAATTCACGGCACACAATCCTACACTAAGTACCTTCTACTAAATGGATCAGGTTCCATTGAAAAGGTGGGGTCATTGCCATCCACATGTGATAAGGACCCCAGCCTACTTGGACCTTATATTGGTAAGGATCATCATTAGCAAGGATGAGATCCTCAACTTGGAAATCTTCCTCTTGTCTCTTGATTTATTGTTTCTTCCTATTTTTATTTATTTGTCTTTTCTCTTTGGAGGAAGGTAATTGATTTACTTGTCATATATTTCCTACAATTTCCTCAGCCACCATTTGCTTCTCGAGGATATTAAGTCCCGAGTACTTGTATGCTAGTTGTAGGTTTCATTTATGTTATCTTATTTACAAGAGCAATCATCATGAAAGACATCTTACTCCCATGTATAACCTTTGTTATGGTTTCTCTCGAACCATAGTGAATCAATCCAAGAAGAAAAGTATAATGAGTAGTAGATTGATGATGATTGAATGAAACGATTCTCTCCCTCTATATGTATGTGAGGTAAGGGAGTGCAACAACACAATGTGGGGTAGTGCATTTATAGAAAACCTAAAATCAAATCATTTAGGCCAACAAAAATGAAGCACACCACTCCATGGGTACAAATTTCATGCTCCATAATGTTGTGCACAATACAAGCCCCAATATATTGTGGCTATTGAAGGTGTGTCCACACCTCTCCAGTTGAAGCCCACACAAACTCCATGACTCCTCCTATGCCATGTGGTTTGATGGTTTACTTTCCCATTGCAAGGATATTGTTGCAGCCTAGGTGTCTCCATGCCAACTCCAAGCCTCCATCTAGTAGTCCAAGTTTGTCCTTAACCCATGGCCTGATGGGATGCTCCAAGATGCACAACACTTCTCCCATGCACTAATTCATCTTGAACCATCTTTGTGCTAAACATACACCATGTAGCCCAAATATCATGAAGCACCCCTATTCATGGTGTAAACACTTTGAGAAGAACCCAAAAGCAAGACTCCATTTCTATGAGGAAGTTGTTAACACCTACACTTATGGACTCTCCATCTCCACCAAATATACAAATTTGTACATGTGTTCTAGAATCAATCATTGTCATTTATAAGGAACCTATTGTCCATGTTATCACAACATCTGATCCTTTAAACAATAATGACCACTTATGAATATGGAGGAACATAACCCTAGAAAATTAGCAACTTGATAAACGCCAATATCCTTCAAGTCAACATCATGGGCCAACATGAACAAACCACATCATAAGTTGTCCCAGATGAGTTGCAAAGATGATCACATTTTGATACAAGATCAAGAAATGTGGATCACATCTATCAAAGTCACAAGGATACAACTCAACACAAGTCAACTCCCCAGTCTTTGAATACAAAGCTCATTATATATGCAACAACCAATGCAAGCCCATCAACAACATATCAACATGAGAATCCCTCTCATGCACCACAAATCCTTTGATAATTGACACAACTTGCACTGGGTCTACTCCCTCATCCTGAGAGAATATTGAAGTAAGAGTAACATCATAAGAAACTCCTTATGTCTAAGAGAATCTGTGGGAAACTCCCTCTATTTGGGAGAATCTATAAAGCTTATCCTCTTACTCGCCACCTGTGGGTAGCGTGCATAGGAGAAATTTTTTCTCCTAGATAGTCCTCAACCAACAGTCAACAACCCCTTGCAGCCACCAGATAGCTCGATGTGCCACTCTCTTTGCCACATGAGCCAACCATGTGGTCCCTTGCCCATCTGTTATGATCGTATGTTTGAAGGTGGGCCTCCCGACCTTGAAGGTATGGATTTCATTGGTATAGTTGAGTAATTTTGTTTACTTATCATGGATACTTTTGGGCATGGATTGGTGGGGAGATTCGACAGAAAGAGTGATCTAGCTTTGTATTCTTGTCTCCTATTCCCAATTTGATGGTTATCCTTGTATCCTAGTCCTGTGGGATCTCCTTTACTGGCTATTAGCTTTAGCACTCACACTACATGGGAAATCCCGATTTTGGTTGTTTGGTCTCGTTTTCCGACACCATATATATCACTGCCCTATGCTCATTATAACCCTTTTCACCATATTTCCCATCCGGGTCCACTTTTGAACACTGGGTCCTCATAGGGTTAGCTTCCCCCTCCCCTTGTCCACACTTTCGGTCGAGCTTGGAGCGATGCCCCGGAGGTTGAAGCACCAAAAAGAAAAATAAAAAGCATAATTTGGCCACTCTCAACAAGAAATGGGCAATGAACCGTCCCACCTTAAAAGGGGGTATATATACTGCTATATCCTACACTTCATGCTTCTGATTCCCTGGAGCCTCGAGCAGTTATGAATAAAAATCAATAAAAGGCAAAAGGAATATGAAGGAGGGTGAAAAAAAAGGCCCAAGTTACTCATGTATTGTGATTTTCTCCCTCCAACACTCATATACCCAAGTGTGGGCTTCCCTCATTATAGCTACCCTTGTACCATGACATGTGGCCCAGAGCTTTCCATTGCTTCCCAGTCCATTCCATCATTATATCACATGCCACCTACCATTTGATGGATGTACCATAGACATGTCACCTCCTTTAAAGTCCGAAACCACCTAATAGGGTCCTTGGTTAACCCTGTTTATTGAGTTTGGACTTTGGAGACCCCTGTACATGCCAAAGGCCACTATGGAAGGACATGCCACCATGAAGTGTCCATTGATTCCTTGATTTGTAAGATCATTTACTTGATTATTCTAATGATTTGTTGTATTAGAGGGCAAGGGGACACATTGGATCTTATGCAATATTGCAGGTGGGTCTCCGTTTGGAGGCTGGTTTCCCTATACAGGGTCCAAGATCTCCAGAGGGCCACATTGGCACTTGTAGGGCGAGCGTTGAGAGCCATGGGACTCCACCATAGCAGAGAGAACTTCATGGATTCCCAACACCATTAAGTAACTGATCGTGTTCCACTTGGATCACCATGCCCAACCAACTTCACACTTTTACCACACACTTGGCAAAGATTCTAGGGTACATATGAGGATGTGTCTCACTACAGGAGACAAGGGAGGGCTTATGTCATCATCCTAGCCCGTAGAGATGGTTTACATGCATTATCGATCCACTTGGAGACCCATGAGGATGTCATAGTGCCCTCACACTCACTTGGGGACTTCACATGCGACTTGCTTGGATATCAAGGGGCCAACCACTTATCCACTATGTTTGGAGTCCATTCTCTCACCATGGCACACTCCAGACTCCACTAGACCTTCTCAATGGACCAACAACCCATTATGTTGATTATTCTGCCCTCTTGTGAGGCTTATTTTTATGTTATTGAGTTATCTTGGTGGGCTTGTCACTAAGAGATGTTATTATTGCACATTATTTTATTATTTGGGGTTTAATTAGGCCTAATTAGGCAAATTGAAATCTTTAAAGAGGATATAAATTGTTGAGAGGCTCATTCTTTCCTCTCATCATCACATGTTTGGGATTAGTAGCTCTTTGAAGAATTTCACATTCCCTTTTGGAGGACAAGTTTGGTTTCATGGATGAATTTTGATGTTTGGATACTATTCTCTTAGTCTTGGATGTGCAAATTTGTCTTGATTTGATGATCGGATATACTCATTGTACATGTAAGTGCTCTTTTTCATGACTATTCTTTACTTTTATCTTGTCACATGAATAATGTATGGGATTTTCTCTTTGTAAGTCTGAAATTGCCTCTATTTTATGCAAAATTGTGCAATTTTAAGTCTTTTGAAGCATTGCATATGTTACATGTGTCATGTATGATGGGTGAATATTCTTGGAGGTTCGGTTTCGTTGTAAACACATTGATAAGTCATAAATTCTTGCACATCGAAGTATAAAATCTTTCGGTAGATTCCCTCAAGCCCTAATTTTCCACACGAAGTTTCCTAGAGGTTTCCTTGATTGGGATAAGTCTCTCCAAATCACAAAATCACCTTGACTCCATCTCTCCCAAAGGCAAGGCACTGATCTAACCATTAATGATTACTTAAAAGAATATTTTACTTGCCTTTTTCTTCTCCTTCTAGGCCTAACCGTAGTAGGCCATGTAGGGCATCAATCGAACTGCATTGTAGCCTCCCAAAGTCCTCGATTTTTGGTCCATTACTGCGCTGGGGTTTTCTCTAGAGGTCCTCCAAGTTTCAAGCAAATCCGATGGTGGAATTTCGAGATATAGCAAGCCGTAGCCATAAGTCCAATTGTTGCCCTAGGTTGATTTGGGTTAGTGTCCTCATTTGGATCATTGCATTCAAATATCAAAAGAAAATTAGTCCTCTTGGGGCTTTATGAATCTCCCCATATCTTATCATTGATCCATCTATTATTGTGATTCCTCTTATACTAGGACTCCTATCGGTGAAAGTTTGTAAAGAGCAAGGAGCCTTAGCTGAGGTGATAGTGGGCTATCGCTCCATTGTTGGCCCTTGACCTAGTAGTTGCTCTATGGAATCCCCTCCAAGGACCCCTGCTAGTTTGAGCGGTAACATTTTGGCGCCATTGCCGGGGAGGAAGCAGATCTGCCTCCCTAGTGAATCATTGAGGAATTGATTCACAAACGAGATTTCAACTATTCCTCTGGCGACTCCATTCATTTTCTAAACCCCTAGTTTGCTTGAAGGTGATGACATTCCTCCTTTAACTAGGGCCACTGCAAGAAGGGGAGAATGAACTCCATCACCTGTTAGAACTATGCTTCTCCCTGAGTTTGAAAAGGTCGGTGATCCTACCCCCAAGATGGCAACAAATTCTAGCACTGACCTAAATCAAGACCTACCTAAAATGACACGAAGTGAGAGGCGTTTGGTTAGTGTCTTTGCCCCTTCTGAACTTAAGTAATGATCCTAACCCTTTACCTGAAAAATACAATCACTCGCTGCCCAAGTTCAAGGGTGATGCTACCATAAGTGCCCGTGACCATGTTGAAGAATTGTATTGGGCCATCTCTCCTAACTTAGTATTTGATGAAGACAAAATTATGATGCTATTTTCTTTATCTTTTGAAGGGCAAGCTAGAGAATGGTACTTGAGTCTTCCCCCAGGATGGATAGGAGATTTTGACCAATTTGAAGACATGTTCACAAGAAGATGGTCATGTGATGAAGGGGCTTTCAATATTGACAAATTCTACCAAATAAGTAGGGGGTGGGAAGACATCAAGGAATTGATCCAAAAATTGGATAGGTTAGTTAGGGATATCCCTGACCACTTGAGGCCCCCTGATGCCAACAAAGTTGAAAAATTCATTAAGGCAGTGCGTGGTCATCTGACATACGCATTGAGAGATAAGAAACGTAAGACTCGACTGAGGCTACAATGTACATGAGGTGCCCCAACCTTGATTTTTCCACCCTTCTTTATATGCCTTTTGCTTTTTATGAATTTTCTTTTATTAACTGCTTGGGGCTCAAAGGACAAGAGCATGATTCGTATGATTACCCCTTTTTAGGTAAGGCGGTTTATTGCCCTCTAGCGGCTAGTACAATCATGGCTTCTTGAATGATAAAGGAGGCTCATATAGGGCCTATGGAACCAAGGTGATGGGCATGGGTATGGGGTACAACTCATGTATTGGATTTTGTCAACGTGCTAATTATTTTTGTCCCGACCATCTTTTGCATTTTGTAGTACAATTTCTTGTTGAGAGTGGCCATTTATGTTTTTACTTTTTCTTTTAGCTGCTTCAAACTCTGAGGCATCATTCCAGGCCTGACCCTAGGTGGGGGCAAGGGGATAGGGAGGCTGACCCTATGTGGACCCAGAGAGACAATGTGGACCCAGGTGGGAGAAATGATGAGTGGCGGTATAGTGAGTGGAAAGGGAGCAATATATCGGGATAAAGGAGCGGGACCATGCACCCAACGTTGGGATTTCCCAAGTAGTACCACCCTAAAACCAAATGGTCAATAAGGGAGATCCCACGAGACCAAGATCCAAGGGTAACGTCCAAAAGAGATCAAGGGGCCAGGAGCACAAACTAAGCCCACTCTTTCTGCCAAATCCTCCCATCAATCCATGCCCAAAAGTGTTTATGATAAGTAAACCCAATACTCAATTACCAAATGACAAGACATACCTTTAGATTCGGGAGGCCCTTCTTCAAACATACAATCAATACAGATGGGTGACGGACCACAAGGCAGGCTTATGTGGTGGAGAAATGGCACAACGAGCTAGTTGAAGGCTACAAGGGGCTGCTGGCTTCCAGCTGAGGTCCATCATGGAGAAAACATTTCTCCTAGGGATATCACCCACAAAGTGGTGGGTAAGATTTGGCTCCAACTGGGACGTGATTTCAAGAAGAATTGGGCAAGGCTACTTGAACGGGAGGTCACGAGAACTCCAACAATCTCTTGGTCACCATAGACCTGTTATCTGCCCATGTCAATGACCAAAGCCTCGAGGCAACATGTTTTTCACGACGTCTTATGATCACCCATGCTTAATGTTAGCCCATAAAATCAACAAGTAATAAAATATGCAATTCTTAATCTAAATGCAACTAATCTATTATGAGAAATATCATATGAAATTACTTCTAATGCAGAAAATCAACATGCAATGCATCCTATCCTAACATGCATATAGTACAATGCTAATACTAAGTGTAATCATAAAGCCAGTGCAAGCAACATATCATCATATCAATATAAATCTGCCAACCAGTATGATTACTCATGTACCAAATCCCTAAGCGAATGCGAATACAATATATGGAGGATGAAGTGGGTGGGAGGTGGGAAAATATGTTGCACGGACATGGATGATCAAGTGAGAAGAGGTAAGAAAATGATGTAACATAGTCCATGAGATCCTCTCTTCTAACCAAAATATAGAGATGTCAATGATTAGGTTCATAAATTTTTGATGGATGTCGACCTTAGGCATACTATTTCCATTATCGTTTGTCATATTTTATTGCCTCAAAAGTGTTATGATTAGTAAGAAAGGGAGACCGGTGAGATGGAGAAACATAAGCAGGTTGCCCATGATGACCACATCGAATAGGGGAGATTATAGATTGGTCATGATCTTGAAGGGGGGCCCAAGAAGATAGAGTATATTCAATGAGGGGTTCTTCCTTGACACCATACTTAGAAGGAGGAAAGGGCAAGGGAATCACTTGTGGAAGAATTGAGGTGATGAACAGGAGGATGAGGCAAAGGGGAGGGTGAAGTATTATATTCAATGGCTTTTTCCTCAAAATTATTCTTTTCATGTAAGGGAAAATAATGATCCTTCTTCTCAAGGGTGTTGATGGATATGTCATCATAAATAATGCCTGAGAGATAGGTGATACCACTTTAAACCTTATCTTCCTTGTCAGTGTCATAAATGGGAGCACAATTAAATTGAAGACCAACAATTTCTCATTTACCCTTTTCAATATGGAAGTAATCTTCAATGTCATCTTCCAAGGGGCTAATTGGATCACCTTCCTCAAGGGTCCAAAAAGGAGATTCATCAAGAGTAATATCCTTGAGAAAGGTAAGGTTAGTCTCAACTTCACTTTCCATGGACTCATCCTTCCCAACACTCTCAAAATCATCCTTTTCATCATGTCGACCCAAGGAGGACTCATCTTCCCATCTATCACTTATCATCTTCCCATTTATCACTTAGGTTCTCAAGGTCTTGATGATGCTTGATGAATGCTTCCTCTTGAATGCTCAATGCAGGGCATACTTGAAAATGTATAAGAAAGCCATTGACAAATTCCTCAATAGATGAGCTGCTCCTAGGTTTGTGATTTTGCAACCATGAGTTATGACCATAGAGGGAACTAAAGAATAACAACATAAGGACATCCTGGTGGACCACTTTCTCCTTTGATGTATGTGCATTACATCTTTCCACATGGTCAATCACGGAACTTGGGTCACCATCAAATATAGGTATCCCACATACCATCCTTCCCGTGACATGATTGGGGTGCCCTACGATGCTAGCAATGTCCAAAGCGTGAAATTTATCAAAGAATGAGAACCTATTTGAGATATACATGGTAAAGACATAGGAGTCGCTAGGGTGAATTTGAGGATGCCTAGAAGAATGCTTGCTTCACCCAACAGGCACTGACTTTAAAGTTCAATGAAGAGCTAGGGCTTTGTCATTCCAATGGAGTCGCCAATAATGATATGTCAATATGTCGTAAGGGGAACAAAACACACGTCTCGTGTCCCCGACAACAGCGCCAGAAATGTTATCACTCAAACCAGCAGGGGACCTAAAGGGTTTATCTAATAGGGCAATTGCTAGACTAAGGGCAACGTTGGAGGCTTAGCCCACTGTCACCACGACTAAGATTCCTTGCTCTTTATAGACTTTCACTGATGGGACGAGTCTGGATGTTTTTGGGAAGCCACTTATGAAGGATATGCCAATGGATAAGTATGAAGTGATCCCAGTAACCCTTTCCCAAGGAGGAGATGAAGAAACGGTGCTTGCTTTCTCTTTAAGCAAGGGAGAGGGGTGCAACTTGAAGGGGTACTTCTCGATCCCTAAAATCCGATATGAAATTGGTTTCTCAAATACCCATTGATGATTAGTCTTTGATAGGAAACAGGACCACACGGGACCAAGTGGACCCAACCTAGGTTCGGGGATGGAATATAGCAACCAATGAAGTTCCTATCTTGGACAAGGTGAGGGGAAAGGATCAGACAAGAGATTTTGGTTCAAAAGGTCAAATTGATCCTATTAGGGTCTAGGCTTGGGATGCCTAGGAAAAACTTGGTCCTAGAGCTAGGGCTTTGGATTCCTGAAGATTCCATTGTAGGAATTGTCTCAAATTTTGTGGAGAGGGAGGGAAATTTGGTGGAGAGGGATGGGACCCACTAGCGCAGTAGTCTCCAAGAGATCGAATTTTTCTCGTGGGTGGATTCTGGGGAAATTGATACCCTAGGTGACCTGTCAGGGCTAGACCTTGGGAAAAGGGGAAAAGGGTGAAAAAGAAGGGGAAAATGACCACCCTTTTGAGGAAGCAGTACCAATTTCCCTTGGGGATATGAAGTCGAGGATAATAATGATTGAGACCTCGACTTCTTGATCAAGGAGGCTTGGAAAGTCAACTTCATCCAATGTTAAGGGAAAAAGAAGAAAATTGACCTTCAAGCATTTATACTTCATGCAAATAGTGCAAGATTATCTAGATAAAATAATCTCTAGGACATTTCATTCTTCTAACGATGGCCGATACATTAAACAAGCTAAATATACACTCAATTCCACATTCTAATGATGCAACAACTAGCCTTAATTATAGCGAAGTTCAACAATATGCATCAACAATAATATATTATTAAAATTTACTTACAGTGTTAGAGAGTATATCCCACCAACATCACATTTGCAAAAAACGAAGCTCCAAGATAAAAATGGCCCAAATCCATACATTTATCCAAAATAATCCTCCAAGAAGAAATGCAAAATTCTCTGAAGATAGAGAGATCCCAAGTGAAGTAATGATACAAATGAATACAACTAACTCCTATTTATGCACCAATTAGGAGTTGGATTTAGCTAATGGGCCTACAGTAACCCCTAAACATAAAATAATGTGCAATTAACCTAACTTTTGGTGACAAACCCACCAAACTAGCTCATAAATGAAATAATAAGCCTCTTAGGAGGTCAAATAATAATATATGCATGTCGTGGGGTCCTCTAAAAGGCTTGATAATGTTTAGAAATGATGAATAAACTCCTCAAAATGTAATGGACAAGGGGGTGGCCCCTTTTCTCCAAGTAGTAGACCTGTGGTGCTCCCAATGGGCACAGGGGCACACTAATGGCCCCATGGATCTCCATATGAGTTGAATGGCTGTAGATCATCTGTAAGGGCTCAAATGATGGAATGTCAATGAACACTACCATGTCATCGTACAAGTCCTGGGACACCTGCCAAGTGTGGTGCTTCTGTGGGGCCTGCTAGGCATAATGTACCAAGTGCATCATCCTTGTCCCAAAGGTGGATCTCTAGTAATCTCTAGACATCGGTGGGGATCCATGGAGTGCTGTTTGTTGCTGTGGAGGCCCATGGCTCTCTACGCACACCCTACATGTGCCAATGTAGCCCTCTGCGAGGTTAGGACCCCATATAGGGAGACCAAACCGAAATGGACACCATCTGCAATCTTGTGTGAGATCCAATGCGTCCCCTAGCCTTCCAGTACAACAAGTCTTCAGAGTAATCGTGTAAAAGAGCTTACAAACCATAGACAATAAAGTGGGCACTTCATAATGGCATGCCCTTCCATAGTGGGCTTTCGCATGTGCTAATGTCTCCAAGCTCCAAAGGGGTTTAGCCTTGCAACCTATTAGGTGGTTTCTACCCTTAAAGGGGATAGTATGTCCAAGGTACATCCCTCAAATGGGGGTGGCAAGTGATAAATAAGTGAAATGGAATAGGGAATGGGAGGGGTAGTCCTCAGTGACATATTGGCGTTCAAATGTATAAGGGGAAGCCCACTCCTGCGTATATATTTTGTAGGAGGGAGCAATCGTGGTGCATGAAGTGCCCCAACCTTGATTTTTCCACCCTTCTTTATATGCCTTTTGCTTTTTATAAATTTTCTTTTATTAACTACTTGGGGCTCAAAGGACAAGAGCATGATGTGTATGATTACCCCCTTTTAGGTAGGTCGATTCATTGCCCTCCAAGGGTTGGGACAGTCTCAGGTTACTAAATGATAAAGGAGGCTCATATAGGGCCTATGGAACCAGGGTGATGGCCATGGGTATGGGGTAGAGCTCATGTATTGGCTTTTGCCGACGTGCTAATTATTTTTGTCTTGACCATCTTTTGCATTTTGTGGTACAATTTCCTATTGAGAGTGGCCATTTATGCTTTTACTTTTTCTTTTAGCTGTTTCAACCTCTGAGGCATCATTCCAGGCTTGACCCAATGTGGGGGCAAGGGGATAGGGAGGCTGACCATATGTGGACCCAGGTGGGAAAAATGATGAGTGGGGGTATAGTGAGTGGAAAGGGAGCAATATATGGGGATAAAAGAGCGGGAACACTCACCCAAAATTGGGGTTTCCCAAGTAGTACCACCCTAGAACCAAATGGTCAATAAAGGAGATCCCATGGGACTAAGATCCAAGGGTATCGTCCAAAAAAGATCAAGGGGATAGGAGCACAAACTAAGCCCACTCTTTCTGCCAAATACCCCCACCATTCCATGCCCAAAAGTGTCTATGATAAGTTAACCCAAGACTCAATAACCAATTGACAAGATGTACCTTTAGATTTGGGAGGCCCACCTTCAAAAATACGATTAATACAGATGGGTGAGGGACCACATGGTAGGCTCAGGCGGGAGAGAAATGGCACAACGAGCTAGTTGAAGGTTGCAAGGGGTTGCTGGTTGCCGAGGGAGGTTCAGCATGGAGAAAAAAATCCTCCTAGGGATATCACCCATGAAGTTGTGGGTAACACAACTCACACGTGTTCATACATTCACAACCCTGCGACTCACACCCATGTTCGTACAACAATCTCAAGTCGTCATACAAGCTTAATTACATTTCTAACAGTTTGCATAATTTTTCAGCAGTGAAAGGATCATTGTGTCATTATCAGATGGAAAGCGACGACAACCAGATGTCAAACATCTTGACCTTTGATAATAAAAGCAGACGCTCATTTAATAATTAAACTAAAATCAATGTTTCTAAGTTGAAGTTATATTAGTGAAAAGAATTAAAATTGATTGTGTTGCCGTACACCATAACCGTACAATTCAGTAGTCGAGTTCTTTGTATAGTCCTATACATCATTCATACATTTTACCAACCATCTTGGAAAGGGATAGCTGTTTCAAAGGGTTGTGACCATTCTTAAACCATTTGAAAGGGGAACGCATAGTTCAAAAAAATAAACATATTAGATTAAGTATATTGAAAGGTTTTGATTATCAAAAAGAGAAGATCTTTTACTTTTATAGATTTCTAATTTGAAATATTTTAAAAGGCATATTGGTATTTAAGATAATGTTATGAGGTTATAAAAGTTATTAAGGTGCAAAGGAAATTAAAAAAACTCGAAAGGAAAAATATGTACTCCTAGTTCTCTCATTTCAAGTTTTTTCAAAAGAGCCAAATTAAAGTATTATTTAAAAAAAATGCATTAAAAAATTATTTAGTATATATAAGGAATTATCAAGAAATATATATAAAAGTAATATTTTTTAAGTTCACCAAAGTCTATTAACATAGTAAAATGAATTATTTAACAAAAAACTATAAAAGAGGTTTGAAGATTTTAAAAAAAAATACGGAGCTACTTTTAAAACCCTAAGCTCATTCTGAAAAAGTAAAATGGAGACCAATAATGGAAGATTTTCGAAAACTTTTAGTAAATATGTTAGTACACTACTTCAATAAGAAATATTATAATCTCTATCGATCCTACTCAAGATAATAATTATTTTAGTACTGAATGTGCTAACCAATTAATGATTCCTAAATCGAATATAATTGAAACTATGGATTGGATGAGTAACAAACAATATGACATAAACAATCTACAACTAAGTATTGGAGATTATACTTTTATCTCGCAATTCACCGTTAAAACCTTATATGGTGACAATAGTGATATCACTAGGGTCATTCATCCTAAATGCGAAAAAGAAGTTTTTGACATTTTCCTACAAAAAGAAAAAAATAAAGCTACAGGATGTTGTATGAAACAAAATTCAGTAACACCAAAAGACATAAAAGGTATCTCAAAAGTAGTTCTTCAAGAAAACCAGAAGGTAAAGCAAAATATGTAGAAAGAAGTTGAAAAGTTTATCACAGACAATAATCAAGAAGATACTTGCCTCAAGGACCACAACGAGAAATTGTTGGTGCAAATTAAGGAACTTGAAAATAATAAGAAATCACTGAAAAACAAATTAGAAGAACTTATTATGAAAGAAGCTGGAGTGTAAAAACTCTGGTAAACTTGGTAAGTATATATTATTATTGATAAAAGATGAGATGATTACAAGTGGGCATCACCAAGGCTTTAAATACAGCCTTATGGTGTCCCTTGGCGAAGAGGCATGATCATTGATCATGCCCTTCCACATTAATAAACCTAAGACAACTATATTTAATTAATAATTAATAAAATATACATAACATTGCCCCTCTCTTAAAAATGCTTTGTCCTCAAAGCATATGTAATGATGGACATTGTTGACGAATGCTTGGATTTCCCGAGAGGCGGGCTCTTGCTTCCCACATTTTTAAATGAACGTGGAGCATCTTCTCGAGCTCAATCTGTTGGTGATGTGGATAGCGACAAGATTTGATATTGACAGGGCCGGATCCTGTCTTGACTTCTATTGGATGTTTGATTTCCCTATTAAGAGGCATTTTCACTGGCAGGTCTTGGAATACCTTTTTGTGTTCCTGAACGAGTCCTTGTAGTACTTTTGGTGACTCCTTGTGGTTCCTTTTTGTAGATAACATTTCTAATTGATGACATTGTACTGTAGAGGCTAGCACTCCTTTTCGAATCATCTTCGTCATATGAGGTGATGATATGATTTGATTTTCTGGGGCTGGGAATCCATACAAATTGTGCTTCTGCCCTTTCCATTTAAAGCTTATAAACTGCTTCTGATGGTTGGCAGAATAGGTACTTAAGGTTTGTAGCCACTGAATTCCTAAGACCACATCTACTCCTTGTAATGGCACGGTGTAGAATGGAGATTCTAAATTAAAATTTTGAATCTGCAAGTTGAATTTATGGCATTTCCCTACCTTCTCAATTTTCTTACCATCGGCCACCATTACCTTCATATTGGGCATGGGAAACGTAAAGATGTTGAGTGTTTTGGCCACGGTCGAATCTAAAAGATTGTAGGTACTGTCGGTGTCAAGGAGAACCATTACGTTGTTCTTCTTAATATGTCCTTTTAGTTTTAGCGTGTGAGGTTGTGGTATACCTGTCATAGTTGATAAGGACATTTGCGTAATGCTTCCGTCATCTAGTTCTGGGGTGGCTGCATCTGATTCATCATTGTTAGAGTCATTAGTTGCTTCACAGTTATACAGATTCTTTGTTTCATTTCTTTTAGCGCACCTATGCTTAGGGTCCCACTTTTCACCGCAACGTTTGCACTTGCCTTCTCTCATCCTTTGCATTTCCATGTTAGATTTTTCTTCTTCACGAAGATGGGGTGGGACATATTTTGTGTTATATATATTTTCAGATTGAGAAAATCTTTGTCTCGAATATTCTCTTTCTGATTTTGACCATGATGACCCTTCAAATTTCTTTTCAGCAGCTTTTGCTTTTTGCCTTGCTAGTTCTACTAATGTAATGTCGTGAAGTTCGAGCTCTTCTTGTATATGGATTTTAAGTCCTGGGATGAAAAACTGGATTAAACGAGATTCTGACAGTCCAGGTACTCGTGTTGCTAAGGTCTCCCATTCTCGAGTGTACTCATCCACGTCTCCTTTTTGGCGTAATTTGATGAATGTTGAAATTTTTTTTTCTTTTATACCTTGAAATCTTTTAAAAAATGCATCCTTAAATTTTGTCCAACTGATAGCAAGTGTCGTCTTTTTCCACCACATATACCAATTATATGCTTCTCCTTCCATTTTCATGGAAGCGTGCTTAATTTTTTCGTAATCACTATCAATGTCATAAATCTCAAAATATTCTTCGGCTTTATTAAGCCATGCAACACTATTTTTTTCATTACCGTCAAACTTGGGTAGCTCAATTTTTGCTCTTCGATGATATGCTAACGGTGGGACGAGAAAAGGGTATTGATTAGCATATGCATTCCAGAGCTGCTTATTTTGAGAATCTGCATTACTATATTCGTGATGATTTGGGGAATCGGTTTTTTCCTAATGCTCTTATGAGTTCCCTGAATCTGCGGAATTGTTCTGTTGATTTTGTTCCATATTAGGGGATATGGGTCGTTGTGTCTGACTTATCTTATCTATCTTATCATTTGTCTTATCGAAGAGTTGTGTCATCTTTTTCATTGCTTCGCTAAGATTTTCTGTGGTCTCGTTATGATTTAGCCACATTTGTCTTTCTATTCGATTCGTCATATCTTGAACCTTTTTGATATCGTTGGAGTTTCCTGCAACTGTACCTTCTAGACTGACTAATCTTTTTCCAAAGTCATCGGAATTATTATTGATTTGTTTCTCAAGATCTAGCAATTTTTTTTGGAAATTGGCCATCGACATTGATGACGTCATTGAACGCGTATGCAGTGGTGAATATTTTTCTGCTAGATTTTTCCTTTTTTTTAAAAATAATAATAATAATTATTTTTTTAAATTATATATATATATATATATATATAATTCCAAAACAACCACAAAAAATTTCGTGAATGTTTTTGAACAGTGACGACGTTTAAAAATAATTTTCGATTTTTTTTTTTTTTAATTTTTTTTTTTTTTAAATTTTCCCACGGTGAGGTGAAGGGAATCGAAAGGATTTACTGCGGCGGCGGGAGAGGTGGTCGGGGAGGAAGGCTAAGCGGGGGGTGGGGGAAGCCGCAGGTGAGGGGGTAGGGCCGAGAGGCGAGTGAGGCCGAGGGCTATTGTGGGATGGTGGGGAGATGAGTGATGAGAGGGCGGAGTGTTGGGAGGTGCACGGGGGTGAGGTTGGAGGGTTGGCCGAGGGGTGAGGGCGGAGTGTTGGGAGGTGCAGACAGGGAGGTGAGGGGGCGGGACCGAGCGCTGTGAGGTGAGGTGGGTAGAGCGTTGGGGTGGTTGGGTGGAGTGATAAGGGGAAATGATAGGGGAGGGCCGAGAGGCTGGGGTAAGGCAAAGGGGCGGGTTGTAGAGGGGTAGGCATGGGGCGACGATGGGAAGGGCAGGGAAGGTGAGGGGCCAAGGGGGATGGCCGAGAGAGTGGGGTAGGCGGTGTGGAGATTAATGGGGAGCATTATGTGAGGGGGACTGTTAGGGGTGAGCACTGGGGAGAGGGGGTAGTGTTAGGAATGAGCGATAAGGTGAGGGCCGAGGGAGTATTGTGAGGGGGGTCGAAGGATATGGCATAGCGTGGGAGGGAATGGAGGAGGGAACACATAATGGGAGTGAGGGGGATGTGTGAAAAAAGGGAAGGAAGGGACGACAAGCGTGGGAAAAATCTGCAATTTTTTTTTTTTTTAAACAAATGTTGCTGCCCACAAGCACTTGGTTTAAAAAATTCTACAATTTCCTCTGTAATTTTTTTTTTCTCTTGATGATCACATAGATCCTGAAGAGCGACTGCTCCGATACCAATGAAGTGTAAAAACTCTGGTAAACTTGATAAGTAGATATTATTATTGATAAAAGATGAAATGATTACAAGCGGGCATCACCAAGGCTTTAAATACAGCCTTATGGTGTCCCTTGGCATTAATAAACCTAAGACAACTATATTTAATTAATAATTAATAAAATATACATAACAAAAGCATCAAAATCTACAAATGTAACAGCCCAAGTTGAAGAAAAAGGAATCAATACCGATCCATTGAATATCACAACTCAAGAAGATGACAAACTTGTTGAAGTAAAAACATATTTATATGTTGTAGGTCAAATGATGAAAATTTCAAGTGAAGATTCTGTAACCAACTCAACAACAACAGTTCCGGAAGTAAATCAGGAAGTTGTAACACAAATGAGAAAGGAAAATCAAATCACAAGAACTCCTTATTGACATCTGAATCACAAGAGTAGACATCTCAATCAGTGCATATCTGTATCACTCAGAACATAAACAACTAACTTATGTTCCAAAAGCCACTAATATCAGTGCAATTCAATTTTGTGATATAAATTCACACAAAGTATCTAGTAACCGCAAGATTCCACAAAAGATTAATTTAGGTGGGTCAGATCTCCTCTCAGTGCAACAATTTTTCTTATCGCTTAGAAGATCCTATCATCTTGTATTAACGAAGATAACAACCCCAAGAATTCATAAAGATGTGAACAATTACAAGGCAAGAAACAGATGACACTCCTTGTTAGCAATAAACTTTGGGGACAGGTTTTTTGAAAAAGGCAATGTTTTGAATATCGTATATATAAAAATAATGTAAATAGAAATAATAATAAACAATCATAATACTAATTGATTAGTGATTAGTGTAGAAGAGGCATGTCTGTAAGGACATGACCATTTACGAAGGGACACCTGCCTAGATATATAAGCAGGTTCCTATTTATAACAATCTCATATATCATACCTTTCTGTACATTCTTCTATCAATATACTACATGTCCTATAATGGATATTTACATATTTCAGATTTTCTGACTGTTCTGCTGCGTTTATGAACTTTGTTCATAACACAATTTGCATTCATTATCTTTTCTATTAATTCTGCACAGGCTCCCTCCACAAAAATGACAGTCCAGACTGCAAGGCCTCAACCAAATTAACTTGGGCTCTACCAAAAGAATGAACAGACCTCTGTTCCATGGCATCCACTAAATCATGCAGTGCCACCTTCACCACATTAGGCACAAAGAGACCTCTGCAGAAAAATTCATACCAAAACCATGACTGTTTATTTACTTACAGACAGAATATGACTGCCACCATCGTTTTCAATGAACAAGATATCTCTATCAAAATGAACAGAACCCCCCTTGTGACTTCACCTCTGAGTGGCTTCTGGTAGACAGGCATATCTCCACCTAATTGCATCCAGAACTTCGGACAGAACTCAGCCGTTTGATAGAATGGTTTGTACGGACTCCACCGAATTGCATTTTCTCCTTTGTGAGCAGAAAAATGATTCCTCCTTCGTGCTGCTGGATTCTCACGGGTTGTCAAGTCTAGGGTTAAGGGTGGGGCAATATGGTTTGTCTTCATCTTGCTCATTATGTGATTGATGCCATTATCAATCTGCGCTGTCAATTGCACAATTTGATAAAGAATTTTGATTAAAGATTATATTTATCTTGGTAACGAAAATAAGCTATTCGAGCTGTCTTCTTTGGGAATGATTACTTAGGTTGGCAGCTTCTGTACTTGTTTTAATTTCTTTTAGTTGATTTAAAGTATTTTATTCAATGTTTGGGTACTACCTGTCTACTTTTGAATGGATTACCCATGTTCAAAATAAATACAGATCTTTAGTAACTGCACTGAGATCTATCAACTAGTTATAGTCTGAAGGGAGCGTACATTTGTGTAGAGCTGATGATATTAGATGGATCATTTGCGATTTTATAATCTAACACAATATTTTTGTGAATTAGTATTCTAACATACCAGTTGGGCTGCAGATGTTATAGTTCACAGATTACTTGCTGCTGCTTTGGATTTGTATAAGTTACCTGCTGTGTTTCAAGACCGGGCACGTTTGACGAGTATTGCTGATAGTAAGAATTTTAATTTCTAATTTTTTTTCTGTTATTTGTTTTAAGAAAGGAACTAGGTTGGTACATGCTGAAATGGAGAAGTAAAGCTGAAGACAACGTCGTCTTCTGATTATTAGTTTTTCAATGTTTTGTACCTTTATTTGATTTATGTTCTCTTAATACGTTTACGTTTTAGAAATAATTTTTTTTTTGATTCTACTGTGAGAATAGATCGAACTGCACAACAACTTTTACATTTTTCTAATATTTATTTTTTCAATGATTAATGCATCTATTCCATTAAATATTATGTTCTCATGATAAGTTTTAGAAATTAAGGCGTGTTTAATTCTACGGGAAGAATGGGGCTAACTGCACAGCCATTTGCACAGATTTGAACTATCGGCATCGAAATGCTCAAATGGCTGGCCGTGCTTCTGTTGAGCTTCATACTCTTATTTATTTCAGAAAACGGTGAGATTTTATTATTGATTCGCAATCTTTAAAAGTTGAATAGACACTTTACACTCACATGTTGTTAAAAGTCAATTTCACTTATCGGATGATGTTTTTCCAAGCAGGCCAATAGACGCAGAAGCGAGAATTGTCAAAATCAGATCTAATGGCCTAATTGTGTTTGTTCCCAAGTAAGTTGAATGTATACATCTATGGACAGTTTTAAGAAGTGATCCTTACCTGGTTTAAACATGATTTTTACGGTGAAAATGCTGCAGATATGGTATTGAAGGTCCTGTTTATTTGACGCCAAAGGAAAAAACTAAAGATAATCAATCAGAAAAGGGAAGTAATGGACAGACTGAATGGGTAGTCGATCAGGAACATCAGACAGTGACAAAAGCGGATAGAAGTGTAACCTATAAAGTACTGAAATCAGTAAAGGTTCATATAGAGGTGGTTGAACCTCAACCTAATCGGCCCAAGCTTCAGCTTACTCTCATCAATGTCTAGTTTCTGTTGTAATATATCCCTGTTTATTTTTCATGCCACTGGAAGTTGGGACATCTAGTATTCTTCTCATTATGATGAATGGTTTCTATATGATATTCATTATTTTGATAAGTTAAATCTCAATGATGTCTTAGTTTATTAGTGGTATTTGCCTTTTTCGGTGGCCAAGCATGACATCTGATTCTTCTGATTAAAAATGTTTTCGCCTTCAAAACATGGTCAGCAGTATCATTACATTGAAATATATTAACATGTTTAATTATGCTTGAATTGTAGATATTAATTATCAATAGAGTTTAAAGGAAGCATTTATTTTAAATTATGTTTTGAATTTGCAGGTCTGGTAGAAGTTAACCACATGGTTATTTATATTTAGGGTGATGAAAGTGCTTTGAGTTATAATTTGAGAAAAGTTCGGGAAATTTAAAAATAGCCTATAGGCTCAATGAAATAGAGGTAGGAAGAAATTTTAATAAATTTTAGGTTTTCTCGATTATTTTTATTTTTGAACTCTTTACGAAGATGCTTGTGTGTTGCCTGATGGTTATATCATTGTTTCATTTAAGTGGAAATAAAATTACAACTAATTCTGATTCAAAGAGCAATTTGATTTAAGTAGAAGTAAAATTACTTTAACTAATTCTGAATCAAAGAATAATATAGGGCAATCATGGGTTGGAAAGACAAAATATCTCAAATGTAAAGCTACCCAGTGCAGCAAGCTTTACAGATGATTAATTTCATCATATAATATTTACCATGAATATAAAGAAATCCATTTATACTAATCAAGATCCATTTTAATTCTAGTAAAATGAATTTAGATTAGTTTAATTTTCCCATGTATATCATGATCAGTACCATCAAGTTATTTTTATTTAACACTTTTCAATATATATATATATATATATATTTATATTTAGGTAAACTTAGTAGATTTTTGCTATTTTCTATTTATAAACAAAAGTAGGTCAGAAGATACAACTTTAGGCCTCAACCTACCCATAGGAAACCATGTATGTTGGCCATCTTAGCGAGTTATAATCCATCCAAAAAATATACATCTTAAGTCTACTACTTACTGTCTTCAAATAGCTAATATCAATATCAATATTTGCAAGCATACACATAATATAATAATAAAAGCTATCCGCTATCACTAAAAAAAGTAAACTTAGGTTGATCATTTCTCAATCATCATCTGACTCGACAGGAGCCAGATCCTTGACACTGGAGCTAGGCATATCAACCTAGTGCATGGATTGTAAGTCCTTCTCGATTCTGCCTAGGTGAACATACTGATGGTGCTATCGAAGGTTCATTTCTTGAATGGATCTGTTGATTTCAGCCAAAGTTGTTGCAACTTTGGGATCACCCCCTACCTCCTGTACTAACATTATTGCCTGACTAGAAGACATTTCATCAACCAATATGTTCTGATAGAATGATGGAACAATGAAATTCTGTCTCGAGTGTGACTCGGGTCAGTGATAATTTGGTTGAGTTCTTCCTCAGCAATGTCTTCTTCTTCCTCCAGCTTGGTTCTAGCATCACTCTCCCATCCATGAATTAGAGATTTGACGAAACATGGTGTCTCCTCGGAATATGTTTGAAACAAATTTTCCATAACTTCCTTGCTCGACTTCCTGCCACACTTGGCTGGAGGGTTTGAGACTTTGGCCTTTCCTTTTTCCTTGGTATTTTTTTCCCCTTGTTTCCTTTGGCCATAGGTTTTATAGAGCGGTCTTTCAACAATATTATCAGCCAAGAAGGGTTTGCCTGGAAGACCTATAGTAGAAAAAAATTCAAAACATCCCAATTGAGTAAAAAACTAGCAGTTAGACGAGGCCAGATTGTTACCAATAGCAGTGGGATGATGCTGCTTTAAGAGGCTCTGAAAAAGAAGAGGGAATACAAAATTCCTATCAAAACCCAGAGTGTACCCATGCCTCTGGATAGTAAACCCGTAAGACTTGATAAAACGAAAAGGTAGAAATAAAACCAGAGACAGAACCAGAGCTATGACCATACCACCCCTAATCTAGTTACCCATTTTGCATCTGACCCAGTCACCCTTCCCAAAAGCATTGACAGAAGAAGACATAACGAAATAAGTTAAATAACTAACCGAATGACAACACAACCTCATATTCCCACCCCCACCAACGTTAACATCATTATGAGCCATATAGGTGATTTCCCATTTCAGGAGATACGAATTCAAGGGATAGGCAGAATTACTGTCATACAAATTAGAATAGGGCTAATTTGAAATGAAAGAAAAAGCTGGTATGACTTGACATCTCCCCATCCTAAAAAAGTTGAGCATGCAGGACATGAAAAACAGAGTATACGCAGACAAAGACCTATAGAAACCTATCAGAACTTCTACCAGGCCCTATCGACTCATACAATCCTCATAATTGTTGGAATTTCTGAACAATTCCTTAACACAGAGAAAATAAAATTCCTCAGCTCAACACAGAGATTTAATTAAAAATGCGGATAGAGAGATGGCATAAAAACTTCTATTTCATTAAAAAAAAACTCTGTTACAAGATGAAATTCTTCAGAACTGCAGCGTTCGGGATTTACAAAAAAACTTTCTGTTGCTACAAAACACAGCTCTTCAACTTCTGGCATATGCTGCTACACACACAACGTTCTTCTAAAAACTCATTTAACTGCTCTCTCTTTCTTTTTCTATTTTCTGCTACTCACATAGTGCTCTCTGTTTTTGTTTTCTGCCTTCGGGCTTTTTTCTTCCATCAGGGTTTAATTCTGCAGTCCTGCTACTGTGTGCAATACTTGGAATTAAATTCCAACACTCGCCCTTAATTTCAACTGCTGGGTTTTCTTCCATACCCAAACACTTTCTGAAGTAATTAAAACTTTTCTGCTCCAATGGTTTTGTTAAAATATCAGCGAACTGCTTCTCTGTTCTACAATGTTGTAAAACAATTTCTCCATTGTTCACTAATTCTCTGATGTAGTGATACTTGGCATCAATGTGTTTCGTTTTCTTGTGAAACACTGAATTCTTTGATAATGCTATTGCTGAGCTATTATCATAATAAATTGTTGTGCCTTTTACTTGTTCATGACACAAAATCCTCAACATTCCCCTCATCCAAACTGTTTGACATGCTGCTGCTTTAGCTGCCACATACTCTACCTCTGCTGTAGATAAAGCTACAATTGGCTGTTTCTTAGAAACCCATGAAATGGCTCCTGAACCCATATGAAAAACATAACCAGAGGTGTTTTTCCGGTCATCTATACTTCCAGCGTAATCATTGTCAGTATATCCAATCAATTCAAAATTTTCTGAAGTTGTATATAAAATTCCATGCCTCTTTGTTCTTTTCACATACCTCAGAATTCTTTTTGTTGCTTGCCAATGTGCCTCCTTTGACCTTTCTATAAATCTAGAAATTAAACTCACAGCATGCATAATGTTCGGCCTAGTTGCAGTCAAATACATGAGGCTGCCAATTATGCTCTTATACAAATTTAGATCAAAATCTTTGCTGCTGTCTTCTTTTCTTAACTTCAATCCCATCACTGTAGGAGTAATTGCTGCTTTGCAATTCTGCATATTAAATCTTTCCAAAACTTCATTCATATACTTTGCTTGAGAAATAAAAATTTTATTTTCATTTTGCTTTACTTTTATTCCTAAGAAGTATCTCAGCAATTCCATATCAGTTATCTCAAATTCATCTTTCATGATTGTTTTAAAATTCTCATTGAGGTAAACATCATTACTTGTGAATATAACATCATCAACATACAAAACAAAAATTAGCATCTTACCATCTTTCTCCTTGATGTATAATGTGGGTTCTCCTTCACATTTCTCAAACCCATTTTCTAGTAGATAGACATCTGTCCTACTGTACCATGCTCTTGGTGCTTGTTTCAGCCCATAAAGAGCTTTCTTCAATTTGCATACTTTGTGCTCTTGGCCTTCCTACTCATAGCCCAGAGGTTGTTCAACATATACCTCTTCCATCAATACTCCATTCAGGAATGCTGATATCACATCCATTTGGTAAACTTTCCACTTGTGTTGTGCTGTTATGGACAACACTGCTCTTACTGTTTCCATTCTTGCAACCGGTGCGGAAGTTTCTTCATAGTCTCTTCCTTGTTGCTGCTTGTAGCCTTTGACAACAAGTCTGGCCTTGTTCCTTTCAATCTTACCTTCAACATTGCTTTTGGTCTTGTAGACCCATTTCACTCCAATGACTTCTTTACTTTTTGGGAGATCAACTAATTCCCATGTTTTATTTTTCTCTATGACATTCATTTCTTCATCCATAACATCTATTCATTTCTTATCTTTTACTTATTCTTCAAAATGAATAGGATCCTCTACATGAAAATACAATGCAAATAAAGAGTTCATACTTTCATTTGCTGCCTCTTGCTCATAAATATCATTCAAATTTTTGAATCTGGTTCCTTTTTCATTTGGTGTACTTGTGCTTGTAGAAGCACTCAAATCTGCTCCTTGTGGTGTGCTTGGAGAAGCACTGCTATCACTTCTCAAGGGTGTTCTCATACTTGCTTGTGGTGTCCCTTGCTGTCTTTGTGTTGGTGGAGGTGATGCTGCTAATGAGGTGTTCCTTTCAGCAATTTCTTCCTCATCATCATCATGAGACAAACAACTTTTCACATTCACTGTTTTCTCAATGCTTCCATCCCAAGCTTCTTCTTCAATGAACTGTACATATCTGCTTATAACAAACTTTTTGGTGGATGACTTATACAATCGATATGCCTTTGATTTTTCACTGTATCCGATAAATATGCACTTCTCCCCTTTACTGTCCAACTTCTTCCTTAGCTGATTCGAAATGTGTGCATAAGCCACACACCCGAATACTCTCATGTGGGTGACACTGCTTTATGCTGCTCCACGCTTCTTCAGGAACTCTGTTCATCACTGCTTTGGTTGGGCATCTATTTAAAATGTACGCTGCACAATGTACAACTTCAGTACAATATTCATTTGGCAAATGTTTTGCCTTCAACATATTTCTTACCATGTCCATGATGGTTCAGTTTTTCCTTTCAACAACTCCATTTTGCTGTGGTGTATACCTTGTTGTAAATTGTTTATTTATCCCATTTTCCCTACAAAAACGCAGGAAAACTTTGGAGACATATCCTCCTACTCTGTCTGTCCTAAGGACTTTAATACGCTGCTCACTTTGATTCTCTGCAAGAGCTTTTAAGTGGCAGAATTTCTCAAACACTCCACTTTTAAATTTCAAAAAATAAACCAATGTTTTTCTTGTGAAATCATCAATAAAAGTCAGTATATAGTGGCTGCTTGCTAGTGATGGTGTTTGCATTGGTCCACACAAATCTGAATGGACAATTTCTAAGAGTGCCTTTGCTCTTATGCTCTTTCCTGATGGAAAAATTTCTCTGTGTTGTTTGCCCAAGATGCAACCTTCACATAGGCTATCTAGTTTCTCAATCAATGGTAATCCCTTTACCATAACTTTCCTATGCAACAAATTCAGACCTTCAAAGTTGAGATGTCCAAATCTCAAATGCCATAACCAATTTTCATCTTTTGCTTCTCTTTGGAATGTCTCTTGTGTCACTACTACCATTTCAGCTCATTTCTTCAAATCTGCTCTCATCTTGAGAGGGAACATTCTATTCCTTGTCATCTTCACTTGTGCAATGCATTGCTTGCTTGGTGGTTTATCCATGATGGTGCATACATCATCTTTAAAGAATACATTGTATCCATTTTGAACGAGTTGTCCAATGCTCAAGAGGTTACATTTCATACCAGGCACATAGTAAATATCTGATATGGATCTTCCTTCTCATTTCTTTGTCAAAACATTCACTCTGCCTTTTTCCATGACAGAGAACTCACTGTCTGTCCCCAATGTTACTTGAGTCTTTACATTTTCATCTAACATGGAAAACATGGAAATGTTTCCAGACATATGGTTGCTACTTCCTGAATTTAGAAACGATATATCTTCACTATTTCTTCAGTCAAATTACATGCTAAAAATAATTTCTCTTAACTGATATTTTCCTTAGTAAAATTAGCACTGGGTCTATTACCCATGTCACTCTGTTTCTTTCTACATTCATTGGCATAATGGCCATATTTTTTACAGTAATGACATTGGACTTGAGATTTATCATACCTTTGTCCATGTGCTTGATTTTGTCCTCCTTGTTGGCTGTTTCCTTGGCCTTGGTTCTGATTTTGGTTGCTGCCACTTCCATTTGTATTTGTTGGGCTGCTTATTCCTTCTCAGTTCTGGCTTCTGCCTCTACCTTTTCCTTTGTAGTTTCCTCTGCCTTGACCTCTTCCTCTTCCAAAGGACATTTGGGTCATGAAGGCATGCTTCAAAGATAAGTCTGTTATTCTGCTCAATTTTTGTTCATGTGTCATCAATGATGCATGAAGCTCATCAACTGTAAACTTTGAGAGATCCTTTGTCTCTTTAATGGTTGTGACTATCACATCAAACCTTGAGGGTAAGCTCCTCAACACTTTCTCCACTATTCTTCTCTCTTCCACTATCTCTCCATGAGATCTCATTTGGGTAATCAACCCAATTAGTAGAGTAAAGAATGAGTCTATTGTATCAGACTCCTTCATGCAAATGACTTCAAAATCCCTTCTCATTAATTGAAGTTTCGCTGTATTTACTTTCTCCATTCCTTGGTAGATTGTTTGGAGAGTATCCCATGCATCCTTGAACCTCTTGGCTGTTGTAATCCTTGAAAATATGCTTTTCGGCACTGCTTGATAGAGATAGAAGAGACTTTTTGAGTCATTCTTCCTATTTCTCTTCAGCAAATCCTTCTCTACCTGTGTTAAGACATTAAACGCTTGTTCATCTGCTGGTTTTTCTAAAATATCTTCAACAAGCTCCCATAAATCTTGAGAGGCAAACAGGGCTCTCATGGTGATTGTCCAATAGTCATAGTTCTTTCCATTAAACTGTGGGAGTTGAGTATTTCCAATACTCGTGCTTGTGCTAGCTCCTGCCATAGCTAGCTTGCTGAACTATGCTAAAAACTTGACTGTGTTTTTTTTTTTAATAAACTTTCTTTCTGCTGAGAAATAAACTCTGAACTTCCTTCTTACAGTTCTCTGGATTGTATTTTAGAGCAAACACAAAACAAACTATGCTTTGGTAAAATACCTGCACTTTGTTGAGCCTTCACACTGTTGGAGAACTGCTTCAACAATTCCTTCTTCCTTCAGCTTCTTTGACAACTTCAAAGAGCATGGACTAGTTCTGATACCATGTTGGAATTTTTGAACAATTCCTTAACATAGAGGAAATAAAATTCCTCAACTCAACATAGAGATTTAATTAAAAATGCGAACAGAGAGATGGCATACAAACTTCTATTTCATTAAAAAAAACTCTGTTACAAGATGAAATTCTTCAGAACTACAGCATTCTGGATTTACAAAAAACTTTCTGCTGCTACAAAACACAACTCTTCAACTTCTTGCATATGCTGCTACACACACAACGTTCTTCTAAAAACTCATTTAACTGCCCTCTCTGTCTTTTTCTATTTTCTGCTACTCACACAGTGCTCTTTGTTTTTGTTTTCTGCCTTCGGGCTTTTTTTCTCCATCAGGGTTTAATTCTGCCGTCCTGCTACTGTGTGCAGCAGTTGGAATTAAATTCTAACAATAATATTCATTAAACAGACTATTGTGAACCATGTCTATGAAACAAATGACATAATTGCGAACCAAATCCATGCAACAAATGACAGAACTGCAAACCAAGTATATGAAATCAAGAAAAATTAGAATTTTTCTTTGCATGCACCAGTATGCAGAAACACGTTTCATCGTTATGGCATATGGATAATTAGGTACATACAAATTCACATCTACTAGTCGTAAAGGCTTCCGACGTTGTATATGTAGTTGACAGGGATGCTCACGACAGAACCCAACCATGAAAGGAACATCTACCTTGCAAAGAATAGTGCTACAGAGAATAACCCGAACTAAGTTAATACCCCGCGTCCATCAAGCCCGACAACACACCTTCCAACTTCGTCCTGGCAACCCACCTGACTCGTCGGGTTGTCCTCCATTCCACTTTAATGCTGTCATGATGAACCATTGGGGGAGACATCCACACATCGTCAACTTTGGTACGATTGCCGACGTGTGCTCTCGCCACGTACCCACCTTCTTGCCCTGCGGCATGGCTTTGACCTTGCCAATTGCCACCCCGATTGAAGGTTCACATTTTTATTTTACATTTATATTTTTATGTAATCTAAGGTGAATTCGTGTCAAATCTATATTTTTTTTAATTACATATATATATATATATATATATATATATATATATATAAACAATAATGAAATAGATTGTTATGGCACTCATTACAAGTTCATACAAAACAAATTATTTAAGACCACATAAAATTAATGATACATCTACTAATCAAAATAAAAATTTAAATATTAATTTTTAATTTTCACAAAATAAATATAATATTTAATTTTACAAAACCTTTAATAAACTTTATAAATAATTTGGAATCAAAACAAATGACTTTATTGATAAATTTTATACTTTTGTTTTTATAAACAAATATATGATAATAGAAATCAATGCTTAACAATTATGTTTGAGAGCTACCGTGATCACGACATCGTGTATGAAAATAGAGTGAGTGCTTTCTTATGTTCAATTCAACCAGTAAATGTAAACAGTGTTATGTTTTTATTGTCATGTAAATGGCTATGGTTGAAAACAAGATCGTCATATGTTATCCAAACGACATATCTATCTCTCGCACATCTTGGGAAAAGCACCAGATGCTATGTGGAATGCCTATAGTTTGTATCTACCAGCAAAAACTGGTCGTTTTAATAAATCAATAGAATGGGATATCCATTTCTCCACAGCAGGGAAGAAAGAAGAAGTCTAATGTGTAAAACTGAAAGGGGAAAAACTAGTGCATGCGGTCCTCCTTACCAAGTTTCCCTTTTAATCTTTAGCACAGACCTTAATCCATAATCGTGAAGACCTTCCCGAACTGTAAATTAAGACCTTCGGATATTGACTGGATGACACTGTTGCCACCCGGATTCGGCCCAGAAGGTGCAACGTCCACCTCCTCGATAAGAAGATTGGGATGATTAGATGGATTTTTATGAGTGTGCGCGCTTATACTAGTTCTCTTCATAACTCTGCCTGCGTGAACTGGACTCTCATTCAATACTAGCGCTGCTACTGAAATAAAGAAGAAGGGTACCAACAATCTGGCCGTTGTCTTCATGATTCATCTTGGATAAAACAAAAACTTGAAGGTTATTAATAATATCACTGCAGGTGACAGTCATGCAAATCAAATGTAACAATGAGTCTGATATGTTATGTTGATCTGGTATTCAAAACAAAACAGAACAAAAAGGTTATAAATTGCAATAGGAATGCAACCAAAGCATCGTATTTATATTCAAAGGGGCAAGGACAGGGCGGGGAAACGGGATATCATTAGCTAATAAATATTTTCAGCTTGAATAGATGACTATATCCACTGCAGTGACTACAGTGACTAAGTCACAACCTGGGAAAACCTGAGATCATTGCGACCCAAATCTTAATACTTGACCGATTCCTTAAATTCATCCCTTCACATAATTCTAAGAGCTGGCTATCAGCAGCGAGGACTTGGACAACCTTTTGTATTCCTTGATTCCAGAGTTTGACGAGGACGGGTCAAATGCACGAGGACGCGGAATTAGTATTTCTAGGCGACGAAGTGAAACGATCGAAGTCAAAGGTTGACTTTGCACGTGACGATCGAATCCTGTGTACGTGGTTGCGGCGGGACGATGGGATGCGGCTTACGCTGTTGCCGGTTTTTTTTAATTGCGGTTTTAATTATCATTTTTTTCAGTGTTTTTTCAATTTAATTTGTTTAAAATTTTATGGGGATTTATTGAAATTACAAGTTTAATAAGTTAAATATTTACTATCAAAGTGTCAGGGTGTCTTTAAGATTTTTGAGGATGCTGAATTCATGTATAAATTTAAATAACACAAATCAAATTTTTGTCACAATTTTTTTACCCAATTCTAACCAAAGATCCACCAAAAAATCCAAAAAATCACACTTTGAATACTTCATTTTAAATTTATCATAATATTTTGAATAATTTAATATTATTGTAGATTTATAAATTGGAAATATAACTTATTTCACTTATTTGAAATAAATAAATAAATATATATATTTTTATGAAACATGTTTGAATTAGAATAAAATAATATATCATGATTTTTTTAGATAACCTTACCATTTTGTGATGAAAATCTTTAGATTAATTAACGAGTTAGATTATTGTTAGATTATAATAGTTCCTTTGATATCCATTATAAAAGATCGTATTCAATAGTGGTATGTTTGTGTTCTAAATCTCAGGGTTCCATACCTCACTTTTTGTGATGTAATGAACCATCATATTAAAAATGGAAAAACGACCACTGTGGTGTGAATGAAGTGAAGACAAGATTATTTGCTAATAAATTTTTCCTACATTTGTGATGGTCATTAAAGACATACACATGCCGAGTGAGTATATTATTACTCCATCATTTAATGTTGCTTTAGAGCAGTAATAGGTGTGTAGAACATTGTAGACCATTGCTACATCAATTAGTTTTTTAAGACCAGTGAGTTGGTAGGGAAGTTTTTAATCAATCTTTTATTAGTTTTTTTTTAAAGACCAGTGAGATGGTAAGGAAATTTTTAATGGATTTTTTTTTTTTTAAATTTCTATGGCGTTTTTTGTTGAAAAATGCAACAAGAAATTCTCAATTTGATTTTTCTTTGATTAAATTGAGAAAATTCAAATTTCCACATCAACAAACAACTTGGATGAAGTTAACTAAGGTGACATGGCTCTTGTCACTTAGTTAGCTCAGTAAATTCGAGTTGGAGGAGTTAGAGTTTAGTTAAGCATGTGTGATTTCTATTTTGTAGCAATCAAGGCCAATTATTTCAATTTGTTTTTAGTTAAACTAGTTCTAACTGTTGGAGGAACTAGTGGTAGGTTAGTTGCGTGGTGGGACTTTAGTAAAACTCAGTGATCATCCAATTAACTGATCAATCAACCCAAAATAGCTAGTGCATGCAGAGAATTCGAGTTCCCTAGTTGTGGTGGAGATTCCAAGGCACTGTAACATCAATTTTAGATTAGCCTTGAGTGTACAGGTGTTGCATGCAGTGAGATGATCAACTCATCGACTTGCGCAATCCATTTTGGAGAAATTCCTAAATAATATAGGCCTAATTTCTCAAAGATTTGCGCAAGGAAATATGGGCTCAAGTAGAGGAAGAAATTAACTAAGTTTGGGTTAGAGCTTCTTAGTGATCAGAGAGATAGGTTATTCACTTGCAGGTTGTGCTCAATTCAGTAAAGAAATTGTAATAAATATCTATTCATCAAATTAATGCAAGGAAACATTGGGGGTTTTTGGCATATTTCTTTCCCCAGAAAAAATATTGTGTGCATGTGTGTTATTTCTTATTGCATGTCTGAGATTATTGTTCTAAATTGTGAATTGATTTCCACATAGTAGTATAGTGGATTTGTGTCTTGTGGTTTTGATTAAAACTTCATAAGCAGTGGCAAATCTACATCATAATTTATACATGGTATCAGAGAAGAATTCACGTTAGAGTAGAAATTTTGAAGTTGTTTTCAAGGAGAATTGAATTTGAAGTTTAGTGTAGCAGGATCTCTTAAGAGTTGAGAAGATGACCTTCAACAGACTAAGGCTAGAGTATTCCTTGGAAGGCAGTTCTAATTTCGTTTCATGGAAGGATTACATGGAGGAAATATTGGATGACAATGGATTGCTAGAATACATTAAGATAGATGTTGTAAAACCACATGCATCTGATGGCCAGAACCTTTCTCAGTCGAAGAAAGATGTAGCCAAAGCGAGGAGAATAATCTTGGAGGGAGTATGGGATCACATTGTCTCAAATATCCAAGGAAAATAATCTTTGTTCGCAATGTGGAAAGCAATAACAAAGTTGTTCGATAATAGTAGCAACCAGAGGAAGCTAGCGCTCAAGAATAAACTTCTAAATATCAAGATGTAGATGAATGACACTATTCTACAATATCCGAGCAAGTTCACACAAGTTTGTGATGAAGTTGGCGGGGTTGGTGTCAATGTTGTAGAAGATGACTTGGTAAGCTTCTAGTCCTTCCCAAGAGTTGGCATAACTATCAAGATTCAGTGAGCGGGAGGGAGAAACCATAGAATTGGGAACCATGTGGTATGATTTGCTAGAAGAGGAAATACGACAGAATAGCAGAGATAGAAATTCAGCTAAGGGTGAAGACGAGGAAAAATTTGTATTGGATGGAAAGCAAAAGAAGGGAAAAGGGAATAAATCTCAACTTCTTTCTTAATTTATCATAATATTTTGAAAATTTAATGTTATTGTACATTTGTAAATTGGAAATTTAACTTATTTCTTTTATTTGAATATATATATATATATATATATATATATATATATATATATATATATATATATATATATATATATAAACTTATTATCTTTTTTATGGCATATGTTTGAATTAGAATAAAATGATATATCATGATTTTTTAAATAACCTTACCATTTTGTGATGAAAATATTTTGATTAATTAATGAGTTAGATTATTGTTAGATTACAATAGTTCCTTTGATATTCATTATAAAAGATTGCGTTCATTGGTGGTGTGTTGACATTCTACAACTGAGGAAGTTCCATACCCCATTTCTCGTGATGTAATGAACCATCATATTAAAAATGGAAAGGACCACTCTGGCGTGAATGAAGTGAAGTCAAGATTATTTACTAATAATTTTTTCCTGCATTTTTTATGGTCATCAAAGTCATATACAGGCTGAGCTAGTATATTATACCACACCGATCCAAATGCAATTAACACCATGCATGCAATCAAGGAGAAGTCAAGCTCAAATTGAGAGGCAAGGGCCTCACTAGCTGCAGCTCTAGCATCCTTCTTGTTCTTCTTCTTTTGTGGACAGTTAGTAGCAAAATTCCCATTTTTGTGACAGTGAAAACACTTCACCTTGGACATTTCCTGCTTCTTGCCTTTAGACTCGGATTTAGAATGGAATTTCTTCCCCTTCCCCTTCTTCGCCTTGGCAACCAAAGCATAATCTTATTCATCATCATGCTTTGATGAAGATTCATCTCTAGTGTTCTGCCTGAACTCCTCCTGCACCAGATCCGACCATAGTCGTTCCCAATTCGGAAATTTTTCCCGTTCATTGAAAAAGTCTTCATAACTGTGCCAACTCTTAGGAAGTCCTAGGAGAGCCAAACTCACCAAATTATCATTGGCGGTTGTTATTCCCACACTCCCCAGTTCGTCCCAACATTGGACAAAATTTGTGAGATACTTTGGAATGGTGTCACCCTTTTCCATCTTGATCTTCTTGAGTTTATCTTTGAGCACCAATTTCCTATGGTAGCTACTGCTTTGGAATAGATTCATCAAAGCCTTCCACATAGCATATGGTATGTCTTTCCCATGGAGGCTTGAGACAATGTAGTCTCATACTCCCTCCAATATGATCCTCCTTGGCTTTGCCACTTTCTTTTGCCATGCATCAAGATTGGCAGCATCTGGAGCATCTGGCTTAGGAACATATTTTTCAATGAATTCCTTCAAGCCATTGTCTTCGAGTACCGTTGTTATAGCATCATTTTTCACCTTCATATGATTCATGATTGCTTTTATGGCTTTGGGCACCCATTCCTACAGACTTGAACAAAATTCACTAAAAAACAGTGTTAAAATCCCCATACGCGGATATGCCCAGATTTTTCCGCGTGCACACGCGAGTCCACATGTACTTTTCCGCGTATGCCATTAAAATCATTAAAAAATATATAAAAAATCCCTATTTTCGGGCTAGGTTGATGGTTACTCTGGTATTTCAACCACCCCAGCACGTGGCCAACTGTTTCCAACTGATTGAAACTACTTTGAGGGAGTATAAAAGCCCCTCATGTGTATGGCCTAAGAGGGAGAGAAATTCTATAGATATTATACTCTGTTGGAATCCCAGTTCAAGTCTGATTCCCCGTGCCTCTTGCACTTTCCCAGATTTATAGCAGGAAACCCTTATTTCCTGGAGATGTTCATCCATTTATATGCCATCTCAAGTGCACAAGTCTTGGAAGAATCTTAGCAAGGCAAGGGCGGGACGAATCCGGACGACGGTCTGCTCGAAGATCGTGTAAGGATTCAGGTGATCTCTCCACTTTTACTATTGTACATGCTGTTCGTGATAATGAAGAACCATCTTGTTCCTAAACTCGTGTGTTAATGTTTATTATATATGTGAAAAGATTATCATTTAAGCATTTATTATGGTTTATATAATGTTTCGCATGGATTGCACTAACGTTTAGGAGAAGTATATGTTGTAAAACTAGGTTTTCGTGCACGTTCTTTCTTGTTTTCCAGGTTGAAGGAGGAAGGAGAGTTGCTGGGGGTTTGGACCCCGCGGGATCTACATCGAATGTAGGACTTCGGGTGAGTTCTACTATCGTTGTTAACTAGTTTTTTGCATTCAAGTATGGTTGTGTGTGAGTCCTTCTGAATAGCATGCCCTGCTCTGTGGAGGTTTAGACCCAACAAACCTCTAGGTTGATTTTCCCCGAAACAGAACTGGCGACTCCACTGGGGACCACATTCTTGTGATTCCCCTGTTGGGTGGTTTCAACTGTTTGATAGGTTTCCAACAATTTTAACTTTTATTTTCAGTCCAGTTAACTCTTTCTCATTCAGACTGAAGTCTTGGTCTCTTATCCAGGCTTGATCTTTTTTAATTTTCATTATTTACCTTTGCATACATGGGTTAGTCTGTACACAGACGCGTATACACGCAGTTTTTGTTAAAGGGAGTCGCATATACGCGGGTTTCCTTTAGCATAGTCGTGTATGCACGCTTGTTACTAAACTGTCAAGTCGCGTATACCTAGGTCAATTTTGAAATTTTAGGTTTTTTGGCTTTTTGGCCTTGTTTGCCTGTGGAGTCCTGTTCCTACAGTGTCTTTGTATCCTCTGGATTGTGTAGAAAGTGGTCCTTGGTATTTTCTCTCTCTGGCTTGGTTGAAAACTAGTTTTTTTGGCAAATCTTGTTTCTTGTGCTAGCATTTCTGGTTTGAGTACCAAGATCTCTTCCTGGGGATTCTTGGATGTTCTGCTTTATCAGAACAGAGAGCTTTTGCTCATTTACTCTTTCCTACCTTTGTGTCTTGCTTTGCATTTCGATTTTTTCCCATTTCTTGGTTGGTTTTCTTGAGTTCAGTTAACTAGTTCTTGTTGCAATTTTTGAAGAGTCTTTCTAGATTCTTTGAAGTTTTTGTTTGCTACAAGGTTGTACTATTCTTCTAGGCTGAGTGTTTGAGTTTCTTGTCTTCTTTTGCTCATATAAATCTTGCTACTAGCTAGCCCTATAAGGTTTAGAGCATTTTTGAGGTTTTTGCTTGAAATTCAGAGTTGTTTGGCTTGGAATTTGATAGTTTTTCTTGGTCTTTTCGAGCTCTTTATTTTTATAAAACTCAAAATCTCAAAAAAAAATTTGTTTTGTCATTTTATTTTGTTTTGCATTTTTGTTTTCGTTTTGTTATATCTGTTAAAGCTTTGTTGAGGTTTCTTTCTTTTGGTTTTCAACTTGATTTTGGAAAGGAATTGTTATTGGTTTCTTCCTCTTGTTTCAAGCGTTTTTGGTGTCTCTATATTAAGAGTTTCTGATTTAGGGAACTAGCTTTCTGGACAACCAAAAAGAGATAAAACTGAAGGATCTTTGGGAAATTTCTCTCTGCTTTAGTAGATTTTTCATCTTAGAATTTGCATGCTCTTAGTGATTTGCATCAGGTGCACTTAAGCATTTAGTCATTTTCATAGTTTTTGTGAGTGTGGAGTTTGTTATTTGAAAAGAAAAATAATTTTTTTTTTAGTCTTGTAGAACCTGTATAGAATTTTCTTTTCATCGAAAGACAATAACTGTATTTGCATATAGTTTGGTTTTTATTAATTTCTTTTCTGCGTCAAAACACCACAAGTTTCATTTCCGTATCCCTTTGACTTAACATAACGGCCAATTAAAATAAGCGATATAATTTAAAAGCAACTAGCAAGTTTTTTAAGTGTCATACACCAACTAGCTAGGTTGTAGGGCCTTGGATTAGGTGAGTGGAGAGTTAACTCTCCAAGGCCGCTCAAAAAAAACATAGAAGTTGATTAATTGAGCGAAATCCAACTCCGTTAGGTGGACCGGGAAAGCTCTCCTCCAGAGAGTCAAGCGCGAGGGGAAGTGAAGGCCGAGAAGAGAGATACCCCCTCTCTGATTTGCTGGATCTGACCTCAAGACCGTTCCACCCGGCTTCTGACACGGATTGGTGCCCATAGTTGCCACTCCTAGGTTCCACATAGGTGACTACGGGGGGGAATACCCGTGGTACCTGAGGCAGACGTCGCATCACTTTCAGCAGTACTTCTGGGGGGTGCCCTTGCGAAGCTTGGGTACTTGTGCCAGAAAAGGCTGTCGTTAGGAGGTCGGCGTAACTGTTTCTATTACCTTCGCTAGTAGGCCTGGGCCGTAATTATCCCAGACTACTTTCGGGAGGTCCTATATTTCGCTTTCTTGTATTTTGGTGTCTGGTCCTAATCACCCGGAGCGGAAATACCTGAAGGCTGTTTTCTTGCTTGTATCTCAGAGATTTCTTTTTGTAGTGAGTGCTATTTGCTCCTAGCTTACCTAGCTTTATATTTTTTGAGTCTAATTAAAATTTGTTAAAGTGGCTGATCAAGCGCCTCGTCGATCGAGGAGAATCCGGGGGTTATCTCCCGAGAGTTCAGAGCCTTCTTCAAGAAGGCGTAGGAGTGATTTAGCAGGTGGGTACCACCCTGTGACGTCTGACGCAGTGGAGAGAGATCCTCCACAAGGTTCTGAAGGTTTCGTAGCTGATTCTGCTGTTGGTTCTGAGAGGAGCGTTCCGCTCACCTCGCGAGTTTTATTTCCGTAGGAAGAAGAAGTTCAAATAGAGGAAGTACCTGAACCATCAGTGTCACTTCCATCTCCTCTTCCTCCTGATTATCCGTTCGTTGTTGAATACATCGGACCTGAGTCAGAGAGACCGGAAGATCCTCCGTATTATACATACCTTTCGATGGCCACGACTGGGAACGCGGCTTCTGCTGTGAGTGCTGCAGGCATTCAGACTCCTGCTTCTGTTGAAGGAGGGGGCACTATTGCTATATCTTTGATTTCTTCTAGTGCTACTGTGTTTGGCTCTGGTTTCACCCAAGCACATGCTTCTCAATCTAGTCCCTTCAGTTTTGGAATGCCCACTAGTGGGATTCCTTCTTTTTCCTTTTCCGCTGCTGCAGCTGGATCTACACCCATGTCTTCCATGGCTAGTGGATCAGCTTCTTTTCAAGGGTTCCCCTTCGGAATTGGACATTTTCCTAGTTCAAATCCTTCTTTAGGGTCCTTTCCATTTACTTCTCAGACTCAGAGTTTCAACCCCTGGTCTGGAGGTCAGAATTCGACTACTTTTACAGGTCGGAACCCTGTATTCACTACAGCGGGGGCAGGGAATCAGTTTTACGTTGGTCACCAAGGGAATGATTCTTTCCCTTCGTCGAGTGCTTATCAGACTTTTTCTCCTCTGTCTAATGCCTGGAACCCCTATCAGGGGCTTTCCTCTTCATTTCATACTTCAGGGGGGGGAACTGGTCTGGGCTTTGGTAACTCTGCGTTGGGAGGAGGTTCTTCTCCTTTTTCTACGAGTTCTTTCTGGCAACTTGGTGCCTCATCAAATCCAGGGTATTCTTTTCAGAATGTTGGGAATTCATCCTATCAAGGATGGAATCCTCAGGCTCCGCCTCGTTTACCTTTTCTGGCAACGTTAAACTTGCCAGATCTGTCGAAATTGACGAATGATCCGATCCGGTACAGTCCGGGGTGGCCTCCGGTTCCCACCAAACTTCCTTCAGACATTCCAAAGTTTGAAGGCAAGAATGGAGAAGATCCGGCTGATCACATCACCACCTTCCATTTATGGTGCTCTTCTAACTCCCTGATCGATGATTCGATTAGGTTGAGATTGTTTCAACGCACCTTAACTGGAAACGCTGCCAAGTGGTATATTGAGTTAACTGGGGGCAGTTTTGCTACATTTGGAGAGCTGGATGTTACATTTCTAAATCATTTCCAGTTGCCCGTCCGTTATGACGCCGGGACTGAACTCCTAGCTAATTTTAAATAGGACGACGCAACCCACATTTCTGACCATATTCAGGAATGGCGGAGAAGGAAGAGGCTTATTAAAGCTCATATTCCAGGAGAATTTCTTTTGGAATGGTTTCTGAAATCTCTGCAGTCAGATATTTCGAAAGATGTATCCCTCTTAGGGGTATTTTCTGAGGAGCAGGCCATTTTTAGAGCCCAACAGCTAGAATTGATATATTCTCAGTCTGGGGTCCTCCATAAATATTTGCCCAACGCTCCTCGCTCCAAATTAGATTTATCAAAAACTAAGCCTGGTCCTCATGGTGACGGACTGATTGGATCGATCAATAGTGGTGCAGCCAGCCTGCTTACTCAATTGCAGCAGTTGTCTTTACAATCTTCTCCTTCTGGTCAGGCTGTGCCTGCTGAGTCATCACCTTCCCAATCTTTGTTCATAAATGTTGTCCAAGCTTCTGATCCCAAAGGAAATCAACAATACGAAGGGAAGAAGAAGGGATGAAATAATAAGAAAAAGGGCAAGAATGGGAAGGGTAATGCGAATAAAACCAACGAGCATGTTGGTGAGGGTCCAAAGGACAAAAAGAAAGTGAAGTTTCCATGCAAGTTATGTACTGGAGACCATCTTACACACCTTTGCCCTAAAATTCAGGATGCGTAGTGCTTGTTAGCTCAGCAGGGTTCTTCTAGTTCCCAGGCTGTGTTGACAAACCCTTTTCCCCAAGGGCAACAACTAGTTGTTGGCGCGAATCAAAATCCTGGGGCTTCCTCTGGGGGCACCCAGGAAGGGGAAATTCCATCAAACATATTCATGATGAGTGCTCACGTGGATGTCGCTACGAGATCCCGTGATTATGGCGGAGAAGAGTCTTCGAAAGCTAAGGATGCTCCTGATGCTACTGAGCCGCTTCACATTACAAGGCCTACTGTTGAGCCTATACCTCGGATGCCCAAATCATCTACCAAGTGGTCAACGATTAATCCAAACGCTAAGGCTGCCCAGAACTACTCTATTGTGGAAGATCTGGTGAAGAGTCCTTGTGCCATGTCGGCTTTAGAGGTGCTCCAGTCTTGTCCGGCTCAGCGCAGTGCTTTGCTCACTGCCATTGGGGCTATTGATCCAAAAAATTCTCTTCTGATTACATTTGATATGACTAATTTTAAGAAGAGACTCCCCCATCATATGGCTTTTCATATTAAATCATCGTACCGGAAGTGTAATATCTTTCGAACGGTTGTTGATGAGGGTGCTTCCACGTGCGTGATGTCTCTCACATGTTGGAAGACGATTGGATCTCCCAAAGTTGTTCCATCTACCACTCTTCTGACTGCGTTTGATGGTCATTCTCACAGACCCCATGGTATTGTCCCAGCTTTGCCTATCTGTGTTGGGGGAAAAACTGTGAATATAGAGGTTGAGGTAGTTGATGCAAGCTTGGACTACAACCTTCTGTTGGGGAGAAACTAGATTTATGAGATGGATGCCATTGCATCTTCATTATTTCGCATTATTTGTTTCCCTCACGAAGGGAGGATTGTTATAGTGGACCAACTGGACTGTCCTCCTATAGACCCAAATGCGTCCACTGACTCATCTGTTCCCAAGTTGGATAATACCAAGGCGCCTGTTGAGAATTTAGGAGTTGGAATTTATTCTTCCTTGATGGGTACTTTTGATATTCCTCCTCCTACGGTTCATATTAATGCAATTTCATCATCCAAGGCTCCTCTTCGAAGAGAGTTCTTCAGAACTCATTATTTCTCAGACCCTTGAACCTTACCTTCCCCTACTGCCACATTAGCGGAAGGTCAAGTGGGTGGAATGGAATTTCCAACATCTGCAGCAGAGATTGCTTATCAGTCTATTGTTGACTCTGCAGAATCCATCCCAGCTCCTCTCTCACCGGAAGAGTTGGATGGAGATGTGGCTCCGGCTTGGGCACTTAGTTCTTCTTCTGCCTAGGATTGCCTTGATATCACTCTTCCATCTGAAGAGGCCATCCTGGAAGCTATGACTGGTATAGATAGACCGTGGGATGATTTGCATCACCGGTCTTACTTTTTACCTGATTTGAGCGAAGTTGAAACAAGTTTTCCAAGTCCTCCGTCTCCTGGTCCTGTTCGCCCAGTCCTGAACCCTTTAGCACCAACACAGGTTTATGCTGAAGGGAACATGGCTGTGATTTATCCTACTATCCCGGTGAACATTTCCAGGGATCCCAATATTATTGAGAATGTCTTCATCAGAGCTGAATGTTCCCGTGAAGAGATTCAGATTTACACCGAGCTCTTTAAAGAGTATAGGGATGTATTCGCTTGGTCTTATGAGGAAATGCCTGGTATAGATCCATCTATTTTCCAGCATGAGATCAAGACTTACGAAAACGCTAAGCCTATAAGGAAAAAGCTTCGTCCGGTCAATCCTAGGAAGGCAACAACTATCAAAGCTGAGGTTGAGAAGCTGCTTAAGGCAGGATTCATTTTACCTGTTCCTTTGACTGAATGGGTTTCAAACCCTGTTCCGGTAGATAAAAAGCAAGGAACAATTCGAGTTTGCATCGATTTCAGAGACCTAAATAAAGCATGTCCTAAAGATAATTACCCCACACCATTTATCGATCAAATTATTGACGAGTGTGCCGGTAATGAAATTTTCTCCTTCATGGACGGTTTCTCCAGATATAATCAGATTACTATCCGTCCTGAAGATCAGCATAAGACTGCCTTTATTTGTCCCTGGGGTACTTTTGCATACAAGAAGATGCCTTTTGGTCTTAAAAATGCTGGGGCTACCTTTCAGTGGGCCATGTCATATGCCTTCCACGACATCAAAAAGATTATCGAGGCGTATTTGGATGATTTAGCTGCTCATTCTCGAAAGAAGATGGATCATCCTTCTCACCTCCGTCAAATATTTGAACGGTGTCGTTTCTATAAGATTAGGTTGAATCCGAACAAGTGCGTTTTCGCGGTTACATCCGGTCAGTTATTGGGATTCATTGTGTCTAGAGAAGGGATTAGGATAGATCCCTTCAAGGTTGAGGCAATATTTCGGTTGCCTCCCCCGTCCTCTGTTCGTCAACTTCAAATTCTACAAGGAAAGTCTAATTTTCTTCGGAGGTTTATCGTAAATTATGTTGAAGTTACCAAGGGATTTATGAGATTGTTGAAGAAGGGAGTTCCTTTTCTTTGGGATGACTTCGCTCAACGCTCATTCGATGCTTTGAAAAAAGCATTGACCTCTGCTCCTTTATTGAGTCCACCTGATTATAGCAGGGATTTCCTTTTGTATCTGGCAACAGCAAAATCTACTATTGGTATTTCAGGAGGATGATGCTCTTGCGGAGAATGTTATTTACTATCTTAGTCGAGGTTTGGTAGGACCTGAACTCTGGTATACTCCGATAGAAAAGTTAGCTTTGGCAGCTGTTCATGCTGTGCAGCGACTCCGACATTACATTATTCTATGAAAAACTTATGTTTTGGCAGCAGCCAATCCATTTCAGTTTGTCCTCAGTAGGCGAGTGATTGGGGGAAAATACAATAGATAAATTGTTATTTTGCAGGAATTTGATCTTAAGTTTATGTCTGCCAAGTCCAAGAAATCATTGGTTTTCGTGGAATTGATCTCCGAGTTGCCCTATGGGGATGAGATTATCTATGATGAATCCTTCCCGGATGAACATTTGTTTCTTATCTCTCCACAGGATCCTTGGTATGGAGATATCATTGTGTATCTCCAGACTGCGAAGTTTCCCTCTACTTTTTCGAAAGATGAGCGTCGTAAGTTGCGTCACTTGGCTAAGAATTACTTGATTATTGGTGATGCTTTATACCGTCGAGGGGTTGATTCAATCCTAAGACGTTGCTTAACTCTCGAAGAAGCTGAGGCTGTGCTGAATGATTTCCACAGTGGAGCTTGTGGTGGTCATTTATCTGGGCTTGCTACAGCCCAAAAGATCTTGCGTGCTGGGTACTTTTGGCCTTCGATTTTCAAAGATTGTATGGAGTCGGTCAAAAAGTGTCATCCGTGTCAAGTTTATACTCGAAAAATGCGCGCTCATCCAGCTCCACTTTTTCTAGTCATTACTGTCGGTCCCTTTACAAAGTGGGGTATTGATTATACTACTTGTAACCCGCCTTCGACTAAAGGTCACAAGTACATTATTGTAGCAGTAGACTACTTTACGAAGTGGGTCGAGGCTATGCCTACTTTTAGGAATGATGGTGAGACTGCAGCTCTTTTTCTTTTCAACCAGGTTATTGCTCATTTTGGTATTCCTAGAGAGATTGTCACTGATCATGGCAGTCATTTTTAGAATAGCATGATGGCTGAGTTGGCTCTAAAATTAGGTTTCCGGCAGGAGCATTCATCTCCATATTATCCTCAAGCCAATGGGCAAGTGGAAGCCATGAATAAATCCTTGAAGACAATTCTTCAAAGGAAAATTGATAAAGCTAGATCCAACTGGCATATTATGCTATATCCTGCACTTTGGGCATACAGGACGTCAGTGAAAACTGCAACTGGCTTTACTCCGTTTCAGCTAGTGCACGGGTTGGAATCTGTATTTCCCATTGAATGTGAGATTCCTTCTCTTAAATTAGCTGTTGAACTTCTTCCTAACACTTCTAGTCTTGAAGAACGGCTCCTTCATCTGGAACATCTCGATGAGCAACGTCGGGATGCCGCCACGATGAATGAAGCGCATAAAAACCGAGTTAAAGTTCAGTACGATAAGGCGGTCAAGCCTAGGGTTTTTTCGGAAGGTGACCTTGTTTTGGTCTATGCCCAAGAAAAATATGCCCTGGGGGCAGGAAAATTTAAATCTATGTGGTATGGCCCCTTTATCATTAAAAAAGTCCTTAAAAAAGGAGCATATACCTTGGTTGATTTTGAAGGGAACGAGTTGCCGGAGCCCAGAAATGGGCTCTATTTGAAGAAGTATTATGCCTAGGCTTCGGCCTGGCATGTTGCTTTTGTATATAGTAGTTTTTTCTTTGTACATATCTGGTTGATTTTCGATCTTTGATGCGATGGTGATGTTTTTGATCTGCTTTGGCAGGTTGTGTCGGATGTCATGAGTCATTTTGGTTTCACCGATGGTGCTAGTAGACACACCCGGAACTTAGCTTCCGTGGCTTGGGTGCTTCATTATCCTTCCGGTCAGCTGTTAGTATCAAGAGGGGTCTGCATTGGTCCTGCTTCCAATAATATAGTAGAATACACTGCAGTTGTTTATCTACTCTCGGAGGCAATATCTTTGGGTGTTGATTCGTTGGTAGTTTTCTTGGACTCTCAGTTGGTGGTGTCGCAGTTGAACAATACTTATCGGGTCCGAGATCCATTTTTACTCCGGTTGTTCTTGAGGGTACGTTTGTTACAAAGATCGTTTCAATTTTTAACTTTCATTCATATTCCTCGAGCTGACAATTGGTTGGCAGAGTCATTAGCTAATCAAGCAATTGATTGGCACATTAATCATTCCATACAATAAAACTTAATCAAAAACATCACACATTTTGATACATTTGTCACATCACATCAAATATCGCTGTATATATATCATCAGAGTGTTCAAAACTATACAAAAATTTGGATCCATAGGTTATACAAAAACTTGGGCTTATGCCCGATCATGTTCAGTCTCAAAAAATATACAGTCATCTGATACATCATATCTATCTACTACTAAGGTCCCTGCCCAGAAGTGGTGTTCTTATAGAACACAATCGCGGTGGAAACTTGGCAGAATAACCGTACCCAGCCGCGGGGTACTCCTACCACCTGCCTCTGGATGGCTTCAGGCAGATCTTCCACTGCAGCCATAGGTACTTGACGGGTTAATCCCTCCAAGTTCCTCTGTACAGCCTGGAGGGTCCTGTCTGAATCCACTGTATCTGCTTCACCTCGGCGACACTTGTGTCATGGGAAACCCTTAGGTCGAACTGGTCCAATATCTGTATCATGATCATTTTTAAAGTCATTATGAATCCAATCAAAAACATGTTTGTTTTTCATTTTTCATACATATTGAAAAAAATCCAAAAAAAATTATGTAAGTCAAAAATTGTAAACTTACCGACTGTACCCCATGTTGTGCCTGGTGGAAGGACAAGATCTGGATCACCACGAAAGTCCATCCCGGCATAGGGATAGTCATCCACCGCGATGATTTGTTCTCTCCACCATTGGAAGAACTCATCATCCCAAGTGGTCCGGGGAACTTCACTTCCCCCCAATCTCTTCATCATGTCTGCCCAGTGGGCAATTATTGGGTCTCTCGGGCTGCTAATGGTAGAGATCACTCTGGGTCTTATTGCTGGAATATTATCAAAGAAGAATGTCATCAAAATTGTACCATATCCAAAGTGTTTTGTCTTTGCTTGGCGGATAGAGGTCAATTGTTGCTTCATGTTCAACAATAGGGCTGTGCACCAATCATATACATGAGTTAAGCATTCCACTGCTATGCTCATTTGCGTCTTGGACGCTTGGTGTAGGGAGGCAGATCCTGCCACTCTGCCAATGGTGAAAAGGAGGATTTTCATGTGCAAATCCCTTAAATCTTTGATTGCAATTTGAGTTCCAACTTTCTTGGAACCCTGTACGCAGTACACGTGGACGTAATCTTCCACGGTGAGCCCTCCCAAAGGCTTACCATGCAAATCTACTGGCTCCCCCCTCCGGGAGAGTCCAGTGATAAAATATATGTCTTCCACTTCAATGCGTACAGGCATATGATCTATCATAAAGCAATCCTCTTCCGGTTCCCAATAGTTCACAAGCATTTCGAGCAACCGGACATTGCTCTTCATATTTGGCATTTTAAAAAACTTGAGCAATCCGCAATTCCGAAGAATATTTAGTGATGCTTGGTCCTGCATGACTTCTTGATCAATTGCATTGTGTTCACGCTCTCTCCATGATATGGTCATCCTGCAAAGTTTCAATAATTCCTTCATTAGCTACGCTTTTTTCATTTGGGCCTGCGCATACGCGACTTTATTTGTGCACAGTCGCGTGTATACGCGAATTCGTCATTACCAACCCGCGTATGCGCAAACCCGTGATTTTTAGCAAGAGATTCTATGGTGAAAAATTCCTAAATTTTAATTTATGAACGGACAAAATGAATAGCAGGATGAATTAAGAGCTAACCTGAGAAATTCGGTGGAATTCGACGGTCGGTTGCTCCTGTTTTGACAAAGGAAGTTTTTTTTCTCCAGAGCACTTTTTTCCAAATCAACAATGTAATAATGAATCAAATATGAGGTAATTTGTCTATTTATGCCCAAAAAGTTGAAAATTTTCGCAAAAATTTGTTATGCTTATTTTTTCAATCTATCTTAAGCTGCATAACCCAGATTCTTGGAAGTGCCCAGTTTGGTATGTTTTCAGGTACATTTTGACGATTTTTGAGATTTTTCCGGATTTTGATCCATGACTGCTGACCCGTCATGGCAGGTGTTGTGGAAAATTTTGTCACCCTTAGAGACAGTCTAGAGTTTCCATAGACCAGTCCCTAGGACATCTTAATATAGCAAGGAGCTCATCATATAGCTTGGGTTGTCAATCCAAAAGCTCTCTTACTATCTCTTGTAAAACAAAGAAATAAGATTGAATGGGACCAAACTCTCTCAGAAGCTGATACAAAGATAAGAATAATGTAGGAACATCATGTAAAAATCCAATACAAAAGCATCAGACAGTTAAGAGACAACTTACTATAAAGAGGGCCAGTTCAAATAATACACCACAGAAATCAAATATCGTGAAGTGGGTGTAGTGAGAGAAAAATCAAGAGAATACCAGTTGATATTAGACTGATACCCAGATATACAACAAAACCATGTATGGGCTTGCCAATTCAAGAATACATACACAATCTTGGTATTTTAAAAGCACCCTCCTAAAACAACTGATATAGCAGAAAATATGGATAAGGTGAACATGGAACAGTATATCATGACTAGGCCTATTTAAAGTGCTTGACTAACCCCAGTATGGGCATCAACTAGGATGAATCCTTACTCAAGATTAGTGAGCCACTCGCATTCTAGAGCATGATACAAGAAGATAAGTAGCATGAAATGAGATATTGTATTAACACATAAGATAAAATTACATACTGTGAGATACCAAGGACCAGAATCCTCATTACAGTTATATCTCATCCTCACTGAAACCCTACGGGCTCTGAACCTTCATACAGAAATATTACAAAATGTATACAAAAGCCTTTTCATTGCACAGTCTGCTGATAGAAATCTGGAACCCTTCTAATGTCTTGCTTCTGGGTTTTTATAGAAAAGATAGAGAACCCTCGAGAAGGAGGTAGATGGAGCACATTTAATGACTTAATTTGAACAAAATGGCGGAAACATTCGCGCCCACACTGTGAATGACTAAATATAAATGAATGTACTTTACAATATACCTCTAGCAATAAATGCTGGAGGATGAAAATCTCCTTATAAACAAGACACAAATAATAAAATATACAAATGCTATGTACTTGGCTGGAGGGAAATCTGCTGCGATAAAACCTTGAGGTTGCTTGCAAGAATAAATGAACTAGGAAAAAGATCTTTTTAGAGACACAACATAAGAGAAAATCTTCATGAACCTTCAGTACTTTCCTGAGAAGAAAATCAGCTGAAATATAATCTGTGGGGTATGATTTTTAATGTATTGTACCCTCGACTTGATCTTGAAAATCTCTGGTTCGATACCCTTGTCTTCTAACACCAGATACGGGCTCATAATCTTCAATGGGGTTGTTGAAATCTTTAATTCTCTGCTGATGTTCTTTGCAGAAAAATTTATATCCCTATACGCTGACTGGCACCTTTAAATTGTCCTTGGAGAGTTCGAAAGATTTTAAATCCAGCTCCTGCGATGGATGTCTTATCATGGCGGCTTTCAGGACCCTTCTTCATAATAACAGTTGCAATTGAATTGCCTTCTGAGATACTCTATTGTTGCGGCCAAGACTGTGAACTAAAACATCTTTCCGTTTGTTGAAACCCTGCAAAATCCACCAACACATTAGAAAAACCAAGTAGAAGTGGGATGGACGAGGAGGTGTCGATGATAATGGCGGTGAGGACATGGCTGAATGATCAAAACATGTAGGGTGGTGAAGAAAATACGATGGGGGCTTTGATAAACATACGGAACGTAGACTTTCCACATGAAATAGTTGGAACGTGATGACTGATGAAACGATGAAAATGAATGAAAAACACATGCATATATATATATAGCGGGGGAGGATACTATAGTCATGCGAGAAGACGACACATGGGTGTACGGGGGACAGGTGGGAAGATGACGTGGCTGCGGAGTCAACAGACCGAGAAGACTGGATTCTGGGCCGTCGGATTTCGAAAACAGATCAACGGCTCAGAGGCACGGGAGCGATACGACAGTGGGCCACGGGACACAACAAACATAGGATAATGTGCGGGTATCTTTGGAGGATATCCGTCGTAGGATGGAGGATGACAGATCCAACGACGCGGGTGAATTCCGCTGCCCGGCCATTGCACAACCTTTAACGCGCGAAAAAGTGGTTTTTCGGGCCCGTACCAAAGACACGTGGCGCGTTTTCAATGGAATCGCTGGCATTTGGTTTAAAACCGCCAAACTGGTGGAGGCAGTGCGGAATGGAACCAGTGGTTTCCCACGACGGGATATGGACGTGGGGACCACCACATAGAACAGCCTCCGCTCCGTCGATTGGCTTTGGATCTGACGGTTACAGTTGCGCCCGAAACATAAAACAACAAGCTCCCTTTTGACTTAGCGTATGGTTTCGAGCCCGAGTCACATGGTAACCAAATCAGGAAGGGCTGAGATTTTAGGACTAGGCCCGATAGACTTTAAATTATGGGTTTTAACCTTGGCACAGTGTATTTTTCGGGCGGAAAGAGTGACGGTAGACAGAATATGGAGGGCTTTGGCCGTGAAAGATGTTTTAAACAGACCCAAAGGAAACTGGTGACCAAAATTTAAATAGGGGGGGCTGATATGCACAACATCGGCTCCATCTGGGGACGGCATGTTCATCCTTGGGCATGTCGAGAACACGCAGACCACTGAACATTTCTGTATGTACATTATGTCTTTCAATTCCTCTGCGTTTCTTCTTATAATTTGCCAACATCCTTTCTTTATAAAAATAAAAGCTAAAACAAATTATGTACAATATAATACAACAGGCATTCCCAACCCGGATCAGAATTGAAAGTATGGCTTGAGGAATTGGCCATTCACAGGGGCATCCAGCAGATCACCCTGTAGGTTTTCTAACATGAAAGTATTGTTTCCTCCTTGATTCACAATTTTGAATGGGCCAAACCACAATGGGTCAAATTTAGTATGCTTGCCTTTCTTTGCTCTTCGAACGTCCCATCTAAGAACCAGGTCTCCAATTTGGAATTTCCTGTCTTTCGCATGCCGATCAAATACATTCTTCATTTTCTCCTGATATTCTATCAATCTCTAATTTACCTGGTTCCGTGTTTCCTCTAATTCGACCAATTGATTGATTCTTCTGACCATGTCATCTGGTTCTTCCTGGCTTTCCAGCATAAAATGTGCTACCGGTAATGCCAATTGCATAGGAAACACAGCTGCTCGCCCATACACCAGCTCATAGGGAGATTTCCCTATTGCTCTCTTGCTGGTTATCCTATTTTCCCATAGAGAAAATTTTAATTGGGAGTCCCAATTCTTCTGATTCTCATTTATTGTTTTCTTCAGGGCCCTCACCAGGGTTTTATTAGAAGACTCTGCTAAGCCATTTCCCTGGGGATAGTAAGTTGTGGAGTGAGTCAATACGATGTTATACTGTTGGCAGAAATTTACAAATCTGGCAGACTTGAAAGCCTGTGCATTGTCAGTTACAATCCTAGCAGGACAACCAAACCTGGGTATGATATTTTCCTCCATAAACTTGATTATCACAACATCTGTAGCATTTCTTGTAGTTATGGCTTCCACCCATTTTGTGAAATAATCTGTGGCTGTTAGTATCCATTTATATTGGCCACTTGATGGGGGATGTATCTCTCCTATAAAATCTAATCCCCATTTCTGAAATGGTTCATTTACATGAATATGAATCAAGGGTAGAGCTGCTAATTTCTGTCTTTCTGCAAATCTTTGGCACTTGTCACATGCTCTGACCCAAGCAAAAGCATCTGTAAATAAGTTTGGCCAGTAGAAACCAGCCTTTAGAATCTTATGAGCTGTAGCCCTCCAGCTGTAATGTCCTCCACATATTCCCTCATGAAATTCTGTCATTATATTCTCCACTTCATTTTCCGTGAGGCACAGTAGTAATAAACCTGAAGGGTCTCTCCAATATAGCTGTCCATTAGCAATTATGTATTTCTGGGATTTCATTCTTACAGCTCTGTATTTTATCTTGTCACAACTTGGAGGACAGCTAAGTGTTAAAAGATATTCAGCTATTTCTTTATACCAAGGACTAGTGAGATATTTCATGTGTACCTTTTGGGTAGCCATCTCTAGTCCTAGTTGTTCTTCTCCTTTCTCAGATTCTTCATTTTCTATCATGGATAAATTAATGCCCAAGGCTTGATGATTTGATTTAGATAACATCTTAGCAAGTCCCTGTCCTTTTATCAGCTTAGTAGGCCTTATGTCTAAATCATACTCTTGTATTTTTGCAATCCATCTTCCTCTTTTACCTTCGCTATCCCCCTGAACAAGAATGTCTTTGACAGCTGCTGTGGGAACATATGCAGTAATGTGAGATTGCAAAACATAGGTTCTAAAAGCTTTAAGGGACTTGACCAAGGCATATGCCTGCTTCTCCAATATTTTATATTTTAATTCAGCATCATGCAGTACTCGACTGAAGAAAGCTATAGGCTGCTCATATCCATCTTCATTTCTCTGCAACAATACTCCAGCAATTGTATGGGGTGAAGCAAATGAAAATATCATAAATGGTTTTGTATAATCTGGCCCAGCTAGCACGGGAGCTTTAGAAAATGCCTGTTTTATTCTGGTGAATGCGTCTCTAGACTCCTGGGACCATTTTACTTCATTATCCTTTTTCAACATATCAGTTATATGCCTAACTATCTTAGCATAGTTAGGAATAAACCTTCTTAGAAAATTGATTCGTCCTAAAAACACCTGCACTTCCTTCTTATTCCTAGGTAAAGGAATACTGCTTATGACTTCAACTCTCTTAGGGTCTATTTTCACACCATCTTTAGTTACAATGTGCCCTAAGAGTTTTCCCTCATCTAATGCAAATAAAGATTTTTGAGGATTGAGGGATAGGCCACACCTTCTGCATTTTTCAAAAGTTTTTCTTAAATGCTCAATATGTTCTTCATCATTCTTTGAAAACACTGTGATATCATCAAGATATACCACCAAAAACTTGTCCTGCTCTCCAAAAAAGGCTATGTCCATTTCCCTCTGAAAAGTAGCTCCTGCATTAATTAATCCAAATGGCATTCTAGCATACATAAATGTTCCCCACGGTGTAGTAAATGCAGTTTTCTTCTGGTCTTCTAGGAACACAACCACCTGATTATAACCAGAAAATCCATCCATCATTGACATTCTGGATGCTCCCACCACTTTCTGCAGGATGTGGTCCATCTTAGGCAGTGGATAATTATCTTTTAGAGATGCTCTGTTTAAATTCCTGAAATCCACACACAGCCTTATTTCTCCATTTTTCTTCCGAACAGGAACAAGGTTTGCTACCCATTCTGAGTATCTCAATGGCACAATTATTTTGGCCTTCAGTAACTTCTTGATTTCTTTTTCAATAGAGGGAAGTAGCAGAGGATTTATCTGTCTGAGCTTCTGCTTATAAGGCTTTGCATCTTCCCTCAAAGGAATTTTATGCTGCATTATTTTAACATCAAAAGTTTTTAGGTCCTGATAGGACCATGCAAATACATCTTTGTAAGATTGAAACAACTTCAAATATTTTTCTTTATATTCTTCTGGGACCCTTTTAGATAATTTTACAATTTTGGGATCAGCATAAGTACCCAGATTTAAATCTTCTACTTGATTTTCTTCTAACATTTTGTTTGGCTGCAATGGAATATCATCTTTGTTAAATAATCTTTCTAGAGGCACCAGACCTCTAGGTATAACATTCCCTTTCAGCTGCAGCACTTTATTACCTGCTATCTTCTCTTCCCATCTGTTTTCTGCAATATTTTCAGTTTCCTCCTCTTCCTCATAATCATCAATCTCCATATTAGAGAATTCTCCCACTGTCTCCATGAATCTCTTCATCTGTTCATCATCTTCAAATACCTGCCAGTGTTTAATATTATTTGGGATAGATGGCCTGTAACGTACCTCCACTTCGTATCTTAAAAGTGGATTCTGAGGAGGACGGAATGTACTAGCAGCTACATCAAGAGAATCTGCTATTCTGTTTTTCTCCCGGGGCATGAACTGTATGTTAAACGCTGAGAAGAAGTTTTCCATCATGTCCCATACTTCTTTTCTATATGCTCTCAGCTGAGGATGCTTAGTTTGGCATTGATTTCTAATCTGCCTTACCACCAGCTCAGAGTCTCCCATGACTTTTAGACTTTGGATGCCCATGTTTCTAGCTGTCTGTAGTCCCAATAAGAGTGCTTCATATTCAGCTACATTATTTGTAGCCTCATATTCCAATTTAAAGGACAGTGGCACCCATTTTCTTGTAGGAGAGATTAATAACACCCCAGCTCCATTGCCTTCCCTTGAATTTGCCCCATCAAAATGCAAAGTCCAAATTCCTGATTCCTGATCTTCTTTAGGCCGCTCAGTTTGGATTTGACCAAAAAGGGGCTCATGGGCATAGTTTAAATTTTCTTCTAACATCAAGCATGAGAAGTCTCCCTCTTTGTTATACACTGGGGAATTCTCTGAGTAGTTAGCCTTGGTTACCATTTTAACAAATCTAGTCTCCCTGTATAACCTCCTCTCCTGGCCTCCAAAGACTGGGACAGTAGCATATGTTAAATCCAATTTGATTGACCCACCAATTTTTGTACCCCAGGACCTTGACAGCAGCATGCCAAAGCGGGCTGGGATATCGGCAACCACAATGTCCATGACCACACTCTTTGCTGGAATTTGGGCCAAATTGACCACTAAATCTTTAATCATTCCCAAGCATTTAACTCTTTTAGAATCAAATGAATATAAGTCTTTGTACGGTCTTGTAATTTGCAGTCCTAGTTGTTCCATGACAGACAGGGGCATAAGATTATGGGAAGCCCCAGAATCTAACATACAATTGTGTAACAACAGGTCATGAATAACTAAGGACACATAAAAAGGAGGAGTAGAGGGGTCTATCTCCTCGACATGTGGGCCAAAGACTACCATGGGTCTTTCTTCTTGAAGGTTTAAACTATCAGGCACGATTGGTATTTCAGGAGGGAGCATGAAAGAAGTAACTTGAGACTGATATACAGGCTGTTTTAATAATTCGGCCAGGGGGACTGGAATCTTAATTTTCTCAAGTTATTTTTGCAGATTGAAAGCGGGTGGGGGATTTTCTATCACTACTTCTTTTGACTCTTTATTTTCAGCTAAAGATTTAATTTCTTTTGACACAAATTCAGCATTAGGAGGACTGACTATTTTTGAAGAGGAAGGGATCTGATCATTAGGCTGCAAGGGAGAATTCAGAGGACTCTTACCTTTTTCTATATTTCTCTTTGTTGCTGATTCCTTCTGAGCAGGTGCTTCTTTCTGAGGTGGCTCCTCCTCTTGTTCTTGAGTGCGGGTCCTCTTCCTTGAAGATCTGAGGTCATATTTTACATTGAACTGTGCTTGCATGAAATCAGAAAATTGCTTACAATAATGGTCAATCTCTGCTTCTTCTTCTTCGTCTTGCAATGGGCATTCCATATCATCATTGTTTGAAAAAGCCAGATTTGAATCTTCTAGTTGATAAGTTGCATCTTCAGTGGAGTCATCTGTTGGACCTTCCAAATACAATGGATGTGGTACCTGATCTTGTTGCTCCTTTGCTTCTCTTGGCAATATCTGCAATGGTGGTCTTCTATACTGGGGATTGTATTCTTTGTTTGGAGCATTATAGAAATTCTTGGGAGCTGCATTTTTAGCTTCCAGTTCAAGCTTGACCATCTTCTTAATCATCTTGCTTATTTCATCCATTTTATTTGAATCCTTATCTTGATTAGAGGTGGAAACCTCTTCTTTGCCTCTCCTCCTAGTATCTTGTTCAATTTTTCCCTTTAATTTCCCAGTGGAGGCAAAGTTTGCTTCCAACTCCAGAGCATCTGATTGAGCATCATCTAGGGTGGCAGGTTTTCTTTCTCTCAATGAGAATTCAAAGTCAAAATCAAAGGCTGCTATAAAAACTATCTTGGCAGCAGTTTCATGGGGCTTCATTTCAGGAGGCAGGCTCAAATAGAACTTGTTGAATCTTTTAATAAACTCTGACACTCCTTCATTATGTTTCTTTTTCAAAGTATTAAATTCAGTAAGACATTGACCATAATCTTTCTTTTCTCCCCACTTTCTGAGGAAAGTATTCTCCATCTGGTCCCAGGTGGTCACAGAACGATTCCCCAATGTCTTGAACCATTTTTTGGCTTCACCTTCCAAAGATTGCACAAACAATCTCAAGACCACATCCAAATGTTCCACATTTAAGTTTTCTGCAAAAGAGAAGAAAGTCTCAAGATGTTTTTGAGCATCAATTTCATTTTCTCCATTAAATCTCGGCAGTATCTTCAAATAATCCTGTGGCATATCATTCAGCACTTGAGGTAAGGCCAGTGGAGCATATTTGTTCAATATAAAAGCAAGAACATTAGCCATTAGAGGAGGTGGGGGTTGTGCAACAGTCTGAGATACAAATGAAGGAAGAGGAGTAGGAGGAAGTGGAGTATGTATAACAATGGGAATATATTGTATGGAAGCCTGAGGCGTAGCTGGGAATAATTCATGGTTAACAGCAGCTACTTCGGTAACTTCTTTAATTTCCTCAGCCTCGGGATTAGGATGAGAATCTTCTTCAATCCAGGCACTTCCTCTACGTGGAGTTTCTAAGTAAAACTCGGGATTTTCTGTTCGGATCTCTTGAGAAGAAGAGGGCGGATAATCTTCAACGGAATATTCAGGGTTTTCAGCACGAACTGATTTCCTCTCCTTCCAAACTCTTTTATGAATGATCTTCTCTGGGTCAGACACGTAAGGTGTCTTTGACTGAAATGTATCTGACCTCAAATGTGGTTTACGAGGAGCCAGGACTACCAACAAATTTATCAAATGAAGAACAGTGGAGTCGCCAAGGTGAGAGATACACAACTCTTCAACTCTCTGTGCTCACCTGATTAGAGAGTGAAAACAATTTGTCGAGGCCCAGGGAAACTGATATTCTTGAATTCGTTCCCCTGCAACGGCGCTAGAAAGATGTTGTGGACAATTTTGTCACCCCTAGAGACAGTCTAGAGTTGCCATAGACCAATGCCTAGGACATCTTAATATAGCAAGGAGCTCATCGTATAGCTTGGGTTGTCAATCCAAAAGCTCTCTTACTATCTCTTGTAAAACAAGGAAATAAGATTGAATGGGACCAAACTCTCTCAGAAGCTTATACAAAGATAATAATAATGTAGGAACATCATGTAAAACTCCAATACAAAAGCATCAGACAATTAAGAGATAGCTTGCTGTAAAGAGGGCCAGTTCAAATAATACACCACATAAATCAAATATC